>JARWLC010000013.1:48625551-49225551 GCA_033318265.1 Phyllotis vaccarum
TAATAGGGAGTGCTACATTAAATATTATTATCTTTTCAAACTATATACTTCTTGGGTCAACATATTCTAATATCTGTCCAATTTAAACCTCTATTCCTTTATAGCTTTTGGTTTTTAACAACTTATTTTCTTACTTTAGATTCATTTATTGTGAATTTTAAAAAGATTTAAATAATAAATAAAAATGCATCTTACTTTTTGAAGGCAATGCTCTGGCACTAGTTCTGTTCTCATTTTTAAATTTTATTTATTTGTGTATGTGTATATTTGCATTTGTATATTATGCATTTGTGTGTATATGTCACAGTATACTTGAAGTCAGGAGAAAGCTTGTAGGAGTTGACTTTCTCCATCTACCATGTTGGTCTTAGGGATCGAACTCATATTCTTAGGCTTAGTAGCAAGAGTCTTTACACAATGAGCCATTTTGGGTGCTTTTTACTTTATATTTGAATATTATGGTTGTATATGCTGTTATAGACCAACTAGTTCTTATTTATATCTCACCTTTGTTCTTAAGTCCTTTTCTTGTTTTGTTGAGCCTTGTCTTATTTTAGTTTACTTCCTGTTGCTGTGATAAGCACTATTACCAAGAATAGCTTGGGAGAGAAGAAACTGAAGAAAATAGCAGAGAATGTTGCTCTGCTGGCTAGTTTCCCTGGATTGCTCAGCTACTTGTCTTATATAGCCCAGTCTCACTTAAACAAGGTTAGTACTGTCCACCATTGGCTGGAACCTCCTATATCAATTAACAATTAAGAAAATGCCCCAGTTTTGAAGAAAATGCCACACTGTTGATTTTTTGATATATCTTTGTTACTCTTTTGTGGAGGCCTGCCACCTACCTCCCAAATCTCAATTGGAGATTTATTATTATTATAAATATGCATCATTATCTTGGCTTATTTTGTGTCAGTTCTTCTTAAATTATTCCATGTTACTTTTGCCTCTGGGATATTATCTTTATTTATTCTCTATACCTTTCTTTATTTTTACTCATTGGCATTTTGTGTAGCTGGGTGGCTGGACCCTGGAGGCCTCTTCCTTTTCTTGCTTATTTTTCTTCCCAGATTTCTCCTCTTATTTATTCTCTTTGCTTGCCAACCCTGCCTGTCTTTTCTCCTGCTGTGCTATTGGCCATTCCACTCTTTATTAGGGAAACCAGTTGTTCAGACAGGCCAGGGAACACAACTTCACAAAGATAAACAAATGTAACATAAAAGAATGCACTACATCTTTTCGTCATTAAAACAAATATTTACAGCATAAACAAATGTAACACATCTTAAAATAATATTCCACAATACCCCACAGGCATTCTCACAGTCTAATATTATAGAGGCAATTTCTCAATTAAGATTGTTCTTCTCAAGTACATCAAGTTTAACAACTGTAACTATGAAATTCTAGTAACTATCAAATTAGATACACGAATAATTTTAGATTATAACCTTTCATTTTCTGTTTATCTCAAATATCTTACACTAAATATTCCACAGTCTTTAAAAAATTTCAACAATTTTAAGTTTGATGTCTCATTTGAACTCCAAAGTTTCTTAACCATAATATTTTGTAAAATTTAAAATAAATTGTATACTTTCTTATGCCAAGAATGAAGAACCAGAGTACAACTATCATCAAATAAGCAAAAGCCAAAATCAAACATTAAGTAGTTCATTATTCAATTTTTAGGCATTTTACCAATCTTCTGGGCTACAAAAGGCTTAGACAGTCTCATCGCACACACAGCTGGTCTCCTAACATCAAGTCAGCATCACATGACACATGAAGTTGCCCTTTATGATTATTCCATGGTGTACTAGTTAAGATTACTATTGCTATGATGAAAAACCATGGCCAAAAGCAAGTTAGGGATAAAAATGTTTATTTGGATGTCACGTTGACATCATAATCTATTACTAATAGAAGCCAGGAAAGAAACTCAAGTAAGTTTTGAATCTGAAGGCAAGTTGATGATGTTGCCATAGAAGACTGCTGCTCACTGCCTTATTCCCAAGGCTACCTTAGCCTGCTTTCATATAGAACCATTGACTATTGGCCCATAGATCTCACCATTCACAAGGTGCTAAGTCCTCTCTCATCAATTACTCACCAGTGCAGCTAGATATTGTAGAGACATTTTCTCAATTGAAACTCTCCCCTCTCTGATGACTCTAGCTTGTATCAAGTTGACATAAACCTAGCCTTTGAACATGGCACTGGCATCTCCCGTATCTTGGAGTCACCATTGCAACTAAGTCTGAACTGTACAGAAAAAAAAAGAACTATTTATTAAGGGATGAAATGAGAATCACACACTCATAAATACAAAATGAGGCAATACCATTACCATTGTCTCCCAGGGAAGGATGGGAAATGATCCATATTAGGAAGCCTTCTACTCCTGAGAGAGAGAGAACACAAGGTCTTCCATCTTCCCTTTTCAGAGGTTACATAGGCGGGCAAGAAGTACCACCTCTATGGGGTCAAATAGCCCAAAGTCATGAGTGGATCAAATACCCACTACAGTAAACCTGACATATTGAGCCAAATATCAACCATTCAACATGGCCCCTTTAATCATGGGTTCTGCATTGCAACTGATGGTACAGTTTCATAAATGTCTTCCCCAATCCTCTCAAAGTGCCAAGCATACAACTCTCTCTTTGACCTCATTACATTTTCAAGACAATTTACATGTGGGGAATTATATTATATATTTTCAACTTTTACTGTGATCTTGATATACAGCATCTCCCCCTCCCCCCTTACTTGACTGTAGCTTCTTTTCTGACTCCTAGGAAACAATTCCCAAGATATTTCAATGGTAATGGCTATTTTTTAAATCTAATGGCTGAAAGGCACTTAAAGTTGTTCACCATCTTTAGCCATCAGAGAAATGCAAATCAAAATAAATTTGAGATACTACCTTACACTGTCATAATGGCAAAGATCAAAAACACAGATGACAGCCTATGCTGGAGAGGATGTGGAATAAGGGGAACACTCCTCCATTGCTGGTGGGGGTGTATACTTGTATAGCCACTCTTGTATAGTATGGTGGTTCCTCAGTAAATCCGGAATCAATCTACCAGGGAGCCAGCAAAACTGCTATTGGGCATATACCCAAAGTTTTCACATTCATATCCCAAAGACATTAGCTCAAATATGTTCATAGCAACATTTTCATAATAGCAAGAACTTGGACACCTAGATGTCCCTCAACTGAAGAATAGATTAACAAACTGGTGCATCTACACAATGGAGTACTGCTCGGCAGTAAAGAAAATGACATCCTAAAATTTGCAGGTAATAAATTATGGATTAAGAAACTATGGTACATATACACAATGTAGTACTTTTCAGCAGTAAAAGAAAAAAATGACAACCTAAAATCTGAAGACAAGTGGATGCCTCTGAAGAATATTCTCCTGAGCAAGTTATCATAAGCCCAGAAAGGGAGGCACAGGATGTATTCACACATAAGTGGATTTTAGACAAAAAGCAAAGATTACCCAAACTGCAAACCACCACCCTTGAACAGCTTGGGATCAGAAGGAACTTAAGAGAGACATCCAGGGATCCCCCTAGGAAGAGAAAATAGAGATCACCTTAGCAAATTGGGGTCACAATAGGCTTCAACCAAGAAGTGTTGGGAGCAAATCATAAAAGATGGAGATGGTTGAGTGAGAGGAGCAACAAAGGGGGGGGGTAAAAAAAGGGATGAATATCTTGATAGAGGAAGCCAATGTGTGTTTGAAAAGAGATTGATGCTAAGGAAACCTCCAAGAACTCACAGGATGTCCCTTGCTAGGTCTCCAACCAATAGTGCAGGCGGGCCTAAACAGGACTTCCCTTAGAATCAAACGAATAACCACTCTAAGTGTAATCACAGAACCTATATCCAACAATGAATAGAGGTGGAGTCAGAGAGATCCATGGTTGAGCAGTGGGCCAAGCTCCTGGTCCATCTGAGACTGGGGGGCGGGGCGGGTGAGAAGAGTCTGTATGAGCAAGGAGATAGGGATTATAAGCAAATATCCCAGAGTTATGGCTAGTGGGAGTTCTGGGGAGCTCACTGAATCAAGAACAGCTACTGGGGATAGAGAAAAGGAGGAGCCAGGCCCTCCAAAGGTAGACAACTGTCAATTGACATGAACATTATGTGAATGCTTGAGGGATCAGACTGTGTTGCTGTGCATGGGATGGCACCTTGGAGTCTATTCCCTGAAAAGGATCACCTAACTAAGTCTTAATTTGAGGATGAGTAAATCAGACTTGCCTGGACCGGATTGTCAAGTTGAGCTGGCCCACCTTGGGACTTCTTGCCCTTTGAGGGTATGGGATGGGGGAATTGGAAGGGGAGGAGACTGAAGATTAGGAGGGATTAAGAGGATGGAAGGGAGGAGGAGCAGGGGATACATGAATATAAAAGACATTTTTAAATAAAAAAAAAACCCAAAATGAAGGAAAAAAGAAATTTTCCTCTACAGTAAAACACTTAAACAACAATTTTCATGATAAGCAAAAGCAAAATAAGTAAATAGAAAAGGCCAGTCACAGTTCAGGGCACAGGCATTTCAGAGCCTGGGTGGAGAAGAGGGTGGAGAAGGAGGTTTAAGGCATTTTCCTAGGGCCATACACCTCTAACTGGGGTTGTGAGTTTAAACTTGACTTTCCTGGACTGAGAAGTGGGTGTTGTCAGCTGTTAAAGGCAGAGCAATTCTAACCACAATGTATAGCAGTCTATAGGCTTATTTGGTCAAGATTAGACTAGAGATATGCAATTAAAATGGTCCAGACAGTGAGAAAACTCTAAACAAGTTCCATTGTGTCTAAAAGTATGCATAGCCTTAAGAAAGAAAAGAGAGTGGACATAGATGGTTATAGAAAAAATAGTTTAAAATAAAAAGATCTCTAAAGAGTTAAATTAATTTATAAGCAATAACTCAAATATCAACTAGAAATACACAGGAAGTATCATATTGATTTAGAAGTTTTGATTGCTAAAAAGAAAACGGCAGTTGTTAAGACACATGAAGTTGTGAACAGAGCTGCTAAATTAAGCCAACCTAGATACTTCAGGGTTATCTCAACTTTAAAAAAAATATATTTGTCAAATGGAAGTCAATGATGTTTTGGGATAAAGATTTTGCTTTTGTTTCTACAGGAAATAAGAGGTTGTGGATTTGCTCCAGCTTGAAATGAATAAAGGTTAATCCTGGGAGACCTCCTGAAACATAAAAGGTAATATAATCAACAAAGGTTACCACTTGTCTTCAGAGGACTTGGGCATTGTCTCAATTTTCTCAGGGGTCCCTAAAAATGCCATCACCTAAAAATAACAGGAAGCAGGCTAGAAAATAAGATACCCATATTCCCAAGCAATGGTGTGGGTACTTGTTAGTTATTTGGTTAGTTATAGATGTTGGTTACCATTTAGCAGAATATGTGATAAAATGACAAACAATAGTATGTATGTTGCATTGACATGAATTTGGTATCTTGATAAATTTTTATGTTATTTTCTTCTACTTTATATGTGTTTCTACTCTTATTTGAGGTATTATGCTTATGCAGCTCATTTAAAAATGTAATGTATAATTAAGAAATAAGGTTAGTAGATAATCTATAATAATCAAATTTACAGTCACATTACACATGTTTTCAAGGTTAAATATGTATATTGTAGACAGATAGATGATTTTTAAACATTTCAAAGACTTCCATAGTATGGCTTTAAGATGTCTAATAAACTAAGTGTTTTTTATGACAATGAGACACATCTACCCCTGGCAGAACCAATTTACTTCATAAAAGTTACTTCTTTGATGGCCATCAAAGAAACTCCATCCATATAAAGTTTTCTTTCAATATTGCCACATTTGGGCAAGAAACTGCTTTTGCCTTGACTGTGGGCAATATGCTGTACAAACTGGATAATCAGAACACAATGGAAAATAACTGTAGAACTTTTCCAAAGAAGGTAGCAAAATCCTTCAAGATTTCTGATTCACAGGAGAGACTGCCAGATATTTCATAGGACACAGAGGAAAGTGACTGGTGAACATTGCCAGTATAAGACAAAATGGTCCTTCAAATTTTCTGCTTTACTGAAAAGCCTGCCAGATACTCTATCCCTGTAGGCTAAAGACTGATGCCTCAATATTGCAGAGAAACTTTTGTGTGACTGTCCAGGCAACCAAATATCTCTGCTGTCAGGTAATATTATATTCATCTAAGTTCTTCGATTGAGTCAAAGACTAAATAGAATTATGATTTTCTTTAGTTCTGATAGAAAGTAAATTGGGCTTAAAACTTTGGAATCACTAAGATAAGAGATAATTGAGTATTTTCTCTGAATTTTACAAATACAAATTGACGGAATATTTTAAATGTAATTCTTACTTGATAAATGTTTTTGTATATAGATTTACTGTGTTAAAGTTAAAATCTTTTATTCATATTTAAACAAACAGTTAAATGTTGTGAAATATTAGTTTGAGATCTGCTGCATTTGTTTATTCTGTGGAGTATTTGTTTAATACAAGGATATGTTGCATTCTTTTATGTTGCATTTGTTTGACTCTGTAAAGCTGTGTTACTTTGCCTGTCTAAAACACCTGATTGGTCTAAATAAAGAGCTGAACAGCCATTAACTTGAAAAGAGGGAAGAATAATTATGGCTGCTGCCATGCAAATATAATAAATATGAGAAATCTAAAAAATAATTGTGAGGATGTAGAAAAGGAGAACAGCATAGCAGGGGATAGCTACCCAGCCACACACCAGTCATGGAATTAGAAAGAAAAAAAGATGTGTAGAATATATAAAGTTAAAAGCCCAGAGACAAAATGCAGATGGGATAATTATTTAAGAACAGCCCTTAGAAACAAGCCAAGCCAAGGACAGGCATTTATAAGTAAGAATGAATATTCATGCATTTATTTGGGAGCTGGATAGCAAGGCCCCAAAAGAGCAAAAAAAAAAAAAAATGACTACACTACATTTATACAAATAACATCTTTAGAGATGCTGGAGATTTACAACTAAACCCAAACAAACTCTAATCTTTAGAGAATTAAAGTTATATAGTAAAAGGGGGTAGTCAAGTTTGTCATATATAATGCATAAAAATATAGTAAACAATGGCTGTGTGTTGGATAAGGTCTTAGTCGCTTCTATTTTTGTTAAGAGACGTTATGACCACAAAAACTTTTACAAAGGAAATATTTAGTTAGCTCTTGCTTACAATTTTGAATTTTTAATTCACTATCATCATGGTGGGGATCCTGCATCATGCATGGAGACATGGTAACTGAGAGCTACTCATCTAATTCTGTAGGCAGCAAAAAGGGAGAGAATAATACTAGGCCTGGCATGGGCATTTGATACCACAAAGCCTACCTCTAGTGATACACTTTCTCCAACAATACCATGCACCATATGTAGACAGGCTCCCATGCATGGAAGAAGAAGGTGTATAATCTCCTGGAACTGGAACTGCAAGTGGTTCAGAGTTGCCCGATGTGTTCTTAAAAATCAAACTCAGGTCTTCTGAAAGAGCAGAAAGAGTTGTTAACTGCTAAGCCAACCCTTCAGCCCCAGTTTTGTGTTACTTTGGTTTTATTAGTGTGTAATAATTCTATACAAGTGAAGTTCAGTAGTTTCACACATTCAGGAGTGATTAAAAGCAATAGGACTCAATTGTAATCTGTGTATCTATGATATAGATTCTCTAAGATAACTGATATTATAACCCTAACAGTAACTATTTCCTTAAATATATTTATTTAGTCTTAAATTTAAGCCAGTAAATGAAGAAAATTTTCTTTATGTATCAGGAAAGTATGTGAAAAATTTCCAATTATATTTAAAATTTAAAGATGGCTTTATTATTTTTCAAGCTGTTACATATCAATCAAAAACACACTACATATTTAACTTAAAGTACTAAAATAAATTTTTCTAGCCATGCCAAAATTATACTAAAACTAATAATTATTTTGTTTGTTAATTTTATATTTTCTTTATGTCATATATGTGGCATATAAAACATATTTAAATTATACTTCTAAAATTTTGTTCTCTCATTACATACATGTGTATGGGTGTGTGTGTATGTGAACACATATTATGAACATTTGCGTGTGTGTGTCTAATTATCTCAGGAATTCACTGGAGCACAGCTGATCTATAGCATTATTTACAGCTGCTTATGTAACAATGTAGCTACTATAAAATTGAAAACGTGCTGACTAATAAACCACAAATATGTGTTAAGCAAGCAAGTTCTATAGATGTCAGATTTTATAGTATCTCAGGTCAGGCACTCCATGCATACATGCATGACTTACTTATGTTTACAATTAAATAGTGCATTTGTCCTAGAGGAAAATTGAAATCCTGCATGTTCAAAGCTGCATTTCCTAATTTGGTTAAGGAGACTAATCAAGAATATGTGTTGGAATGCTTATTATAATTATTATCATCCAAGTTATTTAAAAAAAATATAGAAATGAACAACAGCTCCTCCAGCAGAAGACAGACAAGCATCCTGAACCCCAGCAACCAGGCCAGATCCCTAAAACCAGGCAGAGAAGCTTATTACCTCATTAGAAGCCAGGCCAATATCCTAAACTCAGAGAACCCTCAGCTATATCAAAGGCCAAACACATTGACAGAACTTGAGTTCTGATGTTGGGTTACAACCCCACTAGACCAGAGGGTCCCACAGGCTATCTTCCTCCAATATGAGCAGAGACCATCTACTAAGCCACAGACCATTCCAACTAGAAGATCATGGAGGGAAAAAAACAATAAGAAAGAAAATTTTACCAATACAACAAAGAAAAACACCAACTTAGAACCTAGACCTGTAGTCTCTTCAAATTCAAATGCCTAAACGTGAGAGTAAGAGCACAGTCAACTATAGTAGAAGGTTTCTGACCCTGACTTTCGGGCTTAGCCTCAAGGTTTAGACTTACAGACCCACAGAGACACACAGATACTTACAATAGTTTTAGGCTGATCGGCCTAAGGCCCAGGCATATAACTTCTTAACTCTTTACCCTTAATCTAACCCATGTCTCTTATCCTGTTCAGCCATGCAGCTCGATACTTTTTCTCAGAGGAGCATAGTTGCCTTCTATTTCTTCTGGCTTCTCTCTGGCATTCTGCTCTGTTTGGCCTGTTCATAGAGTTTTTTAGTCTGGTAGCCCAGCCCACACTTCCTGTCTGCCTTTGGCCAATCAGTGCTTTTTATTAAACTCATAGGTGGGGACAATTATTTACATTGGAACAACCTAATCCCTCTACAGTCAACAACAACCAGTCACTACAAGGTCCCAGCCATCCCATTACAACAATCCCTGAATATTTCAACGCAGCTGAAGCACAAAGAAAAAACCTAAAACCAACTTTATGAAGATAATAGAAGTCCTTAAAGAGGAAATTAATAAATCCCTTAAAGAAATCTCCAAAAAAAAACAATAAAAAATTTGAAGTAATCAATAACTCTCTTAAAGAATGTCAAGAAAGCCAAGAAAAAAAAATTAGAAGGAAATGAGTAAAACTGAAAATGGAAGTCTAAACAATAAAGAAAACACAAACTGAGGGCATTCCTGAAAGAAAAGTCTGGTTAAGCAAACAGGAACTACAGATGCAATTATCAGCAACTGAACAGAAAAGATGGAAGGGAGACTCTCATGTGTTAAATACAAGACAGAGGAAATAGAGTCATTAGTTAAGGAGAATGTCAAATGTTAAAAAACATTACTAACAAAAATTGAGAAAATTTGGAAACTATGAAAAGACCAAACATAAAAAATAGAAATAGAAAAAGAAGAATGTCAGCTCAAAAGCCTCAAGAGTATATGTAGTAAAATTATAGAAGAAAGTCTTCCCAAACTAAAGAACCCTATTAGGGTATAAAAAGCTTACAGAACACCAAATAACTTGTATCAGAAAAAAATCTCATGCCACCTAATAATCAAATACTAAACATACAGAACAAAGAAAGAATATTATAAGCAGCAAGAGAAAAAAGCCAACTAACATATTAGGGCAGATCTATTAGAATTATGGCTGATTTCTCAACAGAGAGCCTAAAATCCAAGAGGATCTGGACTAATGTCTAATGTCTTGCAGAGCACCGATTCCAGCCCAGACTACTATGCTACAAAACTGTCAATCACTATAGATGAAGAAAACAAGATATTTTATGGAAAAGTCTTTTTTCAAACAATAAAACAATATTTTTTAAACATTTTTAAACAATATTTATTTATAAAGCCAGCCCTATAGAAGGTACTAGAAGAAAAACTCCAACCCAAAAAAGTTAAGTACACCCATGAAACCAAAGGTAATAAATGATCTCACACCAGCATAATCAATGAAATCTCTCCCCACCCCAACCCTCTCTCATCTATGTGCTCCCCCACACATACACACAATGCCACCACCAAAAATAACAGGAATTATCAATCATTACTCATTGATACCTCTCAATTTCAATGAACTCAATTCTCCAATAAAAAGACACATCATTTAAAAAACAAGAACCCTCTTTCTGCTGCATACAAGAAACACGTCACCATCAAAGATAGACATTTCAGGGTAAAAGTTTGAAAAATTCCTGAGTGCATAAGACCAGGAGAGCTGACCCTACTCCCACCCCACCTCCCATGTTCCACATAGCAACCCTGTACCTCATGTGGGCAAAACAGTAGGGTTGGCTCTGGTCATGTGTGTTTGAATGGACCAGATCTGAGAAGCTAAGAGCAGAACTGCCACCCCTTTTAGTTGCAGACTGCATTTGGTGATTGAACTAGCTGCAGTAGTGCTGGAGACCTTACCTGGGTAGTAATGATGAAGAAAAATGGTGGGCTGACCAACCCAGCTACCAAAAAGTACCAAAACCAGGGATATGAGTTAGCCCACTCCAATATCCACATCATCTATGAAATGTTGGAGAATGTGACTAGGACAAACTTACAGACACAAAGCAGCAGGATATCCATGATATGATATAGTGTAGTAGGATTATGATGTTACATTGTAAATAATTGCCCCACCTACTAGTTTAATAAAAATCCTGATTGCCCAAAGGCATACAGGAAATGTAGGTGAGGCTATCAGACTAAGAAAACTCTAGTAACCAGAAGAACAGGGCAGAAATGCCACAGAGAAGCCATAGAGACACTATGATGAGATGCCAAGCAGATGCAGAGGAAGGAAGTTGAAATGCTGATCTGAGAAAAGATACTGCACCTCATGGCTAAACAAGATAAGAGTCATGGGTTAGTTTAAGAGCAAGATCTAGCAAGTTATATGCCTGGGCCCCAGGTCAATTAGCATACAATTAATAAAAAGCATCTGTGTGTTTCAGTGGGACTATGGGACTGTGAGTCTGAGAGTCTGGGCTATAGGGCTAGTCCAGAAAGTCCAGGCTACAAAGCTAGGTTTCTCTGCTCTCTTCTTCCTGTTCCCATAGTCTGGTAGCTCTGCCCACACTTCCTGTCTACCTTCAAACAATCAAAATTTTTATTAAATTAGTGGGTAAGACAATTATTTACAATGTAACAACATAATGCCACTACAGTTATAATGTTTTGAAGTTCTAGATAAAGTAATAAGATGACTAAGGAAGATGATCAAGAGGATACAAATCAGAAAGGAAAAAGTCAAAGTATCATTATTCACATCTGATGCGATAGTATACAAAAGCAACTTCAAAAATTACACCAGGGAACCTCTATGGCTGAAAAACACCCTCAGTCAAGTGGAGGGATACCAGAAATACTTTAAAAAATCAGTACTCCCCCTCTATACAAAGAATAAACTGGCAGAGAAAAAATTCAGGGAAACAACACCCTTATCAATGAGCCATAAATAATATAAAATATCTTGGTGTAACTCCAACCAAGCAAGCAAAAGATAGGAATAAGAAAAACTCCAAGTCTTTGAAGAAATAAATTAGAGAAGATATCAGAAACTAGAAAGAACTCTCATACTCATAGATTGATAGGACTGACATAATAAAAATGGCTATCTTAGCAAAAGAAATTAACAGATTCAGCATAATATCATTAAAATCCCAACAAAATTATTTATAGACCTTGAAAAACAATACTCAAATTCTTATGAAAAAAATAACAGGATAGCTGAAACAATCTTGAACAATAAAAGAGCTAGAGTTATCACCATTCCTGACTTTAGGTCTATTGCAGAGCTATAAAAATAAAAATTGAATGGAATTGGCATAAAAATAAAGATATGCATCAATAGAATCAAATTGAAGACTCAGACATAAATCCATACGGCTATGGATACCTTTTTTTCAAAAAATCCAGTAAAAAAGAAAGCATTTTCAACAAATTGTAATATAAATTATTACAACCTAAATGGTTGATGCATGCATGTAGACAAATGCAAATAGATCCATATAAGTCACCCTGCACAAAAGTCAAGTCCAAGAGGATGAAAGACCTCAATGTAAATCCAGTTACACTGAACCCAATAAAAGAAAACATGAGGAATATCCTTGAATGCTTTGGCACAGAGGACAACTTTCTGAATAGAAGACCAGTAGCATAGACACTAATACTGACAATTACTAAATGGGAACTCATAAAATTGAAAAGCTCTTATAAGGCAAAAGACACCATCGACAGAAAAAAATGGCAGCCTATACAATAGGAAAAGATCTTTAGTAACCCCATGTATGACAGAAGGCTAATCTTTAAAATATATAAAGAACTCAAGAAACTATGCATCAATAAACCAAATAATCAAATTAAAATATGAGGTATAGATATAAACAGAAAATTATCAGCAGTGGAATCTCAAATATCTGAGAAAATAAATAAATGTTCAGTACCCATATCTATCAGGAAATTTCAAATAAAATGACTGTGATTCCACCTTACATCTGTCAGAATAGCTAAGATCAAAACTGCAAGTAGTGGCTGATGGTGGCAAGGATGTGGAGTAAAAGGAACACTCCTTCATTACTGGTGGGAGCAGAAACTTTTACAAACATTTTAGAAATCAATATGGTGGGTTCTAAGAAAGTTTAAAATTAATTGACCTGAATACCTGCCCATACCACTCTTGGGCAGATATCCGAAGAGTTTTACATTATAACACAAGAGTACTTATTCAACTATGTTCATTGCAGCTTCATTCACAGTAGACAAAACATAGAAACAACTTAGAGGACTTTCAACTGAAGAATGGATAAAAGAAATATGGTAGACTTACACAATGGAGTATTATTCATCTGTAAGAACAATGATATCATGAAATTTTCAGAAAACATTCTGAGTGATGTAGCACAGACCCAGAAACACAAACATGGTATGTACTCACTTATAAGTGGGCATTAGCTATAAAATAATAAATGATAACCATGTTTTAATTCATAGTCCCAGAGAATCTTAGTAACAAAGAAGACTTAAGGCCAGATTCTTGAATGACACAGGGTTAAAAGAAGGTGGATCCATGCTTAATTTTTTGTAATATTGATTGTAGTGAATTCAGGGCAATATATCCCTATTATAATAATTTGACATTTCCTGATTATTAGTGAGGATAATAATTCTTAATGTAACTGTTGGCTATTTTGATATGTTTTGAAAAATGCTTCTATGCTTTATCATTTAAAAATGTATTTCTTTAAAATTTTTTAAAGTATAAAATGATTACGTCATTTCTCACTTCCTTTTTCCCTTTCAAATTTTCCCAAGTATCTCCTTTTTCTTTCTCAAATTATTGTATCTTTGTAAAATTAGCTATATTTATAATACATAAGTTCACCATAAGTGTGTATATTACTTACTCAAAATGTATGTTTCAATGCTGACCATTGGTATTGGATAACCAGTTAGTGTGCTTTTCTTAGGGGAAAGGCTATTTCTTCTCAGCTTCTGCATGCTTTAGTTATTTGCAAAGAATTAAGGCCTTCTGAAGTTTCTCCAGCTCATTTTTCCATGTCCATTTCTGTTGTTCTTCTTCAGCACATGCTTAGGCAGTCAGATTGGTGAGTAGTTATGTGTAAGACTTCTGAAACTAGAAACACAATCTCACATAGAAGTCCTCATCCTGTAGCTCTTACAATATTTCAGCTCGCTCTTCTCCAATGATCCCTTAGACATAGGTGAGGGAATTGTATTAAAGATGTATTATCTGGAACTTGGTTCCACATCTCTGCATTTTAACTATATTTAGTTTCCTGTACTGTTCTTCATCTGCTGAAACAGAGATTTTATTGATTCATAGCTAAGGCTAAACTTTTAATTGGGGGTATAAGGATAAATATTTAAAAGTAGTTAATTATGCCAGTTCAGTAAAATGGCAGTTGTTTTGGCCATTTTCAACATAGTGGTTTGTTTTCTTGCTACTGGTATTTTTGAGTTACCTGTGAATTTTTATATGAACATATTACAATGTATATAGTTGGAAAAAATTTTGTCATGCCTCATGTGGTGTACATACTTTGATTTATTTTCTTTGATGTATAGAAACTTCCAATTTGATGTAATCCTTTTATCCATTTTAAACTTTTGTTGTCTTCTCTTGGGTAGAATATAAAATGAACCATGACTTATTTCAACATCCTAAAGATTTTCCTAATGTAATTTTTTTCTGATCTGTCCATAAGTTCAACTCTTTATGTGTGATATGAATTTGATCTGACTTTCATATATGATAGGGCATAAAGGCCTAATTATATTTTTGAATGCATATTTTCATTTTTACAAGTGTTACATTCTGTAACATTTATGCATTTGTACATTTTTTCATATTTAATTGTTTCATTCTAATATTATACCACCTTGGTCATAAAAAGGAAGTTTACATGATATCAAACTTCATAAGTTGTTAAAAACTCTTTGTATGCTGATATTTTACATATTCTAAAAAATGTTTCATATTCAAGCATTAATGGTTTCTGTGTTTTAGATATTATATAGATGTGTTTGATTCATCTAAAGAAATTTTTAATTTTTTTATTTATCTATTTCTTTATTACTGTGGTGGGGTACATGTACTGCACATACATGTGGAGGTCTAAAAACAACTTTCAGGACTCACTTCTCATCTTAAACGTTGTTGAACTTGTCTCTCTTCCTATGAAACTGTATAAGAACCACAGGGGATGGAAGAAACCAAGAAACTAAATTCCTCTAAATCAATACCAAAGCATGTATGAACTCATGAATAATGAGACAGTCTTCACCAGGTTCTCTGCATATATCAGATATTTATTATATATATTATATCTTCCAGCTTAGTGTATTTATGAGATTCCTGAATGTGTTTACAATTGGGTCTTTGATTCTTCTGCTTTCTATTGGGATCTTTTCCTTTAGTTTGTTTATTTATTCCAATACCAATATGATAGTTATTCTTTTAACTTATGCTGGTATTTTATTTTATTATCATCCCTTAGAAGCCTGTCTGTTTTCCAGTAAGACACAGAGAAGGAACGGATCTGGAATAGGAAGGCAAGTGGGAAGAAATGGTGAGGAGTTGAGGTAGGGGAAACATAATTAGGAAATATTATGTGAATATAAAAATATATTTTCAATAAAAGGAAAAAGTAAAAAAGTAACCACCACATTCATGCAGTAGTCAAAAACACTTATTCTAATATGTAGTTTCTCTGAGCGTGGAATAAACATCAATTTTAATATATACTAAAAGATTTTCCTTCATCCAGTTCAAGACTGATTTGAATGTGAAAGACTACACTTAAAGAAAATTGTTTTCTATGGAAATAAGTATCATCACAAAAATAAGATAAAACAAAAGCAAGCAAACTTAAATTGGACACAGAAAACAAGCAAGAGAAAAACATCAAAGAAAAAGCATAAGACACACATGGACATAGAGACACACACATTTTTATACACAGAAATCCCATAAAAACAAAATCCCCAAAAGCCATACTATATATATTTTGAGAGGTTCATCACTTGCAATATTTAGTATAACTCACTATAGTAGCATTTATTAGTATGTAAGAACTTAGTATTTTTATGTTATTGTTTTATAGTTTCTTCTGAAATTGTTCTGTTCTACCTCTTTATTGTAGTCCCTTGTAATTTAAGTGATGTTTCCTAGTGTTATAATTTGACTTTCTATAGTTCTAGTATTTTTCTATCAATTTATAAGCATTCATATTGTGATAATTTGGAACTTTAAAATATTACAGTTATAACTGTTTATGCTCAACCAACAAAACCAATCTAGATCACAAAGAAAATGACTGTCTTAGTTCATTTCTCTTTCCACATTTCAATTTTTACATTGAGTGTATCTTATGTCATTGCTGTGGCTTTTTTTAATTTTAATTGTTTTTCTTTCAATGTTAATGCTAAATATATTAATAATTCACATAGTTCCATCTCCATGTTATTTTAAATTTGTGCAATTATTGATACATTTTAAACTTGCATGCTACGTGGTTGGAATATGAAATACAACTTATTGTCTCATTTGGTTGGACATTTCTCTCAGCTAGTGGTACTATTTTGGAAGGATATAGAATCTTTAGCAGGTGAAACTTCACAGAATGAAAAGGCCCAGTGGTTATGTGCTGTGTTGCATCACGGTAACTTCTTTTTCTTTCTTCTTTGGGCACATGGATGGGAGATTAATGTAGCAAAACTTGGCAATTTCTTGATACTATGCATTTCCTGCTTTGATGAACTATATTAAAATAAACTATGATTCTTTTAAGTTTCTTCTTATCAGGCATTTGATCACAGAAATGTAGATCTGATACATGTTTAACACTACTTGATTTTTTATTTTATTAAAATAGATTCTTCTCTCATACAAAATACATCCCAATCACAGCTTCTACTCCCTCCACTCCTAACTCCTCCCCATTTCCTCTTTTCCCTGATTCACTCTTTCTTCGTTTCTTCTTCAGAAAAGAGCAGGCCTCCAACAGAGGACAGATAACTAAACAAGACAAAACCAGTTACAGTAAGACAGTGCAGAAGCCTTCACATCAAGGATAGAAAAGGGAACCCAATAAGAGGAAAATAGTGCCAAGAACAGGCAAAAGAGTCAAAAGCACACCGGATCCCACTGTAAGGAGTCACACAGAACACCAAACTACCAGCCATAATATATACCCAGAAAACCTAGTGCAGCTCTGTGCAGACATATGCTTGCATCTTCAGTCTCTGTGAGCCCCACGAGCCCTGTTTACTTGAATCAGTAGGCCATGTTATCTTGGTATCTTACATCCTTTCTGACCCCCATGTTCTAGTCTCTTTTGTGTGGAAAGGGGCTCTGCGGGCTACAGGAAGAGACATCAACTCAGCAACCAAACTCTCAACCTACAAAAACTCCTCCCTGTAAGATATTCTGTGGCAACAGTGACACACACACGTGGGAGTAGAAAAACAATGTCTGGTTTAACTTGAAGCCTTTTCTCATTTTCAAGCTCCAAGAGTTCAGCTTAGTGTGTCTTATAAGATGAATTAGTTCAATTGTCTTAATATGACTTTTCTTATTCTTAGAATAGTTATAGTCCCTTTATTTAAGTAGAATTTAATGAGTACTCTTGGGTGAAAAGCTTACTTTGCCTTTCAATATCATAATGTAATATTCTGTTTTCTCCTGCCATTTACAAGCGCTCTGAGCAATCTATTGCTTGTATGGGACTTCTTTACATCCCCCCCCAACCACACACGCTTCCTGCCTGTGAAGTTTCCTTTTAATTTTTTGGTAGTTGGATTATGATTCAGCGAACTATAGTTTGGAAGACTTTCACATTTATTCTCTTGAATATTTTTTTCTGATTTAGGTAAGTTTTTTTTTTTTCTAGTAGTGTTTCTATCTTTCAATTTTGTTATCTTCTTTCAAACATGTAACTCAAATTTTTTTCTGTCTTGGTATTTGAATAAATTTGATAGTGTCTTTATTACATTTATTCTCTTCCTCTATTCTTCTTGCTTCATACATTTAAGATAATATGTCTTCAAAAATCACAAAATTTCTCATATTTACTTAAATATTCTCTTACATTTCACTACAATTTTTATTACATTTTCTGACCCAGAATCATTCTTATTTCATTTTATTTCATTGAAATTTCAATCTTTCAAATTTCTCAACTTGGATTGTTTATTTTAACGAGCATATTTTATTTAAAACTGACAATATTCTTTAAACATAGATTTTACTACTTTCTTAGGAGCATACTTATCAACATATGGCTTGGATTTACTTAAACAACTTATCACGCTTTCCTGATTGTTCTTATCTTTGTGACCATATGTCTGTCCTTCTTTAATTAAATTGGAGGTATTTATACAACTCTTTACATATGGCTATATCAGACAAATTTCTCTCTCAGTTAGCCTCCTTGAAGTTTGAAAAAAAGATTTGACACATGGGCAAAAACATTTCTTGAGTCTTTGCTTTTGCTTTCTGCTGCTCCAGTTTTCAAGTGTGAGGGCTTAAGAGGTAGTGAATGTGGCATTTGAATAAAAATATAATAGAAATGACAGAATGAGCCAATCATATAAATGAGAAATACAAAATCTAAAATAAGTTACTGGCAAGGAGAAATATCTCTAATGTTTCTGAGAAACAAGAACATTTGAATAGAAGAAAGTCTCTAAGAATTGTTCATATTTTGAATTTTACTCTGGAAATAAAACAACTATAGAATTGTGCAGGAAAAATGTATCCTAATAGAAGTGTTACATCACCCATAACTGCTCTTTTATAAACTATTTGCACCAATAAAGTGGTAGAAAGCAAAATTAATTAGTTAATTAATTGTGTGCTATCAAAAATCCCATGACAATATTAAAAAAACTATTAAAAGAATTTGCATTAATTTTTGACATTTTAAGTTGTATAAAGATAAGTTTGAAATCTGACTTGTTAAGGATGAGACTATAATATTGAATAATAAGATATAGAATACACAGCATATAATATCTCCACATCCAAATATTTTTATTTATCAGTAAAATTATTCATTATCTTTATATTAGTTCTGAGTTCTTATCACTGATTTTTTATATAGATATTTTATAAATAACAGTTTGTATGAATCAGATATATTACATTGCATTTTGGATTGGTAATTTTAAAGATATGATAAAACACTACTGACATGTATTCTTTTTGGACTGAAAACTTACATAGACTTCTAACTAGATGTCATGTATTCTCTTATTTTGAGAAAACCAGCTATAATATCTATAAATTTATACCTTTGTCTTTGAAATGCCTTTTTCTTCCTATTTTCTTCTCTGCCATGGCACTTTGTATTATATGCACTAAAATGTTCAGACATAGAGCTTCCTTAATTCGTATCCCTCCAACATTCTTGGACCTTTTACCTTGAGTTAAACATTGTATGCACTGACTCGTAGGGATTTAAACTCAGAATGGAATCAGGCACTAACTTGCCATGTTTAATTCTTTGAGAACTTTATACTATCTATTTTAATCACTTTCACTTCCTTCGGTAAGTCCTCCCAGATCTACCCTTACCTCCGTATACATCTAACTTTACGTTCCCTCTGCTTCTTGATAGCATATGATGAGTCTTGTCAGTATCTATCATAGTGTAAAGCAAGTCTACTAATATGTCATCTCTCATAACCATTTCTACTTTTATCTCTCTCCCTTCTTCTCCTTTGGCCCAAATATTAGGGTATATGTTCTATTCACAGTTCTGGGACCAAAAAAAAATATGTTTTTTTCTTTTCTTGATTTTGATTTTACTCCCCCATTGTATCATCTGGATGCTGTGTCTCAACCTAATATTACCTCAATCTTGACCTCCTGGAAAGAATATATGTATACGATTATTCATAAAAATAAGACATCAAGAAAAATGAAAACCCATAGCAATAAAATACCTAGTGTGTAAACACATATACATAGGAATAACACAAAATTGATTCAGTAGGTTTTATTTATAATTATTCTCCTCCATATTCTTCTTCATTTTATTGGTCAATACTCCTTTCTTTAAATTTTATGCCTCTAAATAATAGTGAAATCTTTCATTTGTTAGTATTATTTTCTTTATTCTTTTTATATTTTGGAAACATTTGTTTTATATTACCATAAAGTTTAAATGAGTTATTATATCCCTGTTAACTATACAATATATTTCACGTTCTATTAGTTATTGCTCTGTGTCTTAAATTTATTATTGATCATTTATTTACAAAAGATACTATTTAAATTGTATTATAGATCTTAATTATCTATTAAATATGCATTTTAGTTATTATGAAAATAGAATTGATTATTGAATCATACTTATGGAACCACCTTACATGCAGACTTAACATTTTTAATTTATATGTTAAAAATTTCATTTTAGATTGTCATGAATGCTATCTGCAATTAATTTTAAATATTTACAAAAAGAAATGCTTTGTCTTATTTCAACTTGATATGCCATGTTTTGTTCAGACCCATGGGAGGCCTGCTCTTTTCTGAACAGAAACTTAGGAGGACTATATGGGAATGGAGATGATATGTAGGAGGAAAGAATGGCAGGAGGGAAGAGGATGTTTTAAAATAAATAAGTAAATAAATAGTAAAGATATTGTTCACCTTTTTTCTTTATAATTCATACAATTAATCAACACTACAGAATATGCACTGATTATTGTTTGATTGTTTTCATCTCTGCACTATATTTTTCATGTTTTGAGGGAAATGAGTAATTAAGCTAACTAGAAATGAGGAAAAACTTATTTTTGAGGTTTGTCACTCAAACCATTGTCACAGAAATAGTTTGATTTTGCTAAGCCTCGTCTCCCAGACAGATCAGTGCCTATGACAAGAATGCTAACATTTTGTGAGGAAAAAAAATGTAAAGTTTTTTTTTTTAACATTTCCTCAGTTTTGTGATACAGTTATGCATAGGTGTTGCTGACAGCTTGTACTTATGGGTGGTAAGAATTGTATATATTTATAAATTTTTTACATCCTCATATTTTTCTTAGAAAATTCACTTGGTTGAATTTTGTAAGATCTAGAGACCACTTGATAATGTCAGCTAATTTTATTGCTCATTTAAGGCTAAACATCACATAAACAGATTGGATATATTTTAAATTCATGATCATATGCTTCAAGTAGCCATTTAATGAAGCAAAGAAATTCATATCATGTCTCCATTAAACACTTTTTCTCACTAAGAGAGATATTTTAAAACTTGTTATTTTAGATCATTAGGTTTTTTTAACTAGTTCTTTTTCTCTTACATGAGAAATTTTATTGCTATGACATTTATCTTTGCCAAATCAAATACAGAGCCTCATATCCAAACAAATATTATATCACCTCAGAGTACCTAAGTCATCTTCTTCAACAGTAAAATGAAATAATAAATATTTAATAGACTTGGTTACATTAAAAAATATTTACTGTGCTCAGGATGTTTTCACACAAAATATTGCATAATGTTTGCATATATTAACCATTATTTTAAAATATATCTTTCTATGTATAAATTACTCCACAGAAAAATGAGCCTATTTGTCATATTATTGGTAAGAGTAGAATAAAAGAAAATGTTGTACTTGAAGTATCTTCAGTGATACTAATGAATGAAATATTCTTATGGATATTCAGTGATATTAACAAAAGAAATATTTAAGGCACTGACATGACTGTACATTGTCTTGTATAGTAAACTATACATAAAGAATCACCATGGAATGGATGTGCCATGCTGAGTTGACCTACCTTTGGACTTCTTGTCCTTTGTGGAGAGGGAATTGGTGAATGGGAGGAGTGAGGCTAAAGGCCACTTGGAGGTATAGGAAGGAAGGAAGAGAGGGGGATCAGGGGGATACGTAGATAAAATGACAGTTTTTTAATATAAGAAATAATAAAATAAATAAATAAATAATAAAATATGTAAATATTTAAAATGTAGTTCGGTGTCATATAAATTTAGTAAAACAATAAGAGTGTGTTTTACCTAGTAGCAACAACCTCCACAACCACAGTCATTTGCTTAGGACTGAAGTACCAGTCTTGTATTTCCTTTTTAATGAGGTCCTCAGATTGAAACTCAAGACTTGTTACTCCTTTAACTGTCATGCCATTATACACAGATCAGCATATCTTGCATTACTTATTGGCCTTGATGTTGCTGGGTTCACAACTACAAAAAACTATTTATGTCTTTTAGCTTCCAAGAGCCTACATAACATTTTTTAGCATGACCAAAGCTAAGTATCCATAAAGAGGTATACACCTTAAAGCTTCATTTTGCTATATCTTGTAACCACAGTATGATGTGGATATTTTTCTGTATACTATCAATTACCATTGGTTAATAAAGGAACTGTTTTGATCTATGGCAAAGTATCTTATAGGTAGTCAGGAAATCTAATCATAAATAAAGAAGAAAGAGGGCAGAGTCAGAAGAAGCTGCATACTCCCACCCAAGGAAGCCACAAACCATGTGACAATACAAAGATTAATAGAAATGGGATGAGTTTAGTTGAAGGAACTAGCAAGTAATGAGTCTGACCATAAGCCAAACAGATTGTAATTAATATAAGCATTTTGTGATTATTTGAGGCAAAGTGACAGCAGGGCTGAAGGTCTAAATCTCAGGGCTAGGCTTGGCTAGGCTGGAAGAGAAAGAAAAGTTGGACTACAGTGGTACTCCAATGTAGGCCACTTGCATCTATAAAGTCAGAAGAAGCTTAAAAAGGGATCAAGAGCACAGAAATAGAGCCAAAACATCTTCCAATTCATGTCTCTCAAGTAGAACATGGTACAGAGTGGTGTGCTAGCTTGAGCTACAAAATGTCCAGCTTGCATCATGCAGCTTAAGTTGTAGCAAGTTCGGTTGCTGAAGTCTCTGATACATTCACCAGCCACTTATGACAAATTTAAGGTTATTGCTTATACACACAAAAGGGGAACAGAGTCATGCATAGCTTTTTAGTAGCAGCATTTTCTTGGGTCAGCTTTGTGTCCTGGCAGTGATCAGAGGTGCCATTCCCTTAAATGAGGCTTCCTGGCTTCCTGACTCAGCCTTAGTAACAAAATCTGTATGGATCTTTTATGATGCCCTCTTCCCAAATAATTAAAGTTCATGACCAGTGGGCAATGGTGCTTAATTTGGTATCAATGTGGACACTAACATAGCCCAGAGTTAAATGGGACTCCTGCCAGTAACTCTGCTAAAACGCTAAACTTTCTATGAGCCTAAAATAAGGACTTGGGTGGAACAAGCCAGCCACCATAGCCAAACCTTTAATCCCAGTCTTGCCTTATTAGAATAAAGTGTGGCCCAAAATGATAAGAGATATACAGTAAAAACAGACTCAGACAGAAACAAAAACTCAAAGCAGTTTAATGTGTGTTTACAAATATAGGTAGGCTTGGGAGAGGAAAGTAAAAGGAAAAATGAATAGAAAAAGTCACCTAAAAGAAATAGAGTAAAAATAATAATAAGCCATGTAAAGATGGAAAATATACAGAAAGTCTGGATACTGTATGTTATGTTGACCTTGAATTTTTTGTCTGATGAGCAAGTAGCAAGACCTGCTAAGAGACATTTGATTATAAATTTTGCTAAATTAATCTAAGCTATATATTTTGTAAATGCCTTGACTTCAAAATCGAAGTCAAAAGATATCTCAAAATACTTTACTTTGGCATGGATTTTGGATTTTGATACAAATTTAATATCATTTTTGTTAAAGTGTATGTATATTTCTACTATTATTTAATTATTATATCTATGACTCATTTAAGATTGTAATGCATCATTAAAATGTAGATCAATAGTTAATTATTTATGATTAACTTATAGTCATTTTAGATTTTTAGATATACAAAATATATTTCAATTAGATAGGTAGTCAAATACTTCAAAGACCTACAGAGTATGGCATTTAATATATTCTAAGAACTTAGACTTTTCTGGACAGTGAGACATGTCTGATATTGGCAGCACCAATATGCTTCAAGAAGATGATGGGTATCTAAGAAACTTTATTTGGAATTTACTTGGTTTGTGCCAAAAGCTAACCACTGGGCCAGAGGCTGTTTTTTACTTGACAATTTAATAGTATGTTGTATAAATTGAACATGCAGGACTCATAAGAAAGTTACCTCTGAAGCTTTTCCAGAAAAAAACTGAGTTGGTTTTTAAGGTTTCTGCTTCACAGAGAAAACTATCAGACATTCTGAAGAACAGAGGGAGAAATGACTGAAAAACTATGCCAGAATAGGTGGAGCAGTCTTTAAAATTTGCTGATTCACTGAAAGGTATGGCAGAAACTCTAGGCTTCTAGGGTACAGATGGATACCCCAATATTACAAAGATACCTTGGGTGACTGTTGAGGTAGACAGAAGTTTCTCTCATTACCACAATTTGAAAATTGCTTATAATGCACTTTTTGTTTACTCAGGTAATATATCCTTCTGTGTTTTTTGACGGAGATGAAAATTGAATAGTTTTTGTTTTCTTTAGTTATAATAAATGGTAAATTAGATTTGAAACTGAACTCACAGGGATAATGTAGATAATAGAATATTTTCTTTAATTTTGCTAAATACAAATAGACAAGATATTATAACTATAATTATTTCTTGATAGCTATTTTGTTATATGTAATTTACTATGTTAAAATTAAAACCTTCCTTTTTATTTGATAGAAAATATAAGTGATGTGGGATATCTCTATGTACGCTGTCAATTACCTTTGGATAATAATGGAATTGATTTAATCTATAGTAAACCATCTTAGAAGTAGGTGGGAAATTTTAGCATAAATAAAGGGGAAGGAGGGCAGAGTCTGGGGGAAACGTTGTGAACTGCCACCCAAAGAAGCAAAATGTAAAGAAATACAGGTAAGCCATGAATCATGGAAAGAGTTAGCAAGTATGAGACTGAGCCATAAGCCAAAGAAATTGTAATTAATATAAGCTTTTATCCTGAGGGGGTGGGCTATATGACATAGAAACTTTGGCCTACAACAGTATGCAATGTCTTCAGCAATAGTCTTGTCGTCTAGTTCTAGTAGATAACTAAGAGCAATAGCAAGCACATGCATTGTTTTGGAGTACTTCAGAAAACTCTCTGATCAATAGCTTGTATATAAGTATCATTGTGAGATATTCCTCTATATTATGAGCATGTGTCACTCTCATTGGCTTCAAGAATAGCTAAATGGCCAATATTGTAGCAGGATTTGAGGAGGCAAAGAGAATGCTGGAAAGAATGCCAGAAAATCCAGACAGACATGGAAATAATTGGACACATAAAATGGAATAGAGGTTAAAAAAAACTACATGAAAGGAAATAGATCAATACAAATGTGGGTTAATATAAGTTAAAAGAAGAACTAGTTATGAACAATCCTAAGCTATTAGAGAAGCTTTTATAATTAATAAAATGGCTCCATGTCATTGCTTGGAGCTTTGAGGTGGACAGAAAAGTCCTCCTACAAAGTATTCCATATATTATCAAGTGCACTAGGAAAGCATAGTGAGAAATGAACTCTAAGTAAATAACAAATGTGAATGCTATAATCACACACAAGAAATCCTCTTCAGGAAACAGCTAACACATTCAAAGGCAAATAACACCAAAACTCCTTGTGTAGTTTGAGTTTTTGGCTTTACTTCCAACATGATCCTTGGCTCTGATGTGGCAGCTTTGTTGGTGTCAAATGAGTTCCTACTTCATATTTCTGTGGCTCCAAGCAATACCAGAGAAAAGAATCACCCACAGTCAAGCCATGATGGTGAGAGAGTGGTGACTCACTCCTTTAATCCCATCCCTTGGATGACAACGTGATGACTCCTGCCTTTAATCCCCAAACTGTAAAATACACATTCCTTTAATTCCACCACTCAAAAGACAGAGATTTTTTGTATTTCTGCTAGCATCAGACTTAACAACCAAATAGTTGTAGTAGTGGCTTCCCGGGTCCTGGGCAGCCAGAGATCCGGGACCCACAGCTGCCACCGGGACCACTTATCCGCCCGCTGCCGCCCGGGTCCCCAGAAACGACTCAGACGCTCATATTAACTTCATGCTGTTTGGCCTATGGCTCAGGCACATTGCTAGCTAGCTCTTATATCTTAAATCAACCCATTTCTATTAATCTGCGGGCCACGTGGCCCGTGTGGCTCACCCGTGCCTCCTTACATGCTGTTCCTTCGGCGGCTTCAGCTCGGTCTGCCTCTAACTCCGCCCTGCTTCTCCTACCTAAACTCTGAACTCTCCTCCCACTTTCTCTATGGTGTCTGCCATGGCTCAAAACAGCTCCTTTATTTAAAGATTGAGATTCACAGCATACATAAAAGCATTCCCACATCAAATAGTAGTAGCTCACAACTTAAATCTCAACTCTAGAATTATAATACAGAGTTGAACACCTCCCCCCCCCAAAAAAAAAACAACTGGGCAGGAAAGATATTTAAGGCATGATGAGCAGAGATTCAGTCATTGTGTAGGAGTAACCAGACAGGTAGAGGACCCTTGAAGATAGCATTTACACTGCTCATCCTGAGAACTTGCCTGTAAATGTTGTGATAAACTTCTAAAAATGAACAAGAGCCAAAATTTAAAATATAAATAAATAATGTTGGTTTTGAATGTTTTATGGACACAGGGACACAGGGACAGATTTAACAATAATTTCACCAGAATGTTGGCATCCAAATTGGTCTTTTCAGGAGGTAAATATTCAGTTTTGGAGAACTGTGACATTATTCCATGTAAAAGAGAGTGCAAGATATATAGAACCAGAAAGGCAGAGAGCCATGTGTTGCTAATGTTACTATAAATTTATAGGAATGAAACTTACTGGAACAATGGAATACTCAGATCAACATTTCTCCAATCTTAAAAACAAACCATAAACTAACATTTGATTCTGTAAAAACATTAGAAGGTATTATGAGAAACAGTCAGCAACCATTCTGGTTGTAGTAAAACAAGGCACAATAGCTGCTGATTGTCAAAGGTACCCACAGCAATACCTTTACATCAATGACCTTTAACAAAAGAGAAATTGTGGGCCCTAGCTGGTGCAGAGACAGTTAAATGCTCAGCATATTGAAGAAGCAACCAGCCCTTGGTATTCTCCAGTATTTGTCATCAAAAAGAAACCTGTAAAATGATAATCATAAGAGATCTAACAGCATTTTACAAGGTGATTCAGCTAATGGGCTATCTACAATCTGGGATTCCTTTGCCTTCTCTGTTACTTAAAAATGGCCTAATAATTATTGACTTAAAAGGCTGTTTCTTTATGATAACTATACAAGAACAGGACAAAAAAATTGCCTTTACAATGCCCAATTCTAATAATTCTCAGTCTGTAAAGAGATACTAATGGAATGATCCTCTACAGGTAATGTTAAATAGTCTACTCTGTGTCAATATTTTGTACAACAGCTTCTAGAAGTGATACTCAATGCCAAAAATCTATCATTTACACAGATGATATCTTGTTGGCTGACTCAAATATAGATACATTTGAAAGAATGCTTGAAGAAGCAAAAAGAATGCCAGCTTTGGGATTAATATTTGCTCCCGAATAAAATACAAAGAGGAAATTGCATTAATTATTTGGGATACAGAATAGGTCACAAAAAAATAGACCCCAAAAGGTACAAATCATGAGAGACAGATTTCAGAGTCTTAATGATTTCCAAATATTGCTAGGAGTCATTTCCAATTTATGGACCACTATAGGGATAAAAAATGATGAACTGGATAGTTTGTTCAAAACCTTAAATAGTGATAAGAACTTAACTATTCCAAAAGAATTTTCAGCAGAAGTAGAGAGAATTGTCTTTGGAGGAAAAGAAATTATAGAACACACTTGTGGATCACATGGATCCAGACCTTAATTATATTCTGGTTATTTTAACCTTTATGCATTTTCCTACAGGAATTTTAATGCAAAGTGAAAATGTTATCTTGGAATAGATATTTCTACCACATAAGTTGAGTAAGAAATTAAAAACATATGTGGAAAATATTTCTAATTTTATTTTTAAAGAAAAGTTAAGATTTTTTCAATTGACAGGAATAAACCCAGCAGAAATTGTTGTACCTTTAACTTATGAAGAAATTGACCAGTTATAGGCAGAAAGTAAACCTTGGCAAAGATCTTGAAATAATTTTTGGGGAGATGTTATCAACAAATATCCACAAAGCAAAAGAATTGAATTTATAGAGAAAACAATTTCTGGAGCCTATACATTTTACACTATTGCACACAGACCAGGAAAGGCAGGTTACAAATTACAAAATGTTAATAAAGTTGCTCAAAATCCTTATAATTTTGTTCAAATTTGGAATTATATGCTATCATGATGTGGCATTAGTGGATTTTACAGAAGCACTTAACATAGTTACTGACTCTCAGAATGCAGAATGAGTTGTTTTACACATTGAAACTGGTGTTGTCATTAATGTTGAGTCAGAACTAACTTTATTATTTAGTCTGTTATAAGAAATAATAATGGATAGAATTCATCTCTACTATATAACACACATCCAATCGCATAAAGGGCTGCCAAGCTCTCTAGAACAAGTTAATGATAAATTATTGATAGAATGTTCTCGTGTCCCTAGAGTTTCATTTAAAAAAAAAATCATGTCCATAGCAAAGGTTTAAAAAAGATTACTACATCACTTGGCAATAAGCTAAAGTAATTGTTAAAAGATGTCCTACTAGTTTCTTCTATAACCAAACTGCTTTACCAGCAGGAAGTAATATTAGATATACACATAAAAATGATATTTGGAAATGTGTTTTATTTTACAGAATTTGGAAAATAAAGATATGTACATTATACAATAAATATGTTTTCAGAATTTTAATAAGCAACGGCTTTGAGTTCAGAGAAGGCTGATTTTGTAATCATTCATTTGCTAGATGTTATAACCAACAAGGGGAATACTTGTATAAATTAAGACTGACAATGCTCCGACAAATGTTTCTAGTAAAATAAAACAATATTTTATTTTTTATAATATAAAACATCACAGGTATATCACATAATATGTCAGAGTAAACGGTCATAGAGAAATCAAATCAAATTCTAAAGGATATGATAAATAAATAGAAAGGAGTAACAAAGACCCTCAGAAATAGAATACATTATAATTTATTAACTCCAAACTTTCACAATGCTATTGAGAAAGGAGCAACAGCTACCAAAAGCCACTTACTAGAGAAGAAAACAGATGAGCTAATAGCATTTCTACTTTAAATGTGCTGACCTAAGAATGAAAACCAGGACATGTGCTACATTGGGGAAGAAGTGCTTTTATTTCTGCAGGTGAAGAAAAGCTATAGATACTATCAAAATTAATAAAAACTCAATTTGAAATGATACATGTGACAATTCTTTAAGTTTTAAGAAAAAAAAACCTCAAGGTTTGAGGCAGGGTTTTGTTTTTGTCTTTAAAGAAAACTATAAATACCCATCTTCAAGATGTCAAAATACTTTGCAAGTCTAGACATCTAAAGCAGAATGAAGGCCATCAAGAAAATAATTAGAAACAAAATATTATCAGACCCATTGACCAATATACTCTTCTAGGTAAATCTCATTCCTTAACATCTATATCTTTTTATTTGTAAAAAAACGTATTGAAGTCCCAGCCCAGTACAATTATAAATTAAAGCTGGCTTTGGAGTTGGAGTGCGGCTCTCTTCTTCTCTAAACCCATATTTATTAAAGGAAAATTCAAAATCCTATATCATATCAGTAGAGGTACCTGATATAAGACAAAAATGTAACTAAAAATAAAAAGCTAATCTATTGTTCCTAATCCTACACTGTATAAATGTTTATATCAAAAATTATAAGATTAATATATATTAAACCTTTGTCATGATATTCATGTTCATATAGATTACTAATTTATTCTCTTTAAACGGCTTTATCTAATTCCCTGTACACTGTATTGGGTTTCAGTCTTTTATCAGTTTTCTTCAAAAGTTGGATGGTTAAATATGGCTCCCAGAGCTGGGGATAAATGTGCCTTGCCTTGAGACTAGACTCTCAGGGACCCTAGAGAAAGGAACCAGTTGCCAGCATGCCAAGATCTAAGATACACAGAAGTTTAAATTTTGCTTGTTCAGACAAAAAAGATTACAGATGCTCAGTAAAAAACAGATTCAGACAAAAACAAGCCTCCAAATGGGTTACAGTGTGTTTAAAAATATACATAACCTTGGCAGAGAAAAAAATTATAGATAGCCTTATATATTTATAATTTTAAAATAATAAAGTCCTAAAAAGAGAGTAATGTAAAATAAATAAGCCACATAAGGATGGAAAATACAGTCTGGATCCTATATCTTATTGTATTGTCTTTAATATTTTTGGCAGTCAAGAGATAATGGATTACAAAAGATACTAGATTACACCAACATAATATATTTTTAAAATATATTGACTTCAAAATTTAAGTCAAAAGGCATGTTACTTTAAGGAAAATGTTATGTTTATATTACAGCAGAAAAAGAGGCCATGGATTTATTCAAAGTTAAGATGATCATTTTTGATGAAGATGACCCCCTGAAAATCCTGGCTGCAGACATAAAGAAATAAACCTAAAACACTACAAAACATGTAATGTAGGTGGAGTTTACTTAGAAGGCACCAGTACCAGATAGATATTTATTAAAATATAAATCAGAACTCACGGTACAGTTAACAGATTACAGTAGCACCTGAACAGGGACTGGAGTCTGGAACGGTGAGGACAGACGGTGGAGTCGATCCTATCCCCAATCATCCAGGAACCAGGAAGAGAGCGTCTCGTGTTCCAGAAGCCCCTTTTCAATGGGCTTTTTCCCCGCCCCCTTCAGGGGCCCAGTGCCCTGTATAAGTGTCTTTTGACCTTATAAGCTGACACCTGAATCCCACAATATCTCCCCCTTTTGTCTAACTAAGAAGGTTCTAAACTAAGACTATGTACAGTAGGAATTACTATGAGGTAGTATCTAGGAGAGGTCAAAGTACAATTTCTAATCAAAGCCTAACTTATATAAGGTACATCTAATAGTTCTAGAATATTGGTAGATAGTAGGGTGTATAGATTGTTTTAAAGGGTTAATCTGGGAAAGTGAAAATTTAACACCTGAGTGTTCTTATCTAAGGGATACTAGGGTGATAACCTTAAATATCTATTCTTCAACCTCTTCAAGACCTGAGAAGGAAGGTGAATTGCCTGAAAGTCAGAAGTACATGGAAGTAGTTACTTCCAAAATTTGGGAGAGGACAGCAACACAGCTACCTGGACAATCACCTCTGGATTTGTGCACCATTAGAGCATCTATCAGATTGGCTATAGGCCTAAGGTATCTGACAGATCTTTTCACAAGCAGAACAATTTTGAAGTGACTGTCTTATCCTGTCTAGGCAGGTTTCGTCAGTCTCCATCCATCAACTTGTTCATCCAGCTTGACACCATGTGTGTACTGTCAGCAATCAAGGTAAGGACAGTTCCTTACTCAACCGGCCATTTTTTGCCAAAAGGACCAACTCCAGTGGAGTATCTTCGATGCTCAACACCATCTCGTGAAGGGAGCTGTGACACCAGGAGTCGTCGTGTCTCTCGTGGCCGAATTTTAAATGTTAAATGCCATATTCTCTGGGTCTATGAAATGGTTGAAGATTCTTGTCTATCTATGATATTCTAACCTGTATCTGATATGACTGGGATATGATACCTTAAATAGTGTTGACTGCAGATCTTATCATCTTAAGGAATAAACCCTGTACTAAAAATTAGAATACCTATATAAGGGGTGTACAATCCCTGAACAATGACCCTTAGTAGAACTATCGAACATTAGCCAGGGGTATATTACCAGGTAAAGTGTCCACAGCATTTTAGACATGTAAATACATATATATCATCTAAACAGAGGTATATAAAACACCTTGTGCATATATCATAACTAGTGCAATCATACATTATATCTAGTATAGTTAAATTAAGGTAGTAATTGCATAGTATACATGACAATGATGTGCAAATATTTTAAACAAAGGTAGAAGCATATATAAAATATAGTTACAGATTCAGATTTATATCGAAGTACAAGTTGCTTTGGTTATATAAAGCAATCTCAGATTAAACTTTGTACCAATGTACAAATTATCACAATTAAACATATAAAATGATTTCGCATTAGTATCAATATACAAATATCTATGACAGTGCAAATTGTCTTTAGCTTAGCCCATACATTCAGCTAGAATGGAGTACAGGTAGGCAGAACAGTCTACCTTTATCTATCCTATCTATCCCCCCTCTCTTCTTCAAAAAAGATCTCTGATGTTATATTATAGTTTTGTCCTTTACCCAGTTTTAACTTATAACTATTCTATTAGAATAATAGTTACCCACAACCTTCAGAGCATAAAACTTATTGGGAAAGGGGGCGTAGTCGTTCATAAGGTTGCTTCCTGCTGACTTAAGGATGATGGCATCTCTTTGGGATCCTGTAAAAGCTAAAACAATGGTTAGTTCTTAATGGACTGACCACATACATCTATAACCATTCTTAGAATAGTGGTTAACTCCATCTGGAAAGTTAATTAGCAGTGTGATCTGAAGGATAATCATAAGGAGCTATCTTGTATCTGTTTTTGAATTGTCTATTATCTGAAAACAATTATTGATTGGTGCGCACCAGGTTCTTGATGGTTTGTGTGTGTGTGTGTGTGTCTGTCTGCCTGTCTACCTGCCTCTCTCATATTTTTTGTGTTATTCTTGATTAATTAGTAGGAGTTGTTGCGGTGGAGGCCCTGTCTTGGTTCCATATTCTTTGTAGATAGCTGATAGAAGAAATGTTATTTACAGTGGAAAACTTAAGCATTGCTGATATTCAAAAGATATTTATATCTTTTATGACTTTAGGAGACTGTAAGCAGACAGGATGAGATGTTTGAGAGGTACAGAAACAGAGAGGAACAAGGTTTAAGATGAAGTCACAATAATATTGGTCCCTAAATATTTTGTCTTCTGTCTCACACCAGGTGGCTTTTGTGATATGAGACAGAATTTTTCATATTTCTTTACCAATATGCTTGGGTTTAGAGAGGGAGAAAGCCACAAGTTCCCAATCTAAATCCAGCCTTATTAATAGTCAAATCAGGACCACTTTTTTTTCTTCGAGGTGTAGATGCAAGATGTAAAGCAGTAAAAATTGAGAAATTACCCAGTAGTGCATATGTGTATCAGTTGGTTCCATAGTCAGTCTTGTACATTCTTTCATCATCAGTCTGTCTTCGATTGCAGGTGAGTAATTATACAATGTCTAGTCAATGCCTTAAAAATAATTGTATCCGTTTTCCTGTAAAGACAAAACTGAGACCCTGCCCCAGGTTTGTTAACTGCGTTTTCCTTACCATGTATCCATTTGTCATGTCAACAATGAGCAGTTACTTTTCTTTTTCAGGAAGAGACTCCTTTTCGAAGCAGAATTTTATTAGTTTTGTCGGTACCCATATCTTTTCTGTCCCTGTTGAAACAAGAGCAAAACCCCTATCCCATCGAAGCACATACCCCGGCTTCCATTCGGAAGTCAACACATCTTTGAAGTAAATGGGTTGATTTAACTCAGAAGATTTCTCTACTACCCAATGTCTCTCAGCAGCTGATGTTCCCTTTTCATCAGCGTTAAGAAAATTTAAAGTCAATAAGGCACTGTGCAACCTCTCTCTGGGTTTTTTCATTTCTTTCTTTTGTTTATAAAGCATCTCTTTTAATGTGCGGTAAGATCTTTCCTCAACTGCCTGTCCTGTAGGATTGTGTGGTATCCCTGTAATATGCTTTATATCATAGTATCCAAAAATTATCTTCATTTTTCGGGAGACGTAAGCTGGAGCATTGTCAGTCTTAATCTGAGTGGGAATTCCCATTATGGCCATGGCTTCCAAAAGGTGAGTTAGTACAGCATCAGCATTTTCAGAACTCAGGGCTGTCGCCCATTGCATTCCAGAATAGGTGTCAATAGTATGAGGTACGTATTTCATCTTTCCGAATTCTGGAAAGTGAAACACATCCATTTGCCATATCTCATTTCCGTGTGTACCCTTAGGATTAGTTCCTGCAGGTAAAGATGGTTGGTTATAGAAAGAGCAAGTGTTACATTTTTTTACTATTTCTTTTGCTTCATTCCAAGTGATGGGAAAACTCTTCTTTAGCCCTTTGCTGTTAACATTATGTTTCTCATGAAATTCTGTGGCCTTTAGCATGCTTCCTATTAGCAGCCTATTTCCTCATTACCCTGCACTAGAGGGCCTGGGAGGCCCGTGTGTGCCCTGATATGTGTTATGTACATAGGATGTATCCTACCTCTGATGATACCTTGTAGTTGTATGAATAGTAAGGTCAAGTCTGTATCATCATGAATGAAATCAGCAGTTTCAATATGTGAAACAACTCTTTCTGCGTATTGAGAGTCAGTAATTAAGTTAAGAGGCTCTGTGAAATCCAACAACACCATAATAATCGCATATAGTTCTGACTTTTGAACAGAGTTATAAGGGCTCTGAGCCACTTTAGTTAGGTTTTCAGACTTGTAGCCAGCCTTCCCTAAATTGTTTGCATCCGTATAAAATATAGGGGCTCCAGAAATTGGTTCATCCTGTACTACACGAGGAAAGATCCAATTAGTTTCCTTTATAAATTGAATTCTCTTGTTTTGGGGATATTTATTATTAATTTCTCCTAAAAAGTCACTGCAAGCCTTTTGCCAAGGTTCACTGTCTGCCCATAATCGTTCAATTTCTTCATTAGTCAAAGGCACAACAATCTGCAGGGTCCTTTCCAGTCAATTGGCGGAGTCTCAATTTACCTTTAAAAATCAGATCAGCAATTTTTTCGATATATGTCTTCATCTTTTTGCTTGGCCTATGTGGCAGAAATATCCATTCTAATATGATGCTTTCTCTTTGCATTAAGATTCCTGTTGGAGATTGTCTTGAGGGTAAAATAATAAGTATGCATTCTAGGTCTGGATCCACACGATCCACATGTGTTTCTTGAAGTTTCTTTTCTACTAACACTAATTCTTTCTCAGCCTCATCAGATAGTTTTCTTGGACTATTTAAACACTTGTCACCTTCCAAAGTCTTGAATAAATTAACTAGTTCATAGTTTTTTATACCAATCATGGGCCATATATGAGCAATATCTCCTAGTAGCTTCTGAAAATCATTAAGAGTCTTCAATTTATCTCTATTTAATTTTACCTTCTGTGGCCTAATTTTTTGTAAACCTATCTTATATCCTAAATAATTGATAGAATCTCCCCCCTGTACTTTTTCTGGAGCAATTTGTAGTCCCCAATTAGGCAATATTTTCTGTAGTTCTTTTAACAATGTTTCTAATGTCTTTGGGTTTGGGTCTGCCAACAAAATATCATCCATATTATGGTAAATGATAGATTGTGGGAAGCGCTTGCGCAGTATTTCTAGTGGTTGTTATACAAAATATTGGCATAAGGTGGGACTATTTAACATTCCTTGGGGAAGGACTCTCCATTGGTACCTCTTAGCTGGCCCTGAATTATTAAGAGTAGGCACCGTGAAAGCAATTTTTTTTTGTCCTGTTCCTGTAAAGGTATGGTAAAAAAAACAATCTTTCAAGTCAATAACTGTAATAGGCCATCCTTTAGGTAGCAGAGAAGGCAGGGGAATACCAGATTGTAAGGAGCCCATAGGTTGAATCACCTTATTAATTGCTCTTAAATCTGTCACCATCCTCCATTTTCCAGATTTTTTCTTGACAACAAAAACAGGAGAATTCCATGGACTGGTTGATTCTTCGATATGCTGAGCCTGTAACTGCTCCTGTACCAACTCTTCCAAAGCCTGAAGTTTTTCTCTCGTCAAAGGCCATTGTTGAACCCAAATAGGCTTTTCTGTTAACCATTTCAAAGGCAGTGCTGTGAGTGTCTTATTAAGATCTGTGGATATAGGGCAATTCTTTTGTACAACCTGAATGGCTGGTGAATTTTTTTCATAGTACCTTAAAGCATCATTTTTGGAAACATAGTTGAGCCTCCGGCTGACATCAGAACCAGGAGGGATTTTAATCTGGGTATTCCATTGCATTAGGAGGTCACAACCCCACAGATTCACTGCTATATCAGCCATATATGGCTTCAACTGTCCTTTCTGACCTTCTGGTCCTATGCATTCAAGCCATCTCACACTCTGTTTCACCTGAGATATTGTTCCAATACCCAGAAACTGGATATCTACTGTCTGTAAAGACCATCTTGGATGCCATGACTGTGGGGTTATGATCGAAACATCAGCCCCCGTGTCGACTAAACCCTGGATATAAATATTATCTATCCGTATCCCCAATTTTGGTCTTTGTTCATTTATCGAAGTCTGCCAAAATATTCGTTTCGTAATTCTTTTTGGAGTTTCTGAATCTTCTTTTGAAGTTATGTTATCATCTGATACTGTATGGTTTTCAAGATCAGGTATTGGGTGCTCTATTCGTCCTGAGAATGCTGGTCTTCTACTATGACCAGATATGATCTCACCATCCTCGAATTTGGAGTCTGATTTTGGGGGGCTTCCCAGGGGAAGCCCCGAAAGGCATTTCCCGATGGCAGAGGGTTGCCTTCTTTATCTCTGGTAGATCTACATTCATTGGTCCAATGCCGTCCCTTGCCACATCTTCTGCATAATCCAGAAGGCAATGACCTTCTGTTCAAATTAAACCTAGATCGGGCATCATTTCCAAGAGTACTTTGTGTACAGTTCCGTCTTATATGGCCTTGTCTACCACAGTTGAAACAAGTGATTCCTTGGTTCCTCTCCCTTACTTTAGCAACGGCTTGGTCTACCCAATTCTCTTCATTGCTATGGAGAGGTTCAGCATTGATTGTATATTGAATCCATTCTTCTAGAGGGGCAGCTCTGATTTTTAAAGGCAGAAGCATTCTTCTACATTCTGGATTAGCATGATCAAAGGCCAGAGAAAGTATTATTTGCTTTCTAGCTTCTGGATCTGATATCGCTCTATGTACAGCCATGTTAAACCTCTGTAGAAAGTCGGTATAAGGCTCTGTTAAACCTTGTTTGACCTTAGCATAATGCTCAATTTTTCGACCTGGGTCCAAAATCTTTTCCCATGCATTAAGTGCAGCCATAAGGCATAGCAATAAAGTATGTTCGTCATAAGTAGTTTGAGTCTTCACGTCAGCAAACATTCCTTCACCAAGGATTTGGTCCTGAGAAGCAAAGAAACCCCTAATTCTTCCTTGGTGTTCTAAGGTCTTGGCTTCCTCTCTAAACCAGCTTCTCCACTGTAAGTTTTGACTTTGCTCCAAGACAGCAGCCATTAGCTGCATCCAATCAAGGGGGAGGATTCAGTTTTTTGTAGACCATGAATTTAGGAGCTGCATCCAATGTGGGTCGATTATCCACTTAAAGCCTGAGAAAGATTAGAAAGGGTTCTAGATCACAGAAACTGAGCCAAGGCAGCTTCCAAATTTTGTATACGAAGTGGGCCATTGTACAAAGAAAGCATGGTCCGGGTCACATTCAAAATGGCACCGGCAGACTGGACTGCCTGTAGGCAGTGTAAACTGCAATCAGGCAGGTTCCTGAAATCTCACAGAAGACTCAGTAGCATGTGATTGATTTTAGATTTCTGTTTATTTTGAACGAAAAAGAAACAAATTTTCTTCGTAGCAGCATTTTCTTGGGTGTGCTTTGTTTACTGGCCATGAATAGATACACAGTCCATTTAAGAGAACTTAGTGATTCAGCCTAATTTGCAAAAACTGTGCTTCTTTTTAGAAAATGTATTTTAAAATCTCTTACGGTTGGAAGATGATTAAGCATTCACAATAAAACAGATTCCGATGAAAAGAAAAACCTGTAAACGGGTTACAATGTTTGTAAAAGGTACATAGGCTTCAGAGAGAAAAGAAAGAGGTTAGAAAAAGTCTTTAAAAAGAGAAGTAGAGTAATAAAAATTTAATAAGCCACGTAAAGATGGAAAATAGACACAAAATCTGGATTTTGGTTGTTATTGTGTTTTCTTCTAATTTTTTAACTGTTAATGAGATAACTGCAGAAAGATAATGGATTGCAAATGCAAAGGCTACTAAGATAAACAAGAATATATATTTTAAAGGTATTTTGATCTCAAAATTTGTGTCTAAGGATTTATTGCTTTGGAAGAGTTCTGCTTTTGTTTTCACAGAAGATGAGAACCTGTGGATTCATTCCAGGCAAATATGGTTTCATCAACCAAGACCCCCTGAAAAAAATCTCTGATGGGAAGAGATGGCCATATCAGCTTCAAGACTACAGATTATGATCCAGTCTCAACAATCCATGAGATTGTCAATGCCCCTTAAACAGCACGAAGTAGTAATAGAAAACTATGCCCAAATCCCCCAAATATTGTTTCTAAATGTTTGTTTCATTATAAATGGTTAATGGTCATAGTTAATCTCTTTCTAAGAAGAAAAAGGGGATATGGTATATAAATGATTTTTTAAAAAATAGATTATTGAATTTGCTTAGATCAGGAAATCAGCTGTTAATCTCAAAATGCTTTACATTGGTATAGATTTTAGTTTATTGATACAAATTTAAGATCAATTTTGTTATGCTGTATGTGTTTTTATATTCTTGTTTAAGGTATGATGTTCATGTAACTTTTAAAATTGTAGTGTATAGTTAAAAAATGAAGGCTAATAGTCACCTTTGATAATCAAACTTATAGTTATGTTAGTTAGGATTTTTAGGTATACAAAGATATATTTCAATTAGGTAAGTAATCTTCAAATACTTCTAAGACCTACAAAATATGGCATTTAAAATATTTTAAGAGCTTAGACTTTTCTGGACAGTGAGACAGATTTGCTCCTGGCTGCACCAATCTTCTTCAAGATAAAAATGGGCATCGAAGAAACTCCAAATGGAGTCTACTCTCTTTGTGACAATGGTAAGCCACTGGAGAAGATACTGTTCTTATATTGACTGCTTGACAGTATGCTGTTTAAACTGGACATACAGGTTCCATAAGAAAGTGACCTCTGAACTTTGGCAGAACAAGCCAAGATGGTCATTCAGGTTCCTGCTTTACAGAGAAAACTGTCAGGCACTCTTCAGGACTCGAGGAGAAGCAACTGATGAACTGTGCCAGATTTCCTGCTTCACTGAAATGAAAAGAGACTCTGGGCCTATAGGCTGAAGATCGATGCCCCAACTTTATAAAGAAACTTTGGGTGACTGTCCAGGCAGATAGGTATCACCTCTGTCCTTTCTAGCTTTTAGAAGTCGCTTGCAATTCTGGTTTACTTGGGTAAATATGTCCTTCTGTGGTCTTTGATGTAGTTGAAGATTAGATAGTTATAGGTACAGTTTTTCTTAGTCATTTGAAAGGTATATTGGATATGAAACTTTAGATTCATAAAGATAAGATAGATGATAGAGTATTTTCTTTAATTTTGCTAAATACAAATAGACTAGATATTGTAACTGTAATTCTTGCTTGATAGCTATTTTGTTATACATAATTTTGCTATGTTAAAATTGAAACCTTCCTTTTTGATTAGACAGAAAGGGGGAAGTGATGTGGGAATGTGTTTATGTATGCTGTGAACCTCAATCTTTAAATAAAGGAGCTGTTTTGAGCCATGGCAGGCACCATAGAAGAAGTAGGAGGAGAAATCAAAGCATAGGTAGGAGAAGCAGGGCAGAGTCAGGCAGATCACGCCAGCTGCCCATGAAGAAACATGTAAGGAGCACGGGTGAGCCACGGGCCACGTGGCCAACAGATTAATAGAAATGGGTTGATTTAAGATGTAAGAGCAATGTGCCTGAGCCATAGGCCAAACAGCATAAAGTTAATATAAGCGTCTGAGTCATTTTGGGGGGCTTGGGCGGCTGGGCGGCTAAGGGGTCTGGTGAGGCAGGTCTGTGGGTCCCTGGGCCTCTAGCCGCCCGGGACCGAGAAACCCTACTACTACTACAATGTAACATATATTTTATCTGATCAAACAAAAAACAAAAAAAAACTAACTTGTACATGCCAGATATCTCATAATTGCAATGTATGCTACATTTAAAATTTTATGATTTATGTACTTTCAGAACAAATGGACCAGGCACCAATGTGAAATGATGTCTTGGGTGATCTAGCATCCAGAACAGCTTCAAGGCTGCTTGCTGAATGAGGTGATCCAGCCCCATAGACAATTCCAGCAAAAATTTAACAAGGCTCCACAAGAATATCAGTGTCCCCAAACAACAAGAAGTAGGCTACATAACAACACCCACATTTCTAAAGATGGTTCATGAATATTTATCATTTCAAAAGTGGGGGTTACAAATTGTTATTGGTAATGGTCAAGAAAAAGGCTGAACAAAGAAGACTGGATTTTGGGAATCTCATTCTGAACATAAAAATGGGGAATATAAAATTGATAGTATTTAAGGATAAATTATTGAATCTGCTTTTAAAATGAAAAGAACAGTTACTAGTCTTAAATATTTCACATTGGTACAGATTTTGGTATAGCTATACATGTTTAAGGTTAATTTTGTTATATGTATATTTCTACTTTTGCTTAGGGTATTGGGTTTATGCAGATCATTTAAAATGTAGCGTATCATTAATAAATATACATTAACAGTCTTCTATAATAATCAAATTTATAAACATATTAGGTATGTTTTCAAGGTTATAGACGGATATATTTAGGTATATAATTGTTAAGTACTTCAAAGAACTACAGAATATGGTATTTAATATATTTAAATAAACTGAGGCTTTTATGACAGTGAGGCATATCTTCCTGTTCTTGGTAGCACTGACCTAGATCAATGAAGATGATAGGAATCCAAAAAACTTTCTATGACATTTAATTTCTGTATGGAAAAAGCTAGCCATTTGGGCAAAAAAAAAAAATTATTCTTGCCCCAATTGCTGGCATTTACTGTTCAAAGTGGATCACATGATACAAATTAAAGTGAATTTCAAGCTTTGCCAAATAAGGTAGGCTAGTCCTTCAAAAATTTCTGCTTCTCATAAAAGTCTGTCAGATATACTAGGTTGTGTGGCCAGGAATGGATTTCTCCACAATACAGAGGAAACTTGAGTGACTCCCGATAGCCGATGTTTCTGTCATTTCTCTCAACTTTTGGAAGTCACTTATATACACTTCTTGCTTACTCAGCTAATATTATATCCCTCTGTCAGTTTTAATGGAGTTTATGACTAGATCATTATATTCATGCTTTTCTTAGTTATCTTAAAAGGGTAAATTAGATGTGAAACTGTAAATTTGTCATAAGATATATATTTTCTCTAATTTTGACAAATACAAATGAATTATATATTGTAACAATTCTTAACTACTGTTTATGTTATATATAATTTTATTAAGTTAAAGTTAAAACATTTCTTTTTATTAGGCAAAAATGGGAAAATCCTGTGGAATACTCTTCTTGTACACTATGAATATGTATTACTCTCATTGGCTAATAAAAATGCTGATTGGCTCTTAGTTGAGCAAGAAATATAGGTGAGAAAACTAAGCTAATGGCGCTTGGAGGGGTAAGCACAGAGTCAGGAGTTGCAAACAGATGTAGATACAAGATGGGTATGCTATAGTGAGAAAAGGTAACAAGTAATATGGCAAAACATAGGTAAAAATATGGGTTAAATAAAAATGTAAGAGTTAGCTAGAACAAATATGAGCTATTGATTGAACGTTCATAAGTAATATTAAGTATCCATGTCAATTATTTAGGTTCTGGCAGATGGTACAAAAGCAGTCACCTATATTGAATATTTGGGCAGTATTGTTTTCATTATATAAAGAATGTTGCATATATTTATGTTGCAGACTATTTAACTATGTAAAGGTGCATTCCATTAGTTTATGCTGCATTTGTTTAATTCTGTAAAGATGTGTTATATTTGTTTCACCTTGCCTGTATAAGGTACCTGATTGGTCTAATAAACAGTTTAATGACCAATAGCTATGCAGTAGAGGGATAGGCCTAGGGCTAGTTATACAGGCAGCTGCCAATCAGAAAGACACAAAAAAGTAAAGAATAAAAAGTAAGGCATACAGACAGAAAGAAGGGTAAAAAGCACCAAGGTCAAATGTACATGGTGAGAAATGGTTAAGTTTAAGTTATAAGAGATAATGGAACAAGCACAAGATAAGACCAAGCATTTATAACTAATAACTCTCATGTCTTGATTTGGGAGCTTGTTGCTGGTCCAAGAATCCCTGATATGTGTCTATTTTGTTCATTCTCTGTTTGGCTAACTCAACATCCCAACACTTTTATTTCCTGTCCCACAACCTTTATCACTACTGATCTAACCTTTCTACATTTTATATTACTCTCTGTACATTCATTTCTGGCTTCTTATAGGCATTATTGCTCAATGGCCTATTTTAGTCTTCTGGCTTCTACAGGTTAAACAGAGAAATTTTGACTAGAGCTATTGATGTTGAAAACTTAAAGCACTTGTTAATCATTAATATTTTATAGAGAACTATATTTAGTTTTAGATTATGCTTTACTCCCATTTTCATTAGTTCTTTGAGAATTTCATACAATGAATTTTGGTAAAATTCATTGCCATTTCCCAATCTACCCATGGGTTTACATTTCCTACTCACCCAACTTTGTGTCTTCTCTTTTGTTGTTATTTTCTTTTTCAAAGTTTTATTTATTTTTTCTTTTGTGTAAATGGTTATTTTGCGTATATGCAAGTCTGTGTGCCAAGTGTGTACATTCTCCATGAATTTAAGAAAAAGATATCAAAACTTCAAAAATTACAATTACAGATGATTGTTAGTGAAATACACGTGCTGGGAACTGAATCTGAATCTATTCTAGGAGCGACAAGAACTTTTAAATATTGATCCATTTTTCTGATTCTTTAGTTATTCTTTTCTTAATGTCTACTTATTTTAAATGATTGTATATGCTGTATCCTAACATCACAAACACACACTCACAAACACACACATATATATGCAGAAAATAATTGGCCCATTTGTAGATTGTTGCTTGATTGAAACTTTCCTTTTGTTTTGAATTTCTTGAGGTGTCATTTTATAATTGTGGACTTTATTTCTTGCTGCTCTGTTCAAGAAATCCTTGAAAGATTAATTTCTTACTATTATCAATACCGTGTTACAGTACATTTCTCACAATCAGTTCCAGCATTTAATGTTCTGAGTGTTTTTTTTTTACTTTTATAGTTGAAATCTTTATTTATTTATTTATTTTTACTGAAGAAGGATCTTTTACCTATGTATATCTCATTTACCCATCACCATTTGATAAGGAGACTGGCTTTTCTACAATGTGCATTATTGACTCCTTTAACAAATATCAGATAGATCTAGTGGTATAGATTTATAAATGGTTCCTCTATTCTATTTCATGGATATATATATATATATATATATATATATATATATCTTTTTTTCACCAGCAACATGATGGGTTTACTACCAAAAATAATGATATCGCTCAGGATTATTTGGTTATTTGGATGATTTTTACATTTTTATTTAAATTTTGGACTCACTGTACGTATTTCTGTTGGGAACATAATTTCAAATTTTTATTAGTATTGTATTGAATGTGTTGATTATGCTAGAATTGTAATTTTCAGTTTATTTTAGCCATTTATAAAATATGACAGGTCTTTTCATCTTCTAATAATTTTAATATTTTTCTGAAATTTATTCTAGAGATATCTTTTATATCCTTCTTTAGGTTTATTTCAAGGCACAAATTCTTGAAGCTAGTGTGAATGAGAAATTAGTGTGAATGAGACTGTTTCCCTGGAATCATTCTCAATATATTTGTCATTAAAAAGAAATTACTTGCTTATGTGTGTTCATTTTGTATCTTGTTATTTTGCTATAATTTTTTCTCAATCGTAAAAGTTTTTTGATTTGATTCTAGAGTCACTTGTATATAGAATTATAACATCTTCAAGGGATTCAGCTTCTTTACCTACTTTTTTATATTTTATTTACTTCATTTGTCATATTACTCCAGCTAAAATTTTAAATACAATACTGAAAATCAGTTGAGTAGAAACTCTTTTCTAGCTCTTGATTTTAGTTAGTAGAACTTTTGCATTTTTCCATTTAGTATGATCAGAGATATATTTATTACTTTACAATTTTTTCACTTTAGACTTATCTTTTCCACAGATTCTCTCATTAGAGGTTGATAAATTTGTCAGGTGTGATCATGCATGCATTTAATCTTAGAACTTAGTAATGTGATGGTTTGAATGACAATGTAACCACATAGATTTGTATAATTGAATTCTTGGTACCTAGTTAATGGAATGGTTTGGGAAGCATTAAAAGCATTGTGGCCTTGTTTGAGGAGGTATGTGACTGTGAATGGACCACAGGTAAAAGATTTTAAAGGGCCATGTCACGCCCATTTAGCACTGTCTGTTTCATGCTTATAAGATTAAGATGTATGCTTGCAGATCTTGCTCCAAATGCTTGCCTACCTGCCTGTTACTGTTTTCCTCATCAAGAAAATCATTGTCTTTAACACTTTGAAACTTTAAACCCCACCAAAATTCCTTTTTATACAAGTTATCTTGATCATGGTGTCTTATCACATCAAAAAACAGGTAACTAACACATTTTTAAAAATAGACACAACATTAGAGTGAATGATAGAGAAAAATACTCCAGTACAATGGTACCTAGAACAAAGGAGACTTTGCTATCCTAATATCTAAAAAATAGAAATAAAACTAAAACTAATCAGATACCTCATTGTAATGTAGTCAAAAGTTTCTGTGTCCTGCTCAGCCAATCCCACAACCATTTAGTCTCAATCTCATATAAAACTGAAAGCTTTATTTAATAATAAATTGTTTGGTCTATAGCTCAAAGTATTTATTGGATAACTCTTACTTTTAAAAGAACCCATGATTTTTATCCAAGTTTAGCCACATGGGTTGGTACCTCTTCTTAGAGCAACATTCTCACCCTCCTTCCTCTGTGTCTGGCTGGCATCTGCCACTCTGCTCTTCTACTTTCCAAAATTCTCCTAAACTGATTACCCTGCCTCTACTTCCTGTCTAGCTTCTGGACATTAAGCATTTTATTAAACCAATATGTAAAAATGTGACAAATGAGACAATAAGATTATTAATAAAAGTGATGGCTAGAAATAATGCCAAGTTAGGCCAATAATATTTATTATTGTAGTTATAAGACAATATTATATATACACAAATTTCTAGTGCACCAAATTTCATAAAAAATATACTACCAGAATTAACAAGGATTAACATCAACACATCAATACTTAACTTCTAATAGAGCCTCAGAACAAAAAATAAAAAGATCCAAAAATAAATTATATCAAATATAAACAGCTTTAAGAGATATTTATGTAATATTCTTATGTAAGCAATAATAAATGCATATCAACTCATTAGCCAACAGAAGCTTGTCTAAAATAGATTACATCTTGTGTTACAACTAAATATTATCCAAATTCAGAAAGATTAAAATAATTGCTCTATCTGATAATAATGCAAGACAACTTAAAATTGACAGCAAATGAATGTCTAGTAAGACCACAAACTCATGTATATTAAATATCTCCTTGCTAAATGATGAATTTGTCAAATTAGAAATCAAGGATTCAAGATGTATTTTACTTTAAAGATCCATTTCTATTGACTAGCTTTAATGGCTCCATAAAATGGTACATACCCTGCCAAGAGACAAAACTAATTAAACTGTTCTACTTAGCTGCAACATCTGCCATCCACGAAAATTATTAGCATGGCTAGATATCTGTAAAGATACAGTAACTGACACTCACATATTCCTGATAACCAGCAGATGTCTTATTAGATTTAAGGTCCATTTAAGAGGAGATAAATAATGAATGGTATTTGAAAACTAGACAGTTCTTGTGAGGTAATGTATTATGGTATTATGGAATATGCAATTTATGAAGATATGTTATATTTGTTTATATGCAGAATATTACTTTAACTATGTAAAGGTGTGATGCATTTGTTTATGTTACATTTGTTTAACCATGTAAATATATAAACATATATATAAACCATTTTATGTTGCATTTGTTTAATTATAGAAAATTGTATTGCTGCATCACCTTGCTCTTCTAATGTACATGATTGGTCTAATAAAAAGTTAAATGTCCAAAAGATAGGCCAGAGTAGGATGGGTGAGTCTTGCAAACAAAGAGAGTAAATAGGAGGAGAAATTTAGGTTCAAGTAGAATGAGATAAAGAAGAAGAGAGGAGAGGATGAAGAAGATGCCTAGGGCCAGAAATCAGGCTGTCATCCAGAGACAGCAGGAAAATAAGATATACAGAAAGAAAAGGTAAAAATTCTCATATCATTACATAGAAAAAGAAAAGATAGGTTAAAATAAAAGAGATAGTTCGAAACGAGTCTAAGCTATGCTGAGAATCTATAACAAATAATAATTCTCTGTGTCTTGATCTGGGAGCCAGCTGTTGGCCCAAAAGAAAAAATCCTGGTACTGTCATGAACCTTATAAAAGAATCTACTAATGTCATTTTCCTAGACCACAATAATTCCTTCCTGCATTATAAATATTATCCTTATATTCATAGAAAAGGGAAGCTACCACTCTCATCAAAGAATCCTCTCTTTATAGGAAATAAAGACTTCCTCTAAAAACAAATCACAACTAAAGACAATGCAGAGATAAAAGGTCTTTGGCTGCCCCAGCCCCAATAGATACATTTATAACATAGTTCCTTTATCTATAGCTCAGGAAACTTTGACAGAAGGGAGTGTGTGGGAAGAGACAGAGTATCAATAGGCATATGTTGAAATGGTCTTTCATAGAAATGGCCACACTAACAAGACTGGAACAATAGAAAAACACAAATGATGTAATTATATTTTAATTTTAAAAAATCAAGAAATCACAGAAAAAATGTTAACACAGCTTTATATTATTTACATGCAAATGTCCTTTATATCCCACTAAAGAACTGAATATAGCATATAAAGAAAGATAAATTGTGACCACCTGAAAATTATTTCATAAATGTAAATTTTGGTTCAATATGAAAATCTGAGTAAACATAATTTTGGAAGTAAAATTGAGATCAAGACTTGGAAAAATAATATTCCTGATAAAGGAAAAGTATTTCATTAAATATGGATAACCTGGGATTCCTTTGTTCTTTCTTCTACCAGTTTCATTAAATATTGTTCTCATATGAGAAACATTTATAAAATTTTATTTATGAACAATTCAAAAATGTTACAGAGGAATCAACTTTTACAATGCATGCAGACAAGTAGATATTTATGTGTTTATTTCCACTCCCAACTCTATCACTCAAAACATTCTTTCTTTTGTTTAAACTTGACATAGAAATTGCATATTGCTTTGGAGGCTCTCAGGCCAAGCCCTTTTCCTAAGCAGACTTCCAATTGCTGTCAATAATTCCTGGTAGGAGAAAAGAGCTTTGTTGAAAATACACCTTCTTTCATCTTGCAACTTGAGGTTACATTATGATAATTGCTAACACTAAAATAATTACTATAGTTTTACTTATTTCAGTAAACATCCTTTCAAAGATTTCTACTACATCAGTTATTATCAGCCTCCCTTGGTATGGGACTAACTCACTACCTGTCATAAGGTTAATAACAATTTCAGAAAAGGCGTGTTAATTCATTTTAAAAAGTTAGCAGAGTTCAGTCCCTTTTTATGTAAGCTGCATGGCTGATTTCAGTAAAGAACTGAATATAGTTAAATGTGCTTTTATTACCCAGAAATTTTCTATCTCTTTTGTGCTCTAGGACAAAATGCTAGAAAATTTTAATCAAGTTCTGCTACCAAAATAAATTTTCAGTACGATATTATTTCAGTGTGATAAAGTCTGCATTGTTTTTGTGGGATTCCTAAAATAGTAACAGCATTTTACTTACAAAACACTTTTTATAAGTACTCAGTTGGAAAATTATGTATTTCCATAGATGTGTTCGATTAAAGTACTATATAAATATTTGATCAATATCAAATTGGTATTCATAGACAACTATTCTATTTGTTTATATAATATTTTAAAAGATTGATTCAAGATCTCTTCAACACTGCAGTAAAATTGATCAAAGTATCTATGGTTTCTTTTAAGAACACAGGAATAAAACTGCCATGACTATAATATGGTCTCTATACACTGACTTATGAATTATGGTTTTATACATGTTTTCTATCTGCATTTTCCATAGATATTGTTTTCTTTCAATTTTGATTTACATTTAGGCTAATGCTAGAAACAAAACTTGATAATAAAATTGAGCATGAAATAAGTTCAAAACACTATATTATTAAATAGCTACTTACTTACCCCTTATAATTTATTATTACTGGAAAGCATATATTGTTTAATAATGTTACTACAAGCTGTTTATCAATTAAGCACAAATGTATGTGTTAATCAGATTTGGATCACTATAGTAAGTATTTAATCAGTAATTTGAGCCAAGCAAAGTTTAAAAAAACTGAGACAGTGAGAGGACTTAGTAAGTGGGTTTTGTTTGATTTGAATTTGTGCTTTGATAAGTCAATTTATTTAGTTATTTATGGTGAGAATGTAAACTTCTACAGCCACTCTGGAAATGAGGATGGTAATTCCTCAGAAAACTGGGAATCAGAAGGCAGAGGGGAGGTGGTGAGGATGGGATAGGGGAGAGGATGGAAGGGAAACTGTAGCCAAGATGTAAAATAAATAATATATAAAAATCTCTGCCCAGTACATGGGTTCATAGGAGCTCACATGGTCTGCAATGTTAATTAGTAAATCTACATAGGACGAGTACATGTCCTCTACATATGTGTGACAGTTTCATGGCTTGGCCTTTTGTGGGGATTACTAACAGTAGGAGAGACTATCTCTGCTTCATTGACTGGCTTTTGAGAACCAAGTCTATATACTGCTTTGACTTGCCTAGGCTTAATACAATGGGGGGAGTGCTTAGTCTTTAATGTAATTTTATATGCCATATTACGTTTATATCCATAGGAAGCTGAAGAGAAAAGCAGGAAGAGAATATATGGAGAAAAGGCAGAGAGGAGGTAGTGAGGATAGGATAGGGAAGAGGAGGGAAAAGAAACTGTAGCCAAGATATAAAATCAATAAACTTATATATTAAAAAGAGAAACAATTTTCTCAAGTGCATACATTACTGACATTAACTAATGTGACTTACATTCTCCATAGACAGAACATTCTCAGTATTTCATGTAACTGAAATCATCATGCAGCTAATATCTACTACATAGCATGTTTCATAGGTTGTACCAATTTTCTGTATGTCTATATTTACTGACAAATAGAAGACCATTGCACACTGGTTTTCCAATAATCATTTTATGTACATTTATATTTATTTATGATTCCTGATTTTATATTATGTAGCAGTGAGCATCTACCAAACAAAAGAAAAATAAACAGCTTTTATGTAACCAAATATATGCTGTCATTTCTCTAAGAACTTATGCAAAAACAAAATTGGGATGTCACATAATAATTATCTGAAGATGTCAGCATATGCCAAAGAGTAACTGTATAATATTCACAATATGTATAACAATAATGTTGTAATTTCTCTACATTCTCAAAACATATACATATATGACATATATTACATGTATTCATATTCCATACTCATGCCCATGAAATAGTGTTGTTTTGGCATTACTTGTATTTAGCTGGTATTTACTTTTGTCAAGTAACTTTTCAAGTGTTTGTTGAGCCCTTGCATGTCTCTTTGGAAAAATGAAAAACAGAACATTTAAATATTTTATATTATTTTATATTATTATTTTCTATAACATTTTAAATTATGAAAAACTCAATGTTTATTTGAAATATTAGATTAAATGGCACAAAAGTGGACTAATTCTATTTTGTCAAATAATTAACACAATAAAATATTTTGATTTAAATATAGCTACATTATTTTCCTCCCTTTTATCTCTCCAATCCGTTCCATGCCACTCATTCTCAAAATGGTAGTTTCCTTTTTGCCTTTTATTATATACTTTTTTATTCAATATAATCTTAATAATACTTCTCTTCCTATTCCTCCCAATTTCTTACCACAACCTTTCTCATATGGATCCACTTACTTTCTTTTACTCATAAAAAATCACAATCTTAGAACAGATAACAAAACATAATAAATAAAACAAAAATTATATATATATGTATGTATGTATGTGTGTATGTTACACAAGCCAAGCCAACATAAAAATAAAAGAACCCCAAGAGAAAATGTAGAATAAACAAACCACTCGCTTACACATTCTAGAATCTTATAAAAATACTGAAAGATGTGTGTGTGTCTGTGTGTGTGTGTGTGTGTGTGTGTGTGTGTGTGTGTGTGTGTGTTGAGGTGCAGACCTTTCTAGAACCTATAGTTGCTCCTTCAATCTCTGAGTTCATCTGAAATTACCACAATTGATTCAGAGGGTCTTCTTTTCCTGGTATTCTACAACAAAATTGTCTCGCCTACTTATTCTGTTTCCTGTTCCTCTGAGTTCCATGAGCTCTAGAGGGAGAAATTTGGTAAAGAAATATCATTTATAACTCTGTATTTGAGATCTCTGCATAATGTCTGGTATGGATCTCTGTTTTTTTTTCATTTGTTGCAGGAGGAAGCCTCTATAATGATGGCTGAGTAAGGCAGTGATATATAAATATAGAGTAATGTCAGGAGTCCTTTTATTTTTACATTTATTAGACAAGTATTATTTCATCCCTGTGCTATTTAGTCTCTGATTCTTGGTCAACAAAGTAGTGCCACTCCATCTCATGAAGTGGGCCTTATAACAAACCAATTATGTCATAACATGTTGGTTATGCTCACTCACAAGGTTTGTGCATCATTAAATTTTAAAGTTAAATTTTGAGTTGTTCTTTTTATTTTCTGGGGCTCAGAAAAAATTATGAGTTAGTGAGAGAGCTTTAGGAAGTGACCAAATTTATAATGGTATGTAGGGGGATTATGTTATTTCATTGTAAATAATTGTCCCTGCCTATGAGTTTAATAAAAAGTGCTGATTGGCCAAAGGCAGATAGAAAGTGTGGGTGGGGCTACAAGACTAAGAAGACTCTAGGAACAGGAAGAACAGAGCAGAATGTCAGAGAGAAGCCAGAAGATGTAGAGAACAACTATGCTGCTCTGAGAAAAGGTACCAAGTCGCAAGGCTGAACAAGATAAGAGTCATGGGCTAGATTAAGGGTAAAGAGTTAGCAAGTTATTTGCCTGGGCCTTAGGCTGATCAGCCTAGAACTATTGTAAGCATCTATTTGTCTCTCCAGGTCAGTGGGTCTGCAGGCCTAAACCTTGAGGCTAGGCCAGAAAGTCAGGGCCATAAATCTTGTACTACAAATGGCAGCCCAATGTGGGGCAAATATAACCACATAAAGCCATAGAAAGCTTAAAAATGGTCTAGAGCCCAAAGCAGCTTCTCATTTGTGTCTCTCATGTGAGCTGTGGGAGAGACGCCCTGGTAAGGCATGTGGGCTTGAGCTATAATGGCGGGCTTTTGGAGTGCAGCTTAAGGTGTAAAATGGCTTGTTCCTCAAGTCTCACAAACCCTCAATATAAGCAAAAAGTTTTAAATTATGCATTTAAGGTTTTTTTACATAAGGACAAAAAGGGAACAGAATTATAGATGCTTTCTAGTGGCAGTAATTTCTTGGATCAGCTCTGTTTGCCTGAGGCAAGCAGAGGCTTGGCTTTTTTAAGAGAAACTTCCTGATTCAGCCTTAGAGGCAAAACACTTGTGAGTCTTTTAAGAGGCCCTGCTACCAAATACTTAAATAGAGTTAATGAGTAATAGATGGCAAAACTTTACTTGGTAATTGTATGAACTCTAAAATTCCCCAGAGTACCTGGGCTAAAAAGATAAATTTTATGAAATTAGACTAGGAACTGGGTGGAGCCATTCACCAACTTCACAGATTAAAGGTGTGTTCAGAAACAGAAAGAAATAGAAGAATCTGGGTGGAGTCAATTACCCTAGCCAAGCAAAGGTGTGGTCAGAGACAGAAAACGTTAAGAAATAAATATATAGTAAAGACAGTTTTGTTTTAAAGTCTAAGTGGTTTAGAGTGTGTTATATAGGCTTAGAGAAAGAAAAGGAAAGGTAGAGAAAGCCCTTTAAAAAGAAATAGAGTAAAATAAATAAATAAATAAATAAATAAATAAATAAATAAATAAATAAATAAATAAATAAGCCATGTAAAGATGGAAAATAAAAAGAGTGTCTGGATACTGTATGTTATTGTCTTATCTTTATGCTTCTTGGCTGAAAATGAATTATTAAAGTTTCCAAAAGACAGCTGATTATAAATGCTGTTGGATTAATTCAACCTATATATTTTGTAAATTAATTTACTTTAAAATTGAAATGCAAAGATATGCTACTTTGGAGAAGAGGTTTTCTTTTTATTTTCACGGAAAATGAGAAACTTTAGATTTATTTCTGGATAAAGAACATAACTTTGATAGAGGAAGACCCCCTGAAAAATCTCCAATGGAAATGGATGGACCAGATGATTGAGCATTTCAGAAGACCCCCTGAAAAATCTCCAATGGAAATGGATGGACCAGATGATTCAGCATTTCAGAGCGCCTCTGTTGAAGTTTCCTGAGCACTGTATCCAGAGTAATTTCAAGGAGACTGGCTGAGATGACTCAGCCTTACAGAGTACTCCACTAAAGACTTGTGCATAATCCTAAATTTTTCTTTGAATTCCCAATGGGATTGCCAATGGCCCCATTCATCAGGAAGTAGTCTAGAGAATATTCCCAAAACATAGATTATGGATGTTTGTGTTTATTTACAGTGTTGTTTATAAGTTTTTATAGATAAGGGGGGAAATAATATTAGATTTGGAGTTCTTTTTGTTTTAAAAAGAGAAAAGGGGATATGTACGGGATTATGTTATTCCATTGTAAATATTGTCCTGCCTATGAGTTTAATAAAAAGTGCTGATTGGCCATAGGCAGACAGGAAGTGTGGGCAGGGCTACCAGACTAAGAAGACTCTAGGAACAGGAAGAACAGAGTAGAATGTCAGAGAGAAGCCAGAAGATGTAGAGGACAACTATACTGCTCTGAGAAAAGGTACTGAGCCACATGGGTGAACAGGATAAGAGTCATGTGTTAGATTAAGGGTAAAGAGTTAACAAGTTACATGCCTAGACCTTAGGCTGATCAGCCTAGAACTATTGTAAGCATCTATTTGTCTCTGCGGGTCTGTGGGTCTGCGGGCCTAAACCTTGAGGCTAGGCCAGGAAGTCAGGGCCAGAGACCTCGTACTACACCTATGGTCTTAGTAACAGCCTGGATTTTTGGTAATTTTCATGAACTGTTCAATTTAACAGGTCTATTGGCTGAAACCTCATCTTGGTACTGGAAGCTTTATTTGGTAACAAGATGTTGCATGTTGGGATTCTGTTAAAGTATTATTTAGAGCAATAATGCACTTGTGGGAGATCAAGCAAATACCAATCAGAAAGAAAGAGTTAAGGGATTTTTATTCGCGATGATATGGTAGTATACATGAAGTACCTTAGAAATTCCAATGAGGAACTTCCACAGCTGATAAATACCTTCAACAGAGTAGTTAAATATAAAATTAACTCACAAAAATTAAAAGCCCTCATATATACAACTGCCAAACAGACTGAGAGAGAAATCAGGGAATCAGAACCTTTCAAAGTAGCTTCAAACAATATAAAATATCTTAGTGTAACTCAAACAAAGAAAGTGAAAGATTTATATAATTAAACGCTTCAAGTATTTGAAAAACAGAAATTAAAGAAGATATTCATAGATGGAAATATCTCCCATGCTTGTGGATAATTTGCATAACAAAATGGCTACCTTATCAAAAGCATTGTACAGATTCAATGCAATCCACATCAAAATTCCAACATAATTGGAATTTTGAAAAGGCAATACTCAGTTTCATATGGGAAAAAACCCAAGATACCCAAAATAATTCTGAAAAATAAAAGATCTGACAGAGGTCTCACCATTCCTGATTTCATTATATTATTAAGCTATAATAATAATAAACACATGGTATTGGTATAGAAATAGACATCTTGATCAATGTAATATATACCTATGGACACCTGATTTCTAATAAAGAGCCAAGAAATATACAATGGAATAAAGATAGCCTCTTCACCAAATGGTCCAGGTTAAACTGGATGGCTACATGTAGATTAATGCAAATAGATCTGTACATAAAACTCTAACTTCAAAAGGATCTAAAATCTTAACATAAAACTGCTGTGGGATGGTCTTTTTGTATGCTGTGGCTATGTGTTGCTACCATTGGTTCATAAAGAAGCTGATGTGACCTATGATAAGACACTAAAGATAATACACTTAAGGAAGACCCACTGAGAGATCTCCAATGGGAGAAATGGTCCAGATAGTTTTCTTTGTCATGATAAAAGGTAAATTAGATATGAAAATTTAGACTCACAAAATATAATAAATGATATATTATATTTAAAAATTGCAAACTATAAATAGGCTAGATATTGTAACTATTTTTTCCTTAATAACTATTTTGTTATATTTAATTTTACTATGTTAAAATGAAATCCTTAGTTTTGATTAGACAAAATATTGGAAGTGTTTGGGGATGGTCTTTCTATATGCTGTGAATATATGTTGCTACCATTGGTTCATAAAGAAGCTGCATTTCCCTGTGGTAAGACAGGATATAAGCCAAGTGGGAAATCTAAGCAGAGATACAGAAAAAGAAACACAGGATCAGAAAGAATGCTGTAGGATGACAGGTAAGCAAATTATAATGGAACACAGGTAAAGCCAAGAGATACATGGCAATACATAGATTAACAAAAATGGTTAATTTAAGGTGAAGGAGATAGTTAGTAATAAGCTTGAGACAGAGACAAAACAGTTTTTAATTAATATTAAACCTCTGGCTGGTTATTCACGTACCAATAGGAAGGCAAGATTCATCTGTCTACATAAAGCCAGGTATACAGAACCAGATAGAAAAGAAGATGGTGATGTGGGAATGTCTTTCTATATGTTGTGAATATCAATCCTTAAATAAAGGAGCTGTTTTGGCCCTTGACAGGCACCATAGAAAAAGTAGAAGGGGAAATCACAGCATAGGTAGGAGAAGCAGGGCAGAGTCAGAGACAGAACGAGCCAGCCGCCCAAAGAAGAAATATGTAAGGAACACAGGTAAGCCATAGGCCATGTGGCAGACAGATTAATGGAAATGGGTTGAGTTAAGAGAGAGAAGTAGATAGCTAGCAATCTGCCTAAGCCATAGGCCAAACAGCATGAAATTAATACAAGCATCCAAATCATTTTGAGGGGCCTGTGCAGCAGTGGGCAACTAAGCAGTCTGGGACCACAGGTCTGGGGTCTAGACTTCTGGCTAACCAGGACCAGGAAACCTATTTGTAACAAAATGGGAATAGCCTTGAAGTTATTTTACATATTATTAAGCATTATTACCTAGGAGCAATATTTACATTTCAGTGTTAGACTTAATTTAAAGCAAAGATTACACACACACATACACACATGTATACATTTTTTGAGAATTTTTGTATAATGCATTTATGTCATATTCACATCAATGTCTTTGCTTTCTTTATCTCCTTCTCCTTTCATACCAAACTGTTCTAATTTTTAAATCCTCTAAGATAAATTTGTGTTGTCCAAGTACTTTTGAATGTGTGATCTTCCATTTGATCATGCTTGACTTAACACAAGCTAAATTCATAAAGGGTCTCTCTCCCTGACAATAGCTCCAAAGCCAGGTTTAGGATTATGTGCTCAGATTCCTTTTTCTTTATGGATTTGGTCTGTCTGAAGCTTGTACAGGTTTGGGGAAAATACTATTGCAACACTGGGTGATTTTATTGAGAGCTGTCTTACTGTGTCTACAATCTAATGCTTCCTTATAGTCATCAGCTGTCACTGGCTCTTCTTCACCCTATTTCATGATGATTCATGAGCTTTGAGAGGAAATATTGGTGTACGTGTTTACTTTAGGGGTGAAAATTCTGCACTTTTATTTTTCTCTTCATCTTGGATAGTTCTGGGACAATGTGTCAATTACCACCTACTGCAAGTAGAAGTTTTTAATATGAGAACTGAGGGGTACATTGAATATTATTAGAAGTATTAGAAGCTAGTTTAATACTATGTCCACTTAGTAGTGTAATAATAATTTCTCCTCCAGGGCCTATGGCCTGTCTAGTCAAAAATTATGTAGGTATTGGTTTTGTCTTTGAAGCAGAACTGAAATCCAATTAGAAAGTGGTCAGCTATCCAAATTATGTTCATGCTAGTATTATACCAATAGTCTGGCCTTGCCAATCAATCATGGCTGGAGCATACAGAGTTTACTGCTTAGTATAATTAATGATTACATTTCTCCTCTTATATCTTTACATCTTTCATAGCACCTTCCAGCATTATTAAATATAGCCAGCAGAGGCATATCTTACAGGTCCTGAAAAGCTTAAGTCTTCCATGTCCTGTTTCTAGGATCTTACTATTAGGTTGTAGAGGTGAAAGTGAGCATATACCATATCCTGTAATATTTTGGGATCTATAGAAACTCACTGGCCAATTTATTCAAAAGCAGCAAGCCAGTCTTGTAATTGGCCTTTTTCGTAGTTACCCTCTGATGTCTAGCAGGTTCAACAACTAGTAGGGCAACTCTATTTTAACTCGAATGTATACTTGATTTTCATACATTTTTAACCGAACATTAGTATCATTTATCTCTTTCCATAATCACTCATCATCGTATGTCCTGTTCTCCCAAGCTAGTTTAACCCTGCTTGTTCCATTATTTGTTTTAGAAATGTTAAACAAACACTTTGTTATATTGCCCATCACCATAATGCTTCTTCAAGTGGCCTTTTAGTAATTTCTTGATATTTGTGACTATTCTCCTGGGCAGTGGTGGCTCATGTCTTTAATTTCACCACTTGGGGGGCAGAGGCAGGCAGAACTATGTGAGATCAAGGCCATCCTGGTCTACAGAGCAGGTTCCAGGATATTTTCCAAGGTTACACAGAGAAATCCTGTCTCTAAAAATTAAATGGAAAAATTCAAAGAATCAAGAATTAAAAATGGCACAATTCAAGACTAGTCAATACATCTGAAGAGAGAATTCTCAAAATAAGTAACAAAATATTTATAAGATGTATTAAAAGTGTTAAACATTTTTAGCCATTAAAGAAATACAAATTAAAACTACTTTAGATTTTAAATGATTACAATTATAATGCCGAGCATTAAGAAACTATTTGATGGCCTAGAGAGATGGCTCAGTGGCAAAGAATACTAGTCACTCTCACAGTTGAGTTCTTGATCCAATTCCAATGCACACATGGTGGCTAACAAATGTTTATTGAAACAAACACTTTCTTCTATCATCTCTGGGCACCAGTAACAAATAGGCATGTATGTAAAACACTTACAAACAAAATAAATTGAGAATACCCAAAAACAAATGTTAGTAGGAATGTATGGAAATGAAATCACTCATTTACTTTGATTGGATTTCAAACTAGTATGTTCACTGTGGAAATTAGTGTGGAAAATTCTCTAAACACTAAAAGTAGGTCTATCATATAATGTAGTTGTATTACTCCTTGGCACATGGCCAAAGGGCTTGACATATTATTTAGGATACTTTGTCACATTTATTGCTATTCTATTCACAATAACTAAAAAATGCAAGCAATCTAAATGTTCTTCAACTTATAAATGAATAATGAAGGTGTGGTACTTTATATACAGAATCTAATTTTAGTGAGCTGTAAAGTAAAATGAAATTATACAATTTGTAGGTAAATAGATGCATCTAGAAAAGATTATATTGAGTGAAGTAACACAAAGACACAAAGGCAAATATCTCATGTTCTGCCTTCTTTGGACATCCTTGCTCTGAATCTTTAGAATGACTACATAAGCTGAAGCAACCACAAAAGCTAGAAGAACAAGAATGTAAAATGGGGTTTGGAAGAAGTTCTAGAAAGGAGGATAGTAGAACACAAATGCTCCAAATATGGATATAGAAAAATGAGTAGATTTTATCTGGGGAAGATCAGATGATAATATAGAGGGATAATGATAAATGATAAATCACTGAAATTGATTGGAATACCATAAAAGAAGCTGATTACCAATGCCCTTAAACAGTTTCTTTAATTGAGGACCAGTTATTCAAATATTTAAATATCTGAGCCCATGGGGGTATTCTCATTCAAATAACTATAATAGGGAAGTTAAACTCATTAAATTTTAACAATAAGATAACTTAAACAAGACCTACAAAATAACTGCTTTCTTTTTACATGACAATATTAATGAAGCAAATCTCACAGCACTTTTCTCCTAAATGATGATCTATGGGAAATTAATGTTTGCTAAGAGTAAGAAAATTAGTTATTTAGTTATCTTTATGGAGGAACCTGCTGATGGATTATACAAACACAAATTTATAAACTTTTATATATATATATATATAAAGATATATAAACAACTATACATTAAAGAACAGTAAGTGAAGTAAGTGGTGTGTGTAAAATTATGTGAAATAATTATTAATAAAGAAAAGGTGATAAATAAAAGGAATCAAAGGAAGCAGGAGTTGGAGGGAGAAATAAGAAATATATATATATATATGTCTTTCTAGTGATCATTTCTAGACTCTTTGAAACCCGTATTTCTTTGAGAGTAATCAATCTATATTCTAAGAAGGAGAAGGAAGTCACAGTTTAGAAAAAATATTTTGATATTTAAGATTCATCATAAATATTGCAGAGCAAAAAATATTTATAACAATATTAGGTGCACAAAATAAATATTTTTATCTCATAGAAAAAGATATTTCTTACAGACCTCTTGTTACAATGAGGTTTCTTGGCTCTGGGCAGCCAGAGGTCCAGACCCACAGACCTGCAGTCCAGACCCCTTAGCTACCTGCCACGGCTTAGGCCCCCGAGAAATGACTCAGACACTTATATTAAGTTTATGCTGTTTGGCCTATGGCTCAGGCACATTGCTAGCTAGCTCTTATAGCTTAACTCAATCCATTCTCATTAATCTGTCTGCCACGTGGCCTGTGGCTCACCTGTGTTTCTTACATGCTTCTTCTTTGGCAGCTGGCTTGGTCTGTCTCCAACTCCACCCTGCTTCTCCTACCTATGTTGTTATTTCCCCTCCTACTTTTTCTATGGTGCCTGTCATGGGACAAAACAGCTCCTTTATTTAAAGATTGATATTCACAGTATAGAGAAAGACATTCCCACATCAACCTCTTGCCTCAAATGTTTTGACTCATCCTACTCTCAATTTTAAGTTTTAAATCCAAAATGGTACTTAATTATTACCTAAAACTGATACAGGTATATTCAAGGTATGATTCATTTTGAGATAAATTTCCTTGCGTCACAAGCATGTAAAATCAAACAACGCATATTTCTTTAAAATGCAATAGTTATGCATAAGCTAAATAACACTTTAAGAAAGAGAATAGCTTCCAAGTAAGTCTTAAATCCAATAAGACAAACTAAAGTGTGTCTTCAAGCCTGAAAATAAGTTAATTTAATACTAAGTTTCAGCTCTGAACACAAATAATTGTAGCTGGATCACTCTTCAGTAACCATACTCAAATGTCTTTAATTTGTATATTAGTATTGAATTCTACATGCATTGTATTTATATATCTAGAACTCTTCCATCCAATATTGCTTGCTTGTGGCTTTGTAGTACTGGGTTATCAAGATTAATACTGAACTCATGCCTCTTTTAAACATATCTCAAGTAAAATTTCTCTATAGTGGCTCTGACTCCAAAGTACTGCTGCTCATAACCCTTGTGATGGTTCTCTGTGTTGGTATTGATCTCATGGCTCCACAAAGAATTTACATTTAAGGGCTCTTTGTGATAGTCTCACCCTGTGGGCCTTTTTTTCTTTAGTTCCTGAGTATCTCTCATTCATCTTTTGTACTCTGGATTATTATACATTTATTTCCACAGTTTTTAACATTCTATGCACCTCCAGAGCTCATGCTATATAAATCACAAAACTATTTGTTTTAATCTTTCAGAGTGGAAGACTTAATCACAGTTAGGTACAACTTAAAAATAGCTGAGATGTTACCCTCTCACTATGTTGTTTCACAACTCTAAAATTTACAGCATTCATGTCCTATTGTAACTTTACCTCATTTACAATTGCATTATTGTTTTCAATTTTCATCACCAAGTAGCTTGGGTTTTTTTTTTAATAGAAAATGGTCTAACTATTTCTTCTACATACCTTCCATGTTTAATAAAGTTATTTTTGCATTTTTCTTTATTTTTAACTAATTATTGTGTCATACACACACACACACACACACACACACACACACACACACACATATATATATATATATATATATATTCAATTATTCACTTGGAATATATTTTAACAAAACCACCCAGTATAACATTTCCCCCAAATATTTGTCATTTCATAGTACAACATCAATATAGTTTAATGTATAAAAATGTTTTACTACACGCATAGTGTTCTTAATTTTTGAGACATCCATTCTTCACATAAAAATTGTCTTTTTTTCTATAGTGATTTTTAAATTATTTGCATTTTATATATTTGCTTACTAAAATTAACCATAGTTTTTGTTTCATCTTTTCACAAGACTACATTTTTAATCTATCTATGCTTTATTCTTGTTCTTATAATTTGATTATTATTAAAATAGCATTGTGTAGGCAATTATTTTTTAACATAAGTAAATATCATTTTTGTCCCCCATAATTTAGATTTGTGAAAAAGAATCACTTACTCTTAGCCATTCCAGACTACATAGTATTTGTGTACATTGTTCTTCTTGTATTATGCCTTTATTTCTAGTATAGTTTATTTCTTCACTCTTTATATTGATAGTTCTTTGTGCTTTTCTGTAGCAAATATCTTTTAGCTTGATCACAATTTGGAGGCTATGTTCCACAATATAGGCCAGATCTGTCATATCCTCCTTTACTCATGTATGATAGATAACTTTAACTTATTACCAATTCTTTCTAAACTGAAGCATAGTACTTCTAAAATATTCTATCTTGTGGATACAAAGATTTCTGACTGGTTAGGAACACTTTCTGCTCTTGCAGAAAGCCCTAGTGTGGTTTCTAGCAACCACATGACAGATGAACACTACATATAGCTTTCCCTGGGGTCTAATGCCTTCTTCTGGCATTTTCTGGAATTATATACATAGTGTTTATGTACACATGTAGAAAAACAATTATACACACAAAATAAAATGAATTTTACTATATGTCTCCTTATAGTGTTCTTTATATCACTTGATAAATATCTCTGCTTTATTTTCTTATGAATTTTGCTTTTAAAAATTGGTTTCCTTTCTATTAGGAATGATAAGATAAAGGAAAATCTATCTTGGCTGATTTTTCCCTTCCACTGAAAATTGAAAATACAATCACATATGTTCTTTCATGTGGTCCAAATATTTTATTATTAGGCAATGAGAGACAATTGTTTCTGTAAAATGGTAATGTTATGAAAGCTTCAATGTAAATATTATCTTCTGAACTGTTTTTAAAAATGTATAAACTACGAATGCTAGAAAATTTCACTATCATAGAAATGATGTAAATCTTCATAAAACAAAATTATATTAAAATAATTTTCCCACTATGTTTTATATTTATAAGTAATGTTAGACACCTTATTTAAGGCTGCAAACCAGAAGAAGTATAGTGTCTTCCTTGGAAGGATTTATATTTTTCATTATTATTTAATTTTTGCCTCATATACAAATCATAGTATTAAATTTTCATGTTATATAATGTTTTATTTTGTGTATAATGTAATGTGACATTAGTGTGAATGGATGGAAAAGATCTATAATGTCATAATATAAATTAGAACTGAAAAAGACATATTGATCATATTATTCAGCTTCTGTTATTTCTAAATTTATATATCTTGTTTAAATAAGAGTCATGGTTTTGCTGTTAACTGAACATGTATTGATAGGCTTTATGCTGAAGGTTTAATAAAAATTCACCCCTACTGAAACAATACAAAAGTCCCATTTTAAGTTATGATATTTAGCTGATTTTATCATCTATTACATTTTTCCTAGAAGTCATATATATATATATATATTTTTCTATGAAAAAGTTACATGAATGAGTTATAAGTGACCCTAATTCGAACTAAATCTAGCATAAAACTGGTAGTTTAATTTAATTTTTTGCAACTCATGTCTAAAAACTGTTGTTTTTATTTAATTAATTTCTGGAATATTTTATTTTAAAACAATAAATTAACTAAAAAAAAACTGTACCACTCTTTTTATCTTCTTAACCCTTACATTTATTTTAGTTACTTAACTTTTTGTTTATCCATATAAAGAAAATTAAACATCAGCAAACACTGAATTTTTTATTGAAAGAAATATTTAACTCTGAAATTGTACATCATATAAGTAATTTCTAAATATAAATTCAGAAATAAAATCTAAATTTTTAAATGTACTCTAAATCTAAGAGGCAAAACCCATCCAAGTAAAATTGATGTATAATTATTATTTGATGATATGTAATAATAACCAATAAATAATCAATTAACATGGGAGAGCTGTCCCTGACCTGCACCAACTGTAAACCCTGGGAAAGCAGGTCTTGCTTCTTTTCAGACCATCACAATAGAGCCACCCCTTTTAGCAAAGTTGTGGGTGAGCCAGCAATGAAGTTGTAAGTGTGGGAGAGTTGTCCCCACTACTTGTCTGGGATGCTGACAGATTTCCCCTTTATCCCTCACCCATAACACCTCCAACAGAGGAGAACTGACCATAAACCTTAGCAGTTGAAGCACTCAGGAATTGTGTCTTGCTCCTTGCCTAGGCAGCACAGCAGAGCTGCTCAGTGGTTGGAGGGTGAGCAATCCTTGATGTTATGAACAAGGGACAGCTGCCCCTGTTACTCATCTGACATGTAATATCAGGAGAGAAGAAATGCTCTCTCCCCACCTCCCATCCATCAATATCTGAGAGAAGTGAAGAAACTGACCCTGGGGTCGGATAGGAATGGAAGTACTGCTATCCCTGCCCCTCACCTCAGGAGAGGGGCCCCTGAAGCTCATTTGGGCAACACAATTAAGCTGGCCCTAATGGTGCAGGTGTGGGAGAGCTGGACCTGAGGGCATGAAAGGAGAAGTGGCTGCACCACTTCCTCATTTCTGCAAGAGGCACATTAGCAGAGGCAATGCTGAAAAGCACACCCTGATAGTGAGGATAAAGGAGAACTGGATGGTGGACAGCTGCCCAGGGTTATGACTTGGCCTGCTTCAACATCCACCCTATGTATATTTGTGATCTGCTAGAGCATGTGAAGATACCTGACCCACAGACTCAAAGAAACAGGATCTCCACAACACAGGGAAGCAAGAGAATATCTAGAAATTTCCTAGAGAGGACCCAGCATTGATAGTGTCATAGAAACCAGAGACCTTGGAAGAACATGTGGGCAAAGAGGTTTAGGGCATGTCTTATTGTATAATACCATAGCTTCCATGACGAGATTTTAATTTTCCCCTTTTTTATTTTTTATTTTTTCTCTTAAAATTTAGTTTATTGGGGGGGAGCACGGTGCTGAGGCTTAGGGAGAAGTGAAGAGACAGCAATGAATTGGGTTAAAATACATAATATAAAAGACGCATAGAACAAAATAAGAAAATAATCAATTAGGCACTTAAAGAGAAGAAAAAATAAAGTAGAAGGGGAAATAGAACATACAACAATAAGAGAATTAGAAATTATTTCTGGAGAAAAACAATGAGATTATGATAGTAGTTTATAGAACTAGATATAAACTTGTGAAAAACAAGAGTTATGGTATAAATTTTATCTTAGAACTGTGCATATTCAAGTATGGTAGAAATAATAATAGTGTAAATTTTGCTTATGCTCTCTTACTGTGTTAATATTTGTCTCCACACATTTAAGAAACTCATCAAGAATAATGATTTTTTGAATTTGGATTCTAAATAATGAGGAAAATGTTTCTTTACTTTTTGATGAACCTTTATGTTTCTAAATATGCACACTGGATATATATGCAAATATATGATGGAAATATCCAAATTTTCCTCGAAAAGTTGGCAACATTGTTAGCTCAAAATATGTCCATATCAAAATATTTTTTATTTTAATATGGATAAAGTTAAAGTAGTAAACAATTTCAGAGATTTTCCCCTTGGGCCACATAGTTCTGTTTATATGTAATTATTCTGTGAGTGCATTAAATAATGCTATTTCCCACAGCTGTATACAATTTTATAAATCATTAATGAGGCAGTTAACTGAAACCAAACTATAAAAGATTTGCATTACCTGATAGAACCCAGTTTTAATTGACTTCTAGTTATTCACAATTAAGTTTACCTTTTAGAATAATAATTATAAGTGATATAAGGTTTGTGTATGTATGTGTGTGTGTATCTGTCACAAAGTAATTGGATGTTAGATGCCTGTGGGGTTATGTTTCAAATTAAATTAAAAAAGCCTGAGATAGATATCAGAGGGATCTACCCACAGTCAGTTTAGGAGGATCAGACAGTGGTAACTCACACCTTTAATCCCAGCACAGAGGATACCCAGGAGTGGTGACCAATGCCCTTAATCCCAGAAAATCTGAGTTTGAGGCAAGCTTAGTTTACAGAGGTAGTTCCAGGCTCCTAGGCAGGCAGTGGTAGTGCCACGCCTTTAATCTTATCCTGGATGTGAAACAGAGTGAAGAAGGTATTTAAAGCAGACATAGAGAGACAGCCCAGGCAGAAGAAACTAGGAGAGGCAGGCTAAGGAAGCTGGAAGACAGCTGGGTTAGATCTGACTGTGGTGTTTCTTCTCTGATATCTCAGCCTTTCCCTGAGATCTGGCCCTGAGTTTCCTTTAATTCCTGCAACAGATGTCACCTATTCACATTTTGTTTTGTTGTTTTGTTTCATAGAAGATCCTGCTAGTGACCATTATAAAGCCTAGGATAGTATTTATATTTTTGTTGAAAATAGATTATTTTCTCACATAACATATCCAGATTACAGTTTCACTTTCTCTCCTCCCAGTACCTCCTCATGCCAATTAGCCAATTATCTCTCTCCCATTGGAAAAGAACAGGCTTCTAAGAGGTATATATATACCTCTCTCTCTCTCTCTCTCTCTCTCTCTCTCTCTCTCTCTCTCTCTCTCTCTCTCATATATATAATATATAATATATAATGTATAATGTATAATGTATAATGTATAATGTATAATGTATAATGTATAATGTATAATGTATAATATATAATATATAATATATAATATACCTCTATATACAAAGTAAATAAAATAAGATGAAACAAAAAATATCACCATCACATTTGGAGAAAACAAACCAACAAAAGGAATAGAGCCCAGGAGAAGCCACCAGAATCAGAGGACTGCTCATTTACACACTCAGGAATCCTATAAACAATTAAGTTAAATCAGTTGGGGGGTTGGTTACTACCACAAGTTTGTGACACTATTGCCTTAGTGTACTTGGTAGCAAGACACCATTGTAGATCAAAGTGATTGTGGCAGACTTGGAGATTACATTTTCTTTTGTAGTTTGTAGAGTACCAAAGACACTAAAACATATGGGTAAAAGCTCTATGTACGAATGAGCACTTCTTTAACTCATTGAGTGATTTGTATAAATATTGCATTTAGCAATCAGACTTTGCTGTCAGTTTGTGGAAAGCAAATGGCATGGGCTATTTGTGGGGGGTTTTTTTAATTTATTTTTTAAAAATTTCCCATACTCACCACTGCCCTCTCCTATCCTTTCGCACAGTCGTCCCCAAGCCTCTCCCCTTCCTGATCCACTGCTTGCTCCTCAGAGAGGAAAAGAAATCCTAAGATGAGTCAGTTATGTCTGGCATATCCAGTTAAGGTAGGACCAAGTAGCTTCCCCAAGTATCAAGGCTGAGGAATGTGTTTTCCTGCTAGACATGGGCCTCAGATAGTCAGTTCATGGACCCGGGATAGACTTTGGACAGATTGGAAGAGACTCCAGAAACCTTCCATGCCTTTAGACCATAATCCACATTCAAAAGGTCCAGATCCATTCCATGAAGTTTGGTTGGCTGCCGTTTCAGAGTCTGAAAGCTCTCTACTCCATGGTTCTCCCCATCGTGATCCTCATCTCTCTGCTCATGCGATCTCTCCTCTCTCTCTTCAGCTGGACCAGTAGCTCAACCTGGTGTTTAGCTATAGATTCTGCATCTGCCTCCATCAGCTACTGGATGTAGTTTCTCTAATGGCAATTAGGGTGGTCACTCATATGATAATAGGGAAAGGACAGTTAGACATCCTCATCACTATTGCTTGGACTCTTAGCTGGGCTCATTTTATGGGTTCCTGGGCATCTTCCCAGCACGATTTCTCTCTGATCCCACAATAGTTTTCTCTATCAGGATATCCACTTCTTTGCTCTCTCTCTCTCTGTTACTCCCCGTCCCTGTTCAGTCATCTCATGTTATTTTCTAACTTCCCCTTGCTATCTCTTCACCACGTATGTTCACATTTTTTTTCAGATCTTCTCTATTTCCCCTTCCCAGAGGGATCTGTGGATGTCTCTCTTAACTTCCTCCTGTCATCAAGCTGCTGGGGGGGGAGGGAGGTTGTGGATTTTCTTGTGGGACTCCATTAGTCAATATCAGAATTAGATGTAATCCAATCCTAGCACTGGAAGTTTTGTTTGGTGACAAGGAACGGCCAGATAGAATTTTGTTATTGCTTTGAGGTTTCATTTAGATCATTTTCATAAATGAGTTCCTTTAGACCCTTTCTATTATATTAGGTTTCCGTAATAGTCTTCAAATGCCCCTTTATTTTAGCAGTCCCCTCCTTGTATTTGCCCCCTTAACTCCTTTCTTCCCACAACTTGATCCTTCCATATCAGTCCCCCAAAAATCTGTAAATAACTATTCCATTCCTCTTTCCTAGCAAGATCTATTTTATCCTCTAGTTGCTTACTCTATACCTGCCCTCTGTAGTTCTATAGATTGCAGCTGGATTAATATTTATTAACAGCTAATATCTGCATATAAACTAATACATATTGTATTTGGGGAAGTCTAGGACACTTTACTCAGGATGATTTTTTTTCTAGTTCTATTGTTTTTAAGTAACAGAAATGTACTTCTATCTCTACACATTGATTTGCCTCCCTCTACCTAAATGGACAGAGAGAAGTAGAAAAATTTAGAAACAAAAGGAGAATTAAACTTTATCCAAATGGCATTAGGAGAAACAATTAGAAAAATATGTATTTTGGTCTACAGTTATTGATTTATTATGAAACTCAGTAATGACTATATCTTCATTATGTATATTTTGGTAATCTACAAAATATTCTTAATGAGAGTAAAATTTAAAATGGTTAAATTTCTTTATGTGAATATTAACAAAAAATGATATGTTTCCCTCAATTAATATTTTATTCCTGTTACTCAAGAAAAGCAGTGCTTTAAAAGACTTAGACCATGTTTCCTGTTGCTTCCTTTTTAATTTATTACTCTTACTAATTTTACTCTATTTTAATTTTTAAGATAGTTAAATAGTCAAAGCAAAGTTGGGCAAATACTGTGTAATTCTTGTTATTACACGTCGTAACCTCTTGCTATATGCTTCTATCACAAAATGGAACAGACTAAATGTAAAATGACTTTGATTAAATGATCATAAAATCATATAAGTTAGTTTTATTGCTTTACAGTTCTTTGGAGTTCTGATTATTCGCCCCTTTGTTCCTCTTGAAACCTAGCAACCACTGACCTTATTGTTCTTCCAATTTGACTTTACCCAGAAAATCATATGGTTAAACTCATAGATTGTTTAATTACATTCTTCCATTCAGCAATAGAGGTGAAAGTTTATTTCAGATGTTTTCATGGCTTGAAAGTTCTGTTCCATTTTAGCCTTGACCAAAATCCCACTATCTATATGTACTACATATTAAATACTACATTTTATGTACTACATTAAAAATGTTTGCTTCAGGCTATACTTCAGAAAGGATAAAAGCTCAGAAAATTTCCAGTTATAATAAGAACTGTGAAAACTGCAGGAGCTGTTTAATTTTCTTCTATGAAATCCAAAGTAAAAAAGTGACTGCTTCTTGAAGTTAACTTGTATTATTTTTTAAAAAACTAAATTTTTCTGCTTAAGACTGGAAAGCATATCAAATAACTTTAAATCTATAAGAAAGTAAACACCAATCTTTTGTATTTTGAAGTTGTCATGTTTTGTACAATGATTTGTAATCTATTTGTAACAATGACGTTTTGATTTATTTTTATTTATTTAAAAGTTTTATCCATATCTACTCCTCCCTACCCTTCTCCCATTCTTCCCTCTCCCTCCCCTAACCTCATCCCCCAATTCATTCCTCAAGGAGGGCAAGAAGTCCCAAGGTGAGTCAGTCCAGTCTGGCATATCCAGTTGAAGGAGTTTTGAGTCTCTCATCCTAGTATCAAGGCTGAGTGAGGTGTTCCTTTGTAGGGAATGGGCTCCAAAATGTCAGTTTATGCACCAGGGATAAACTCTGATTCCACTGCCTGCCATTTGACTGTCTTCTACCTTTGGAGGGTTTAGTTCCTTTCCACAAAGTTTCCACAGCAGTTATTTCAGAGTCAGTGAGCTCCCAATAGCTCAGGTCTGTCATCACTGTGGGACAGAGACCTCATGATCCTGATCCTTTTGCTCATATACTCTCTCTCTTCTCTCTCTCTTCAGCTGGACCAGGAACTCTACATGTGCTTAGCTATGGATCTCTGCTTCTGCCTTACATCAGTTGCTGTATGAAGGTTTTATAATGCCAATTAGGGTGGACATTCATTGGATGTGGGAGAAGTCCTATTTAGGCACTCGCACCACTATTGCTTGGAGTCCTAGCCAGGAACATCTTGTGGGTTCTTCAAGGTTTCCTTAACATCAGGTTTCTCTCTAACCCCACAGTAGCTACCTTTATGAAGATATCCATGTCTTTATTCTCCCTCTTTGTTTCTCTTCCCATTCAACCATCTCCTTCTCTCACGATTAGTTCCCACATCCTCTTGCTGGCTTCCTGTTATGATCCCAATGTACTCAGGAGAAAATTTCTATTTCTCTCTCCCAGGGGGATCCCTGAGTGACTCTTATAAGTTTCTCCTTTTACCTTTTTGTTGGGGGTTGTAATTTGCAGCCTTGTTATTTTTTGCTATAATACTAAAATTCACTTATGAGTGAGTACATACCATGTCTATCTTTCTAGGCCTGTGTTACCTCACTCGGGATGATGTTTGCCAAGACTCCATTTACCTAAAAATGCCATTTTTTTAATGTTGAGAAGTACTCAAGTGTGTGAGTGTACCATAATTTTTTAATCCATTCTTCACTTAAGGGGCATATATGTTGTTTTCTGGTTCTGGCTATTGTGAATAATGCTGCCATGAACATACTTGAGCCAATCCCTTTGGGGTACAAATGTGAATCCTTTGGGTATATGCCCAGTAGTGATGTTGTTGTATCCTTGGGGAGATTGATTCCCAGTTTTCTCAGTAACTGCCATACTGCATTCCAAAGTGTTTGTACAACTTTACATTCTCACCAGCAGTGGAGAAGTGTTTACCTTTCTCTATATCATCTCCAGCAAAGATTGTCATCTGTGCTTTTGATCTTAGCCATTCTGACAGGTGTAAGTTAGTATGTCAGAGTTGTTTTATTTGCATTTCTCTGATGGCTAAAGAAATTGAGCAATTTTTAGGTGTTTTTCAGCCATTTGTAATTCTTACATTGAGAATTCCCTTTTTAGCTCTGAACCTCATTTTAAAAATTAGGTTATATAGGTTTTGGGGCTCTAGTTTCTTGAGTTCTTTATATATTTCAGAGATCTCTGATGTAGGGTTGGTGAAGATCTTTTCCCATTCTTTAGGCTGTCATTTGTCTAACTGACTGTGCCCTTTGCCTTACAGAAGCTTCTCAGTTTTAGGAGGTCCCACTTTATTGATTCCTGTTCTTAGTGTCTGTGCTATGGTGTTATATTTAGAAAGTGGTCTCCTGTGCCAATGCATTGAAGGGTATTTCCCACTTTATTTCCTATCAAGTTCAGTGTAGCCGAGTTTGTCTTGAGGTTTTTGATCCATTTGGATGTGAGTATTGTGCAGGGTGACAGGTTTGGATTTATTTGCATTCTTCCAGATACTACCATCCAAATGCCAACACCATTTGTTGAAGATACTATCTTTTTCCATTGATTATTTTTGGCCTCTTTGTCAAAAATCAGATGTTCATAGGTATGTGGGTTTATTTCAAAGTCTTCAATTTGATTCCATTGACCCACTAGTCTGTTTTTATGCCAGATCCACTAGGCTGCTTTTATTGCTGTAGCTCTATTGTATAACTTAAAGTCCTCTTTTAAGATTTCTATTATTTTTATAAAATTGTTTTTAAGATCATTTCCTTGTGCTTCTTTTGCATTTCCATGACCAGGTCTTGTTGTACAACCACCAGATTCTGGTGATGCCATGTTGTTCTTTATGTTGTTATATGTATTCTTACACTGGTACCTGCCCATTGTTTCCTTGGATCACTGAATTATTTTTCTGTATCTCAGGGAGCTGATTTTGGTTTAATCTGTTATGGCTGTGTCTGTGTCTCATGAAGTCTCTCTTCAGTCCAATCTGGCCTCTTGATCCACCTGGAAGTAATGCATTCTGTATCATCACATAATAAAAGCTGGTTGATCCTGTGTTGCAGAGATCCATTCTTGCTTCAATATCAGCTTTTTATCTTATAGGGATTCTTGATCCCATATGTGATGGTGAGTTCTGGATCTCAGATACCCCTCTTAATCCAGTATGTGCTGACACACTGTGGGTCTCAGGGACCTGCTCTTAATCAAATGGGAACTGAGGAACTTTAGGTCTCAGGAAACCTTTCTTGATCCAACAGGTGCTGGGAGACTCTTGGTCCAATGGGTACTGAGGGACTGTGGGTCTCAGGAAACCTTTCTTGATCCAACAGGTGCTGGGAGACTCTTGGTCCAATGGGTACTGAGGGACTGTGGGTCTCAAATTGATGCTGTTGTTGCTGCGTGATGGGGAGAGTTGGAGGTTGTGACAGGCTTTGTAGTTGGAGTTTTCCAGCAAACTGGATTCTACTGAGGCTTCTGGCTTGCAGGGTTTATCCTTGCTGGCCTAAATTTTAGGGAGAGATAAGTGAGAGTGGGTTTTCAAGGGTTGTATCACAGGACTTGTGTCCCTGGGCTGGGTGGAGTGTCACTCATCTCTTGGCCCAATGGGTGCTCAGGATTTGTGGGTCTCAGGTTGCCACTGAGTTCACAGAGTTATGGCTGTTGGGGATTGGGGAAAGGTTATATAGTTAGAGGTGTCTAGCAACTTGATTTTACTGGAGCTTCTGGCCCGCAGGGGTTTTATCTTCTGGCCTGGATTTCAGAGTGAAATGAGTAGACACAAAATGAATTTTCAACAAAACCAACAATAACAAAGCCTACCAGTCAGTATTCCAAATGGTGAGGATGTAATAACCCACCAGGTATTTTATTTTCAAAAAATATTTTTATTGGGGGGGGCAAGAAAAGATTTATCTGTGTAATCCTGGCTGTCTTGAATCTTCTAGTTCCCTTGGTATACCAGGTCATCCTTGAGTTCAGAGAAAGGCATCAGCCACCACAGCTTAGCAAGATTTATATCTTTAAGAAATTAAAATATTTATATAGTAGATAAAAATGAAATAAAAAAGATAGATAATGTGGTTGAAGTGTGAATGGCCCTCAATAGGCTCTATGTTTGAATCTTTTGTGCTCAGTTGGCAGAACTGTTTAGGAGAGATGAGGTTGTATGGCCTTGTTTGAGAAAGTGTGTCACTAGAAGTCGGCTTTGAAATTTCAAAAACATAGTCTCTCTCTCTCAGCCTGAAACTTGAAATACTGATGTGCTCCAGCACAGTGCCTGCCTGTCTACTACCAGGCTTCCCACCATGATGATCATGGACCCACTCGTTGAAATGCTAAGCAAGCTCCCACCTGAATAATGTTTTATAGGTTGACTTAGTCTTAATGTTTTGTTTACAGCAAAAAAAAAACAGTAACTAAGAAATAAAATATCAGATACATATAAACTCCAATAACTAAAGCTGAGAAACATAATAATGAAATTAAGACGGAATGTGTGGCATCTGCATAGTTCAGAAAGATAAAGTTCTTTACAATATTTGAGTTCTGATACAAAAAGTAAACAAGAAAGTGTGTCTGTCCATTTATTCAAATACAAAAAAGAATTGGTAGGATGCTGTTTGCCTTACTGTGAAGTGATTTGTGCTGGAAAAGATACAACACAGGCCTCCAGAACAGTAGATATGCTACCCACCAGCAGACTACTTCCACTCATTCAGTGCCCATAAACCACACTCCTTATTACTATATGCCATCCCCCAATTCTGATAGAGATCCCCTTGCTGTACCAAAGGCCAAGCTAGCCACCATAAGTCCAACCCCCACTTGGGCAAAGACTCCTTTCTAGATTAGAGGCCATGCCAGAAAAATTCTCTCAAATCATGGATGAGTAGAATTAACATAGCAAAAATTCCCATCTTACAAAAAGCAATTTACAGATTCAATAAAATCTTCATAAAAATTACAACCCAGTACTTTACAGAGCTGGTAGGACTAGCATTCAACTTCATATATGTATACATAAACCCATATACATATATACAAAATCCCAGAATAGGAAAAGAAACTATATAAGGATATGTTATTTATATATACTAAAAAGGTATTATCAAAAAGGAAACAAAATACCATAAAACACCCTCAAAGCGAAACTATTTGAACAAATATCTGCTACTTCATCAGTCAGTATAGGGAGAAATATTTCAGTCCTACCTGGCCCCATGGTCCAGATGAATATCCCCGATATGCAGTCATATATCTATTTATAAAATAAACACTCAGATATTTTAAGTTCATGTGCTATTGAGCAAGACCTAGAGGTGTGGCTTTGAGGTCTTGAGAACCCCTGTCCAGGACATGGCCAACCCCTCTGAAGAGCAGTTGCATGCTGTCTGCTCTTCCTGTTTGTTCTTATAAGGAGGATTGCCACTCCCACTGCATGGGACATTTCAATCCTCCAGGAATTGACCTGAGGTTCAATCTATTATCAATGACTGTTTCATATAAATTCCTTAATATATATTAATTCTTTTATATAACTAATTGACAGTAAATAATTTGTACAATACTCAGAGGTTTATATTTATTATCAACTGTTTGGTGGCCTGTGGCTCAGGCTTATTATTAACTAGTTCTTTCATCCTAAATTCATACATTTATATTAATCTATATATTATTACATGTCTCATAGATTACCTGTGTTCCACTACATATTTTTCTCTGTGTGGCAGCTTGCAGCATCTGCTCTGACCTCACCTTTCTCTTTCCTATTTCTCTCTTGTATTTCCTGCTTAGCTATCTCCTCTCTTTACATAGACCAGAACTACTTCTCTGTTAACTAATGTAACACATATTCACAGCATGCAGAAAGACAATCTTACAACACTTTCTCTTCTCTGCCTAATCAAAAAGGAAAGTTTTAACTTTAACATAGTAAAATTATATGTAAAAAAGAGTTATCAAGAAAAAATACAGTTAAAATATCTAGTCTCCTTGTATTTTGCAAAATTAATAAAATATTCCATTCATTCTTCTTGTGAGTCTAACGTTGCATATCTAATTTACCTTTTATCATGAGTAAGAAAAATTATAATTGCAACTATATAGTTTTCAAATCTGTCAAAGACCCAGAATAATATAATATTAACTGAGTAAACAGAAAGTGGATTGCAAGCAACTTCCAAAACTCTAGAAACGTCTGGCTTCCTGGATAATCACCCAAAGTTCCTCTGCAACATTGAAGAAACCATCTTCAGCCTACAGTCCAAAAGTCTCTGGAAGACTTTAGTTGGCACACAACATGGGTCATTGATCCACATAGACCTGTAAAAGCTTTGAGCTGACCCACCTTGGGACTTCTTACACCTTTAGGGGAAGGGATAGGGATATGGAGTGGGGGGGGTGAAGGCTGACTGGGAGGAATTGGGAGAAGGGAAGAGAGAGGGATCAGGGAGATACATGGATAAAAAAAGCAATTTTATTTAAAAAATAATAAAATGAACATACCAATAAAAGATTCTAAACAGATAAGAACCATTTCTGAGTTTATGAGATCATTATAAGCTACTGTGTCCTCTGGATGTATCCCCTGGATGCAGTGAGCATTGATAATAACATGGTGGACTTCCAAGGTCTATCTCAGGCCTACCAGTGAGATTGAGATTATAGCCACTGGTTTAGAAATACGGTTGCATACTGCTTAATGCTGCTTCCCAGAATTGAGGAGACAAGAGTGACACATTGTTACCTATACCATGTTGGAAATCCAAGCCAGATGGAGGCAGTAGCACAAACCATCACTTTGCACATTTAGCAATTTAAAAACTATCCATGATAGAAAAAGATTAAAGATATGTGATACAACAGACTCAAATGTAAAAAAATTCTAAACAAGTTGCAGTGTGTTTAAAATGTACATAGGCTTGGAAGAGAGAGGAAAAATATAGATAGTTACATAAAAATAAGTTTAAAAATATATACTAACTATACAGGTAACAGCTTATATTTGTGCCTGATAGACTGGATTATCTGAGCAATGGACTATGGATGCCAAACCAGTATCTCCAGAAGTCAGGAACCAGGAAACGGGCTTTCCCAGGATCGCAGCAGCCCTTTATGAATGGGGTTGGCCACTCCCCCTTCAGAAGCCCGGGACCCTGGATAAGCATCTTCGGACCTTATCAGCTGACACCTGAATCCCACCACATCTCCCCCTTTTGTCTAACTAAGAAGCTTCTAAACTAAGACTATATACAATAGGAATTATTATGAGTTAGTATCTAGGAGAGGATAAGGCACAAACTACAACCAAAACCTAACACATATAAAGTACAACATATATTCTAGAATATTGGCAGATGGTAGGGTGTATAAATTACTTCAAAAATGTTCATCTGGGAAAGTGAATATCCAACATCTGAATTTCCCTCGCTAAGGGATAATAGGGTAGCAACCTGAAATACCTATTCTTCAACCCCTTCAAGACATGAGAAGTAAAATGTATCACCTGAAAGTCAGAAGCACATGGAAGTAGTGGCTTCCAAAATTTGGAAGAGGACAGCAACACAGCTACCTGGACAATCACGTATCATTTGGGCGCTGTTGGAGCATCCATCACATTGGCTACAGGCCTATGGTATCTGACAGATCTTTTCACAATTTTGGAGGGACTGTCTTATCCTGTCCAGGCAGGTTTTCTCAGTCTCCATCAATCATCTTGTTCATCCAGCTTGGACATCATGTGTGTACTGTCAGCAATCAAGGTAAGGGCAGTTCTTTACCCAACTGGCAATTCTCTGCCAAAAGGAAAACTCCAAAGAAGTGTCCTTGATGCTCAACACCATCTTGAGAAAGGAGCAGTGACACCAGGAGTTGTGGCATCTCTCACACCTGATTTCCAAATGTCAAATGCCATATTCTCTGGGTCTATTAAATGGTTGAAGACTCCTGTCTATCTATGATATTCTAATCTATATTTGAGATGACTGTGACATGGCACCTTAAGCAATGTTGACTGCAGTTTTTATTGTCCTAAGGATTAAAACCTGTACTATAAAATTAGATTACCTATATAAGGGGTGTATAATCTCTGAACAATGACTTTTAGCATGACTATCAAACATTAGCCAGGGGTATATATACAATGTAAAGTGGCAACAGTATTTTATACATGTATATACATATATATCATCAAAAACAGAGGTATATAAAACATCTTGTGCATATATCATAACTAGTGAAATCATACATTATATCTAGTATAGTTAAATGGAGGTAGTAATTGTATAGTGGAAATGACAATAATGTGTAAATATTTTAAACAGAGGTAGAAGCGTACATAAAATATAGCAGTTGCAAATTCAATTTTACATAAGTTATAGATTCAGTTTTATATTGATGTACAAGTTGTTTTGGTTATATAAAGCAATTTCAGATTAAACTTTTTACCAATGTACAAATTATCTCAATCAAACATATAAAATGATTTCACATTTGTGTCAATATACAAATATCTATGCCAATGCAAATTGTCTTTAGCTTAGCCCATATATTTGGCTAAAAATTGTTTATAGGTAGGTAGAAAAATCTACCTTTATCTATCCTATCTATTCCACTTTCTCTTCTTTAAAAGAAATCCTTGATGCTATATTATTGTTCTGTTCTCAACCCAATTTTAACTTATAACTATTCTATCAGAATAATAATTACCCACAACCCTCATAGTACAAAACTTATTGGGAAAGGGGGTGTAGTCTTTCATAAGGTTGCTTCCTGATGACTTAAGGGCAAAGGCCTTTTCAGAATACTGGGTAACTCCATCTGGAATTCTTATTAGAAATGAGACCTGAAGGATAATCATAGAGAGCTATCTTGCAACCATTTTTGAATAATCTATTTTCTAAAAGCAATCATTGATTGGTGTGCACCAGGTTCTTGATTTCTCTATTTCTGCCTCTGTCTGTCTGCCTGCCTGTCTGTCTCTTTCTCTCTCACACACACACTCTACCTTTTATTCCTGTTTCACCAGTAGAAGTTGTTGCTGTGGGGGCCCCATCTCAGTTCCAGATTCTTTGTAGATAGCTGATAGGAGGAAATGTTATTTACAATGGAAAACTTAAGCATTGTTGATTCCCAAAGAAGATATTTATATCCTTTATGACCTTAGAAGATTGTATGCAGATAGGATGTTTGGAAGGTATAGATACAGAGAGAAACAAGGTTCAAGATAAAGTCACAATAATATTGGTCCCTAAACATTACAACTGTCTTCTGTCCCATACCATGTGGCTTTTCTGATATGAGAAAGAATTTCTCACATTTTCTTTACCTATATGCTTGGGTTTGGAGAGGGAGAAAGCCATGTATTCCCACTCCAAATCCAGCCCTATTAATAGTCAAATAAGGACCACAATTTTTTAAAGAGGTGTAGATGTAAGATGCAAAGCAGTAAGAATTGAGAGATTACCCAGAAGTGCATATTTGTATCAGTTGGTCTCATCGTTTGCTGTTTACATTCCTTCATCATTGATCTCTCTTCCATTGCAGGTGATTAGTCATTCAATGTCCAGTCAATATCTTAAAGACAGTTGTATCCATTTTCCTGTAAAGACAAAATTGAGACCCTGCCCCGGTCTTGTTAAATGTGTTTTCCTTACCATGTATCAATTTGTCATATCAGGGATGAGCAATTACTTCTCCTCAGGAAGTGACTCCTTTTCGAAGAGGATGTTTATTAATTTTGTCGGTACCCATATCTTTTCTTTTCCTGTTTAAACAAAAGCAAAACCCCTACCCCATTGAAGCATATATCCCGGCTTCCATTCTGAAGTCAACACATCCTTGAAGTAGATGGGTTGGTTTATCTCAGAAGATTTTTCCAATACCCAATGTTTTTCAGCAGCTGATGTTCCCTTTTCATCAGTGTTAAGAAAATTTAAAGTCAATAAGGCACTATGTATGCAACCTCTCCCTGGGTTTTCTCATTTCTCTCTTCTGTTTATAAAACATCTCTTTCAAAGTGCAGTGAGATCTCTCTACAAGTGCCTGTCCTGTAGGATTGTGTGGTTTCTCTATAATATGCTTTATATTATAATATCCAAAAATCAGCTTCATTTTTTGTGGGGGAAACATAAGCTGGAGCATTGTCAGTCTTAATCTGAGTGGGAATTCCCATTATGGCCATGGCTTCCAAAAGGTGAATAAGTACAGCATCAGCTTTTTCAGAACTCAGGGCAGTTGCCCATTGCATTCCAGAATAGGTATTAATAGTATGATGTACATATTTCATTTTTCCAAATTCTGGGAAGTGAAACATCCATTTGCCACATCTCATTTCTCTGTGTACCGTTAGGATTACTTCCCGCAGATAAAGACGGTTGGTTATAGAAAGAGCAAGTGTTACAATTCCTTACTATTTCTTTTGCTTGATGCCAAGTGATGGAAAAACTCTTCTTTAGTTCTTTGCTATTAACATGATGTTTCTCATGAAATTCTGTGGCCTCTAGCATGTTTTGTATTAGCAAATGATCAATTTCATCATTACCTTGCACTAGAGGGCCTGGGAGACCCATGTGTGCCCTGATATGTGTTATGTACATAGGGTGTATCCTATCCCTGATGATATCCTGTAGTTGTATGAACAGTATATGTACATAGGGTGTATCCTATCCCTGATGATATCCTGTAGTTGTATGAACAGTAAGGTCAAGTCTGTATTGTCAGGAATGAAGTCAGCAGTTTCAATATGTAAAACAACTCCTTCTGCATACTGAGAGTCAGTAATTATATAGAGAGGCTCTGTGAAATCCAATAACACCATAATAATTGCATACAGTTCTGATTTCTGAACAGAGTTAAAAGGTCTCTGAGCCATCTTAATTGTTTTCCAATTTGTAACCAGCCTTTCCTAAGTTTTTTGCATCAGTATAAAATGTAGGAGCTCCAGAAATGGTTTTATCCTGTACCACATGAGGAAAGATCCAATTAGTTTCCTTTATAAATTGAATTCTCTTACTTGGAGGATATTTACTATTAATCTCTCCTAAATAATCCCTACAAGCCTTTTGCCAAGGTTCACTGTCTATCCATAATCGATCAATTTCTTCAATTAGTTAAAGGCACAACAATTTCTGCAGGATCCTTTCCAGTCAATTGGTGAAGTCTGAATTTACCTTTAAAAATCAGATCAGAAATGTTTTCGATGTATGTTCTCAGCTTCTTGCTTGGCCTACTTGGCAGAAATATCCATTCTAGTATAATGTTTTCTCTTTGCATTAAGATTCCTTTTGGAGATTGTCTAGAGGGTAAAATAACCAGTATGCATGCAATCTAGGTCTGGATCCACACGATCCACATGTGCTTCTTGAAGTTTCTTTTCTATCAACTCTAACTCTTTCTTGGCTTCATCAGAGAATTCTCTTGGACTATTTAAATCCTTTTCACCGTCCAAAGTCTTGAACAAATTAACTAGTTCTTAGTTTTATATACCAATAATGGGCCATACATAAGCAATATCCCCTAGTAGCTTTTGAAAATCGTTGAGTTCTCAATTTATCTCTATTCAATTTCACCTTTTGTGGCCTAATTTTCTGTAAACCTATTTTATATCCTAAATAATTGATAGAATGTCCCCTCTGTACTTTCTCTGGGGCAATTTGTAGTCCCCAATTAGGCAATATTTTCTTTAGTTCTTCAAACAATGTTTCTAATGTATTTGGGTTTGGGTCTGCCAACAAAATATCATCCATATAATGGTAAATGATAGATTGTGGGAAGTGCTTGTGCAGCACTTCTAGTGGTTGTTGTACAAAATATTGGCATAAGGTTGGACTACTCAACATTCCTGGAGGAAGGACCCTCCATTGGAACTTCTTAACTGTACATGAATTATTAAGAGTAGGCACTGTGAAATAAAATTTCTCTTTGTCCTGTTCCTGTAAAGGTATAGTAAAAAAAAAAAAAAAAAAAAAAAAAAAAAAAAAAAGAAAGAAAGAAAAAAAAAATCCTTCAAATCAAAACCCATAATAGGCCATCCCTTAGGTAACATAGAAGGCAGATGAATACCAGATTGTAAATATCCCATAAGTTGAATCACTTTATTATTTGCTCTTAGATCCCTCACCATCCTCCATTTTCCAGATTTCTTCTTGACAACAAAAACAGGAGAATTCTGTGGACTGGTTGATTCTTTGGTATGCTGAGCCTGGAACTGCTCTTGTACTAACTGTTCCAAAGCCTGAAGTTTTTCTTTTGTCAAACGCCATTGCTGAACTCAAATAGGCTTTTCTGTTAACCATTTCAAAGGCAGTGCTGTGAGTGTCCTTTTAGGTTCTGTGGTTATTGGGTAATTCTTTTGTACAACCTGAACGGCTGGTGAATTTTCTTCATAGCACCTTAAAGCATCACCTTTGGAAACATAATTGAGTCTCCAGTTGATATCAGAACCTGGAGGGACTTTAATCTGGGTATTCCATTGCAGTAGAAGGTCACAACCCCACAGATTCACCGCTATGTCAGCCATACATGGCTTCAACCGTCCTTTCTGACATTCTGGTCCTATGCATTTGAGCCATCTTATACTCTGTTTCACTTGAGATCTTATTCCAATACCCAGAAATTGGATATCCACTGCCTGTAAAGGCTATGTTGGATGCCATGATTGTGGGTTTATGATCAAAAATATCAGCCCCTTTATCAACTAAGCCCTGGATATAAATATTATCTACCTGTATTATCAATTTTGGTCTTTGTTCATTTATTGGAGTCTGCCAAAATATTTGTTTTGTGATTCTTCTTGGAACTTCCAATTTCTCTTTTGACTTTATTCTATTATCCAATACTGTATGATCTTCTATATCAAGCATTAGATGCCCTACTCATCCTAAGGATGCTGGTCTTCTACTGTGACTGCATATGATCTTACCTTCCTTTATTTTGGAGTCTGATTTTTGGGGGCTTCCCGGGGGAAGCCCCGAGAGGTATTTCCTGATGGTAAAGGGTTACCTTCTTTGTTCTTGGTTGATCTCCATTCATTGGTCCAATATCATCCTTTGCAACACCTTCTGCATAATCCAGAAGGCAATGGCCTCTTCTGTGAATCAAACCTAAAACGGGTATTATTTCCAAGAGTTAGTTGTGTACAATTTCATCTTATATAGCCTGGTTTACCACAGTTGAAACAAGTGATGCCTTGGTTCCTCATCCTAATATTAGCAATGGCTTGGCCTATCCAATTCTCCTTGTCACAATGGAGAGATTCAGCACTGATTGCGTATTGAATCCATTCTTCTATTGGTGCAGATCTGATCTTTAAAGCATTCTTTTACATTACAGATTAGCATGATCAAAGGCCAGAGAAAGTATTAACTGCTTCCTAACTCCTGGATCTGATACTGCTCTATGTACAGCCATGGCAAGCCTCCATAAAAAGTCAGTATAAGGCTCTTTTAAGCCTTGTTTGACCTTAGTATGAGGCTCAATTTTTTGACCCAGGTCCAAAATCTTTTCCCAAGCATTTAGTGCAGCAGTATGGCATAGCAATAAAGTATGCTTGTCATAAGTAGTTTATGCCTTCACATCAGCAAACATGCCTTCTCCAAAGATTTGGCCCTGAGAAGCAAAGAAACCCCTAAGTTTTTCTTGTTCTAAGGCCCTAGCCTCCTCCCTAAATCAGCTTCTTCACTGTAAATTTTGACTTTGGTCCAAGATGGTGACCATTAGCTGCATCCAATCATGTGGTAAGATTCTACTTTTTTCTGATCATGCGTTTAAGAACTGCTTTACATAAGTAGAGTGTAAGACATGTAATGATATTGCCTCCTTATAATCCTTGATACCTTTTATATGTATTGGCTCATAACTATACTCTACAAATTCCGAGGACCCTCCCAATACTTTCTTTTCATGAACAGCAGCCGGGTACAATAGTGGTGGGAAGGGGGTAGCCTCGTCATGTTTACCACCTTAGGTAGAGTGTCTCCAGTAACATAATATCCCATTGGGGGTTGACTTGAACTGTTCTGAGCATAATATGCATTACTACCCTTTTCCAGTACTGCAATACGGTCCTGGTCCTTCCATTCCTGAAGCTTGGATACTACTGGTTCCCATTCCTGGATTTTGGATACTACTGGCTTCCATTCCTGGAGTTTAGAAACTACTGATTTTTCTAGTGCTTAATTTTCTTGATGAAGCAGACCTTCCAAGTACCTCACAGAACCAGCAATTTTTTGATCCACATCATTAACATAATTAATGGTTTTCTTATCCTCATCATTAATGTAATCAACAAGTTTCTTGTTTTTATGTTTTACACAGAGCCTATATTTTTCTTGTATAGTGTTATCCATATCCAAAGAGGAAGCCTTATCTGAAAGCTTGTTGTAACCAATTTCCAGAGAATTAACCTTATCTGCCATTTTAGTGTTTGTAATTTCTACATCACACATGCTGGACATCAACTGTTGATTTCCAGATTTCATGTCTTTCATCATGCTCATATTTTGAAACACAAAATAGAGAAACAAGCCAATAAGTAGTAGGACTGGGGTATTGAAGCCTTCAAGATATTCATTCGAAAATTTCTCAATCACCATGGAAAAATGTGACCTGAAGTCATTAATGGAATAATTATCAGCCATTACCTCAATTCAGGTACAATGATGACATTTGGTCCACAGATGTCACAGTAGCATTCAGTGCTCTGTTCACAATATGGCAGATGCAGGGACTCTCAGCAGCAGGAGGGTACCTACAGACCCTATGTGGTCTTAAAGGGCCCCAGCAGGCAGAATACAATCCTTAGAAAAAGCAAATTCTCACAAATTAAGACAGGATGTCAATCACAAAATAGAAGGGTTTTTGTTTGGTTGTTTGCTTGCACATGCCCAGAGGAATTTACATTTGTCCGGGTCACGATCAGTGACCATTTGGGTTGACCATGCTGCACTAGCAGGGTGGGTGGGGAACCACAGAGCAAACGAGTTTTAATCTTGCCTGCTTGTGCTGGCTGGGGAGGGGCAGGGGGTGCAGGGCAATCGCACTTTCACAGAAGAATTTACACTTGCCTGGGTTGGGCTCAGTCGGTGACTAGAGACTGCTTGTGCTGGTGGGGGGGGGGCAACTGCACATCACTAGGGCAAGCCAGCTTTAAACTCCAATGCTTGTGAAAGTTACAGTGGATCAGAGGCAGTGACTAGGAACCACTGCTCAGTGCTGAGCCGAGGGGCAGAGGAACAGGCAGCAGAGGAACTCCCATTGCTGTGCTCTGATGGCAGGCTAGAGAGTGAGGGGTGGAGCCCAGTATGAAGGAGCAATAGGCTAATGAGGGAGGGAGCTTTAAGCCAGGTCCCAAAGCTGAACACTCTGCCTGTCCTCTGATTTCTAACAGTGTTCAAAACACAAATGAACCCCCTTTGCCTGTGGGCACAGGCCCAAGGACATTGGGCACCAGATGTAGGCAGAGTTTCTCTTAAAATACAACAATCCAAGATTAATATTTATTAAAATATAAACCAACACTCATGATACAGGTAACAGCTTATATTGGCGCCTGATAGACTGGATTATCCAAATGGTGGACGATGGATGCCAAACCAGTCTCTCCAACAGTCAGGAACCAGGAAATGGGCTTTTTCAGGATCCCAGCAGCCCCTTATGAATGGGGTTGGGCACTCCCCCTTCAGGAACCCGGGACCCTGGATAAGCATCTTCGGACCTTAACAGCTGACACCTGAATCCCACCACATCAGTCTTTAAAATTATAGTGAAAGTATTATAAAAAATAGTTAAGTAAAGATGGGAAATTCACAGAATCTGGATTATGTATATTATTGTGTTTTGTTTGAATTTTTGACTGTTAATGAGCTAAACACACAAGACATTTGATTGTAAGAGTTGCTAAATTAAACCATCGTATGAATTTCAAAGAATTCTTGACTTTAAATTTTAGGTATATAAATCTGTTACTTTGGAGACAGGGTTCTGTTTTTGTTTCCTGAGAAGATAAGAACCTGTTGATTGTTTCAGGTGAATATGGTTTAATCAACCAAGACACCCTGAAGGGTTTCTGATAACCCACATGGCCCAGATGATCTACCATCCACATCAGCTTCAAGGCAACTGGCTAAGATGATGCAGCCTCATAGACTACTAGAGGCCAGATTGCTAGTGCCCTCAGTCAACTAGAAGTAGTATGAAAAAATATGACCAAATTCCCCAAATATTATGAATGGTTGTTCTTATTTAAAGAAGATTGATTACAAATCATTATTGATCCTAGTAAATCTCTTTCTATAAACAAAAGGAGGATATGATGAAGAAATTATTAAAAGGGGTAGATTATTGAATCTAGTTTAATCCCCAAAAATGGTAATCTTAAAATACATTTATATGGCTGGATTTTATTTATTAATACAAATTTAAAGTCAATTTTATTATACTGTATGTATATTTATACTTTTTTAATATATATTTATGGAACTGATTTAAAATTTTAATATATAATTAAGAAACATAATAATTTTAGTCATCTATGATAAACTTATAGTCATGTTGATTAAATTTTTGGGTATACAATGATAAATTTTAATTAGATAAACTTTGAACACTTAAAAACCTTTAGAATATGACATTTAAATCTTTTAAGGAGTTAAAATTTTCTACACAATGAGAAACATCTCATTTTGTCTCGTTGCTCCTGGCAGCGCCAATTTCTTCAAAGAGGATGATGAACATTGAAGAATCCCATTATGGAGTTGCTTTGTGGATAAAGCTATTCACTGGGCAAAAAAGTGCATTTGCCTCAGCTGCTTGACAGTATGTTGTATAAGCTGGACATGGTGAACCCATAGAAAAGTGACCACTAAATTTTGCCAAAACAGGGCAAGATGATTTCTACTTTGCATAGGAGAGTCCCAGACATTCTGCAGAACACTGGGAGAAGTCCAAAATGGATGGAATAGTCCTTTAAACTTTTTTTGCTTCAGTAAAATTTCTGCTAGAGACTGTAGGATGAAGATGGATGTCCCAATGTTGGAGAGGAACTTGGCGTGATTGTCCTGGTAGCCAGATATCTATCATTTCCAGAGTTTTGGGGAGTTGTTTACAATACATACCTGTACACCTTGTTTACTCACTTATAATTATATTCTTATAGATTCTTTGATGGAGTTGAAGACTAGACATAATTATAGTTTTGCTTATTCATGATAAAAGATAAATTAGATATGAAACTTTAGATTCACAAAGATAAGGTAGATGATGGACTAATTTTATTTGCCAACTACAAATAGACTAGTTATTTTTAAGACAATTTATTTATTTTTATATATCAGTGTTTTGCCTGCAGTGTATGCAGGAATCAGATGTCCTGCACCTAGAGTTACAGACAGCTGTGAGCTGTCATGTGGGTGCTGGGAATTGAACATGGGTACTCTGAAAGGGCAGCCAGTGCTCTCAGCTACTGAGTCATCTCCCTAACCCCTAGACTAGATAATTTAATTGTAATTCTTGATTAATAACAATTTTATTACATGTAATTCTTTTTTGCTTTTTTACATGTAATTTTTTTTTACTATGTTAAAATTAAAACTTTCTCTTTTGATTAGACAGAAAAGGAAAAGTGCTGTGGGATGATCTTTCTGCATGCTATGAATATGTGTTGATACCATTAGTTAATAAACAAGCTGTTCTGGCCTACCTATGGCAAGACAGAAGACATCCAGGCAAGAAGTCAAGGAGAGATAAAGGAAGGAGAAGGCCAGTTCATTTCAGATTAGATGCTTTCAGCTGCTACTTAGGGAGCAAGATGTTAATGAACATAGCCACAAGGCATGTGGTGATACATAGATTAATAGAAATAGGTAAATTTAAGATGAAAAACCTATTTAGTAATAAGCCTGAGCCATAGGCCAAACATATTACAATTAATATAAGCCTCGAGTAATTATTTTATAAACAGCTATGGTAAAGTGAGGCTATGTGGGCCCAAGAAATATTCCTCTAAAAGTCAATATGACTTAAAATTAACCTTAAGATATTCATTTACCTTCCCCACTTGGCATCCAAATGCCTCTCAGTGACTCATGTGTACTCTCCAAGTAAGACAACATGTATATGTCCACTATTGTATATTTTATTAGAACTATGGCAGAATCAAAAAGGGTTGAGTTTCCCATTATATGTCCTGTGTAAAGTATCTGAACTCAATTTGTTGTCTAATCTGTAGTAGCCTTCTACTCTAATAAGCAGATCACAATTACATCTTTTTCTCTTAATATTAATTTCAATTCAGAACCAAATATCAGTCAATTACCAAAAATTCAAATTATCTGCTTTTCTTCAACATATATTCATTCTAGAGAAAAACAGGCCACCTGTCACCTTGAGGCAGTCTGAGTAGCTGTAAACTGTTGACATTGTAACAGTGCCCATCTTCTAGGAGATTCAACTTCCCTTTATTCAAGAGATTCTGTGTCTTTGATTTGGCTTGTCTATAAATTTGAAAAACTGTGACATTTTTATTTCTATTCCTGGTATATTTTAATTCTTTTTATTTTGGCACTCAGAAGATATCAGGTAAAATTTACTATTTCATTAATTATAATATTAGTTTCAATTTTAAGAACACTATATTTAACTAGTCATTACTTTATTTCTCTCCTTTTATTATATGGTAATCACCATTTGGACTCTATTGTTCATTATATCACATTGGTTCTACACTTAAGTGTCATCACTTGACCTCTTCCTTCTTAGTATCCAATTATTTACATTTATGCTTCCTATTTCATCACTATCAATTCTCACTCAAATTTCTAACTTACACAGCAACCATAAAGGATCAATTTCTGAAGCCACAATTCCAAATCAAAGAAGCTATTTTTTTTTTTTACAATTTATAAAATTGTTTTATTTATTTTGGACTTGTTATTGTAGCAAAGAGATCCTTGAGCTTCTGATCATGCCCTTGCTTCCAGAGTGCTGGGATTACAAGTATGCACTATTGCATCTGGTTCTTACAATGCCCATTACCAAGCCCGGAGCTTTATGCATAGGTAGGCAAGCACTCTATCATCTGTGTTGCATTTACCCGCTAATACTTTATGCAGTTAAATGCAATATTTAAAGCATCTACATATCTACATATCTTTCAAAAATGGAACACACTTTGATCAGATTTTTTTCCTGATTTTTAGAATCAATACAAACAAGTATTGCTTCTAAAACAAATCTAATTAGGGCTATCATTTAGAATTGAGAGACAAAGTCAAACTGTGAAGTACTATGTGGACATACAAATCAAATAACCATGCATGTTCAGCAAAATATTTTTTAGGTCTCCAAAGACAAAATAACAATTTGACTTTCTTCTTCCTAGGGCAATGTAATATATCAGGTAATTCCAGATGTCCCAATGGCTCCTGGCCGTGCCATGCCAAACAGATTATGTCTGTCCAGTGAGATTAAGTGAGGGCAGAACTTGCTCTAGCTGGCCTGGTAGTGGGTCTACTAGAGACTTAGAGCTGAGCTCATGTGGTGATTTTAAACCAGAACAAGACAAAGAGCAAAAATAGGTCAAGATTTGGTAAGTATTATTGTGGGCTTAAGAAGGAACAGGGCTCTGGTAGCATATGAAGTCCCCATATGTCAGCACTCTAGAACACACGGGGCCTTCTGTGAAGGCAGGATGGTATCTGCCAAAAAGATATTAAACCAAATTCATCTGGTGTTTTCTGTAAATAACTTACTATTTTTGTCTGATGTCTTGTAAGAATCAACTGTATTTGTGCAAATAGGATTCTAAGGGTGACTAAACCTCTTTTCTGTATTTTACTAAAGAAACATAGTTTTACATATAATTTTTATCATCAGGTGTTTTCAAATTGTCATTTTATGCTAACACTTGATTCTTGACACCACCATGAATTCATAATATTGTCTAAACTAAGTGATTCATTATTATTTTTAAAGTTAATAGTTGTATATATCATAATTTTATTGCCATCAATAACAAGTATTAGTCCCGTTGTACAGAGTTTGGGAATGGACACTAAAATTTATGGCATATATATCCAGAGGTTGACTTAATAAAATAAAAAGTCATAAGTCATAATAGTAACCTTCTGTAAACTGTGAGTCACAACTATGCCCTGCTGTTTTGCGAGGTGCATTTTATAACCATTTTATTCAGCCCACACAATGGCCTGGCATGATATGCAGTATGTCTCATTATAAAGGAGAACATCAACCTTGGCAGGGCCTTGCACTTTACACCAAGGAGCTATTCCTTTCTTTGATGGTCTTATGTTGTGTACTGACTATTATAAAATGTAATATCAATGTCCTTTGGGTGAAGCTCAGTTATACTTACTGAGTGCAGAAAGAGTACAAAAGACAGACCATTTCCACAGGTCTAACACAAGACAGCAGCAGCTGGGAGAAGAGTCAGACCTCAGCCAGTATCCCTAGGAAGCTGAAGTGGAAATTTAGCTCCAACAACAAACATTTCTAAAAGACTGGCAAAAAGTCACTTGGGGACAAATTTTTGTGTGTATGAAGTATAATGCTAAAGGTATTAGACATTGTTCTATAGAGAGTGGTGAGAGGCAATATAAGAAGTTTAAATTGTGTATGTTGTTATAGAAACTTGTACATTTAATAAAAGCCCAAACACCCAACTATAATAAAAGGAATAAAGTTTCACTTTGTTATTTTACTATTATTTTGTGCATCAGGTATAATCACTGTTAGTTTGAATACAAACTTTTTAAATGCATAAAAATATAGAGCTACTGTTTAGGATAAATGTAATTATAGTTGACACTTCTCTTGGCACTACTCATGGGGTAAAATAATGCATGTCAACATAAACTTTGGAAGTGTTTGAATAGCTTCAGGCATTTCAGGGCTTTTATGTAATAAGATATTTAAAATCTCAAAAAGACATTAATATAATGTATTTGTATTTTGTATACTTCTCCAGTTATTTTTAAATGTGAATTATTGAGAGTGGAGTTGATGGATACATTAGGCAATTGATTGGCATGGGCAGTATGTGGCGCCTCGAGGGACAGGATCAGACTGTGTTCCTGTGCATGAGCTGGCACTTTGGAGCCCATTCCCTGCAGAGGAACACCTAACCTAGTCTTGACTTTGGAATGAGGAAATCGGATTTGCCTGGAGTGGATGTGCTATGCTGAGCTGACCCACCTTGGGACTTCTTACCCTTTTGGGGGGAGGGGATGGGTGGATAGGAAGGGGGGTGCTGAAGGTTGACTGGAGGGATTGGGAGGAGGGAAGGGAGAGGGAGCAGGGTGATACATAGATTAAAAAGACACTTTTATAAAAATAATAAAATGAACATAAAAAAGAAAATAATATTCACACATCTTGGAGAGCATAACAAGCTGAAAACATTTCTAAGGCCAAAAAAGTTATTTTTATGATTAACTTTCTTGCAGCTGCAGTAGCACTTGCTTATAGTCACAGCTCATGAAACTAAGATAAGAGAAGAGCTTGTACTTCCACTTCCTCTATAATATTCTCAGTACCAAAATTTGTATTTGTATAAGGCATGATTTTAACGAACAAAACGAATAGAAAATTAATACATTGTGAACACATATGTGGAACTAATCAATATCCAGTGCTTCTGATAATGCTGTCAATCTAACAATACCAGCAAGAATTTTATTTGTAGTCTTAGTTCTAAAATTTATATTAATACAGAATTTCTTATTCTATATAAACCCTAATGTTTATAGGTGAAACAAGCTATCTTCATCTATAAATTTATTAAAGTATAACAATTCATTTATTTACTTTTGTATTTTATACTCCTCTTTAATACTTATAAAATAATTTATACAGAAAGGGATTAGTCTCTCTTTTTATGTGCATTGCTTTAGTGGAGGAGGAGCAGTCATACTACTAGTATATGTGAAGATCAGAGGTAATTTCAATTCTTCAAAAGTTTTCAGGATTCAGGTTTTTAAACCTAAAGTATAGTAATTTCAAATAATGATATTGGCAATCCTTGAACAATCCTAGCAATTACAAATTACAGAGAGAGAGAGAGAGAGAGAGAGAGAGAGAGAGAGAGAGAGAGAGAGAGAGAGAGAGAGACAGAGACAGAGACAGAGACAGAGAGACAGAGAGAGAAACTACATTAGATAGGGAAATTATACCTTTGAAATTGGGCAATATTTTAAAGGCCATGTAGTTTACCATACATGCCAAACTATTATATGTGTGTATGTGTATGTGTGATGAAGTGTGTATCCTGTGTTTGTGTGTGTGCTGTACTCTATTATTTCGAGGTGTGCTACTTTTGCTTATTCTGTGGAACATTTGTTTAATGATGCAAAGGTGTGTTGCATTACTTTATGCTACATTTGAAGCTGTGTTACTTAGCCTGTCTGAAACACCTGATAATCAAATAAAGAACTGAGTGGCCAAAGCCAGGGAAAGGATAGGTGGTGCTGGCAGTTAGAGAGGATAAATAGAAGAAGAAATCTTGAAAGAAGGAGAAAAAGAGGAAGGAGCATGACAAGGATGCCATGGCCAGCCACACAACTACTCATTTAGCTTCAGAGTGAGAGTGTAAGTCACGTATACAGAAATAAGAAGGGGAAAAGGCCCAGAGGCAAGAGATAGTTTAGATAATTTAAAGTTAAGAAAAGCTGGCTAGAAACAAACCAATCTAAACCTGGGATTTAAGTAAAAATAAGCCTTCATGTGTGTGATTTATTTGGGAGCTGGAGGTAGAACCCATAAAAGCAAAAACAACCAACAATGTGTGTGTCTCTGTGTGTGTATACCCATAGACCAGAAGTTGGCATTGTTGTTTTTATCAATTGCTAGTCTTTACATTAACTTCTGAGGCAGGGTGCTTCAATGGACATGAAACAATTCATCTAAATTTGCTACTAAGTATGTCCCAAGATTCTGCTTGTCTCTGCATTCCACATTCCCATAAATTCAGTTATCATGACAATCTTTTCATTCAGATGCTAGAGACTCAAAATGGGATTATTATATGTTAATGCAATCATATTTATGGACTCATAAGATTTATTAATAATAAAAATATGCCATTTTTAAATATGTCAATCTAAATTAAAATTGGCATAGTTAGAAAAAAAAGGGATCAAGAAAGACTACCCATTTTTTTATGTCTTATCTTAGACAAATATGATCAAATTTCTACTCACTATTGGTAAGGAACCAGTAACAGAACAAGATATTGATTCTAATCAAATAAACTAGGTGAAACAGTGAGCTTATTGAAGTTTAATTATATGAGTTTGAATAAGAGGTTACTTATAGGAGAATGGGTAACTCAAATGTGGCCATGTTGTCAAAAAATTCATCCTAGCATGAGTGTTGAATCACAAAACTTCAACTATATTACTACCTTCAAGTTGGATTGTCACCTTGCCCTAGGAGGTCTTATTGCTTGTATGAGTTTGGGGAAAGACTTTTTGAATCTAATAAGTTTCAGGAACTTGTTTGTTGTTAACTTCTTGTTTCTCGGGAATCTTTTTCCAGAATGAACTATCTCAATTATAAGGAAGTTCTTGAACATCAACATTCTTCAAGAATTTTGGTGTTATATTTTAGTCATAATTTAGTTTAATTAAGGTTTATTCCTCAGTTTGTTTTTTTTGTTTCTGGACTTTTCCATATTTGTTTCTCCCCTTAGGAAAAATATACAAAATACAAAGTTTGCTACTTCTTACCATGTTTTGGTTCAAGATATCTTCTTATCATCTGTTCCTGAAATCTATAGGAACATTTAATTTACATTGTTAACTGTTAGTAATAATTAAAGTCTCCATACACATACTATATAACACCACATTTATAGCATTCTCTTGTGCTGTTTTGTCAGGTGTGATGTCCAGTTCCTTGTATATTTAGCTATTTTTTAATTTATTTTTGTTTTTCTGTGACAGTTTCTCTGTGTAGCCCTAGCTGTCCAAGACCTTGCTCTATAAAACAGACTGGCCTCAAGCACACAGATATGCCTGCCTCTCTCTCTCATTAGCTATTCCTTTGCATTTTCCCATTCAACAATGTTTACTAAAATTCTGAGACAATAATTATTCTTTATTATCATTGAATAAAGTATGATAAATTGTAAATATGTAAATGATTATAGAAAAAATTACATATCTACTTTAATAAAAATTATTTTGAAAGAAACTAACAAATGCAGGAAAATGCCTGCCTTTAATGAATTTACATCAAAGTTATTAATTGAAAATACGAGACCACATAAAATTGCATAATTATGACAAATTAGTTATATTCTAATGATAGGTAAGTTTTGGACAATCTAGGCAATCAAAATATATTGATATATCTACTAATCACGAATTAGAAATATTAATATATGATTATATGTATACATTCATATGTATATATTACTTATTTACTGGAGTCTATACCATAACATTATCTGGACTTACACTACATTATCATAATGATAAATGAAGAAGATACTTAAGTTCTTGTGATGAAGTCTGGTTAGTAACTGAAGCATTTCAAAGAACAAAATACAATCTAATGAATGTAGGTGTAAGTGGAACATTATAATAGAGTTTCCTCAGCTACCATTCTGTGACCTAAGGAAACAGGGCCTTTAGATCATAGAATTTACGAGATATAGCAGTTGAAGTCCCCTAAGGAAAGAAAAATAGGATGTAGGTAAAGATTTTCTTTACTATGTGATTATCCTTTTTTTTTTCATTTTTCTTATTCTAGGTACTCCTTCCTTTCATTAAATTAAGATACTCAATTTTTTTATTTCTGTGTCTTACAATGCCTATTTCAATGACTCTAAGTGTAGGTTGTACTTAAATCTCTAAAGTAACAAAAGATTATTTTCTTTTGACTGTATTTGGTGCTTAACCTGACCATGTACAATTATTCATTTCTGAATTATAAACATATAACCTAAAATTAACTATAAAAAACAATTTAAATAATAAAAATAAATGCAATTAAGAACTAAAGAATACATAGTCTTATCAGCTTACTTATCTTTTCAGTTACTCAATTCCTTTTGGAAACATATAGAAATCACTTTTTTTTGTTTGTTTGCTTTCTTGCTTGGGTTCTTTTTTATTTAAAGTTTCTTTTTTCCATATGTACCACTGATCCCATTTCCTTCCTCTCCTCCAATTCCTTTCTCAGCCTCTTCCCATGCCATTCCCCAATCCCTTTCCCACGGAGGGCAAGGAATCCAAAAGTGAGTCAGCTCAGTCTGGCATATCCAGTTGAGGCTCAGAGTGGTGTACCTCTATAGGGAATGAGCTCTGAGATGTCAATTCATGTACCAGGAATAAACTCTGGTCTTACTGCCAGAGGCTCTACAAACTGCCCACACTAGTTTAGGCACCCCCTCCACTATTACTTGGACTCCTAGCTGGGCTGATCTGGATTCTTGGTTGTTCCCTAGTATCAGGTTTCTCTCTAATCCCACAATGGCTACCTCTATCCTGATATCCACTACTCTGTTCTCCCTCTCTGTTGCTCTGCCTCTCTCCTATCCCATTCTTTCATGTTTTCTTCTCACCTCCCCTTGCTCTGCTACCCTAATCACAATTTTTTCAGGAGATCTTCTCTATTTCCTTTTCACAGGGGGGGTCTATTTATAACTTTTTCCTGTTATCTAGTGGCATGGGGGAAGGGTGTGGATTGTAGCCTGATTATCCTTTGCTTTATATCTGAAGTGCACTTATGAGTGAGTACATACAATATCTTTCTTTCTTGTTCAGGAAAAATTCATGAAGATCAAGTCTCAATCCTGAACATTTATGCCGTCAATGGAAGGGCACAGACATATGTAAAAGAAACCTTACTAATGCTTAAATCTTATATCAAACCAATTTTTCTCATTTAAAAGTATTTTAATTTTAACATAGTAAAATTTCATATTATAAAACATTTATCAAGCAAGAATAATGTTGTGATATTTAGTTTATTTGTATTTGACAAAATCAGAGAAAATACCCAATTATCTATCTTATCTGAGTGGACACATTGTTTTATATCTAATTTATCATTTTATTATAACTAAGAAAAATTATAACTATAATTATCTAGTTTTCAACTCTACCAAAGACTTAAGAAGGATGAAATGTTATCTAACAAAGATATCAAGCTGACTGGATGGTCACACAGCATTCCCATGCAACATTGGGGCATTTATCTTCTACCTACAGGCATAGCATATCTGACAGACTGTGAATCAGGATTTTCTTGTCTTGGCAAAGTTCTGAAGTCACTTGCTTTTGTGTACTGCTTGTCCAATTTGGACAGCATACTGTTAGCAATTGAGGAACAGGTACTTTCTTTGTCCTCTTGGTTGGTTGTGCCATAAAGAAAAAAAAACTCAATATGGAGTTTCTTCACTACCCGTTATCTTCTTTGAAGTAATTTGTGCTCCAGAGGCATACATGTCTCACCATCAGGAAAACTCTAAATTCTTAAAACATTTTATTTCTATATACTGTAAGTCTTTAAATGTTTAAAGATTGCCTATTTTTAGAAAAGTATATCGCTGTATAACTTTGAAAACATACATAATAAGGCTATAAGTCGCTATTATAGATGACTATTAATTCACATTTTCTAATTTTATATTATATTTTAAAGTGATCTGCATAAACAATATACTAAACAAGAGGAGAAATATACATACAGAATAAAAAATAATTTTAAATTTGTATCAATAAACTAAAATCCATACTGATGTAAATTATGTAAGATTAACAGCTGTTTTTTTATTAAACTAGATTTAATGACCTACCATTTCCCCATTATTTCTATACCATATCCTGCCTTTTTTTAAAAAATAACAAAATTGATTATGACCACTAAAAGTTTTAGCCAAACCCGTAAACAAAAACATTTATAATCTATGTTTTGGGAACGTGGGCATAGTTTTCTAGGCTACTTCCTGCTGATTGGGGGTATTGTTAATCTTATGGAGACCATGAGGAAATTAGAATTATGGTCAAGTCCTGACTAGAATAGTAAATCTGTGAGGCTGCATTATCTCAGCCAGTAGCTTTGAAGCCTTTCTGGATACCCAACTCAGAAAAAACTGTAACAGAGACACTCTGAAACTTTGAAATATCTGCGAAATCTGTTCCTACTGAAAATTTCTCAGAGGATCTTCCTTGATAAAATATGATTATTCTTAACACAGAATGAATCCACAACTTCTCAATTCCTGTGGAACTAAAAGCATAACTTTTTCTCCAAAGTAACATTTTTTTCACTTAAATTTTGAAGTTGAGATAATTTCAAAATATGTAGGTTAGATTAATCCAGGAACACTGATAATAATTTTTTAGCAGCTGTTGCTCCTTCCTTAGCAGTCAAAAAATTCAAATACAACACAATAAGAGACAGATTCTATACTTTCTGTGCTTTTCCATTTTTACCTGGCTTTTTATATTACTTAACTTCCTTTTAATGACTTTATTTTATAATTTTAAAACTATATATTTTTATGAATTTCTAAACCTTCTCTTACTCTCCTAAGTCTATGTGCATACTTTTAAACAGAATGTGAAGTATTTAGAGGTTTTTTTAAATTCTAAATCTTTCCTTCCTGGATATCTATATCTCTTTCTGACCACATGAGCCTTTAGTTTAAGCAGGTGTGGTGAGGTCAAAGTGTTGGCTTTGTTGGCTAGTTCCATACCATTTTTTGGTTCTGAGAACCTAGCTTCATTGAGGAAGTCCTAGTGGAAGCCACATTTAATGAATAAACTCTTGGAGTTTGGGGGTCTATGCAGCCACTGAATAATGTAGCACCAACTACTTATGAAGTACATTTAAGTGTTTGGCAGCAGGACGTCTTAGACATAAGGTTTCACAGCTAGCACTGAGCTAGAGAGCCATCCTTAAAGAAGCCATATTTATGCCTGTCAACAGCAAAATGACCCCACTGGAGCAAATTCTGCTACCAAGAAACTGTGTTTTTGTGTCTCAAATCCACTTTTTTGACTTTGTTCTTTTGTGTCTCAAATCCACTTTTTTGACTTTGTTCTTTTGTGTCTCAAATCCACTTTTTAAGCTTCTGTCAGGTTTTACACGTAAATTCTTGCCCCATGTTGGTTACCAAATATAGTTCAAATTCTAATTTGTCTTTATAGTAAAAACCCAGGTAAAAGGCTTTATTTTTTAGAGCACAAGCAAAATTGTAGTACAACAGGACCATGAGTCCAGGAAATTGGCTCAAAACAGTGCCAAGTGATGCACATAATGTACTTCCTTATATACCAACGCAGAGTCTGCCCAAGGGCCTAGCAACAGACACTGTCAAATCTCCTGATCATGTCCAGCCAATAAGGATGGGCAGGGTATTTGGAGGAAATTATCTAAGGCTTTCTCTGTTGCTAAATAAATGAGTCTGTTATTTGCTTTTCACCTGACTCCCTTGGTCTGTGTTGTTCACTCTGCACCTTATCACCTCTCCCCTGAAAGACTATTAGGACCCTGGACAATAGCAATACAAAATGTCCCCACACAGCCAAATTTTTAAATTATTAAAATTGTAATATATCATCACTGTATATTACCACAGCACACAAAGTGTTTGTGTACAACTGTCTAGGCAGAAAATTTTAGAAAATTTTATGGCATCATATTATACAGAAAATAAATTTATAACTGTGACATGTTGCTAAATTTCTTCTAAGGGGGAGACATGCACTACGTCTACCTCTCTTAATACAATCCAATGAAACACCAAGACCCAATCTGCCACAATTCACTCTGGTGAATTGATGGGTGTATTATGACTTTTACAGAGCACAAGTGAGTAATTACTTATAGGGATGTGGGTGATCCTCATAAAACAGGCTATACTTGAAAAGCTATTTCCAGCAGAGATGAAGACTTCTTCATAGTCGTATATATGGAGCCCTTTTCCCTATTCTATGAACTATATATAATTGCACCTTCACAGGGTCATGTGCAATTAAGACAGATTTGTATATGACATACAATAGGGAGCAGCTGAAAAGATGTTTTATGAAGTAACACAGATTAATGCCTCAAGAGGGCCGCTGCATAGTTCTAAGGGCAATCATGACACTCTTTGCCATTTCTGATTCCTTCTACACCCTCAGAAAGGGTGATGTAGAAAAGCAACTACATTTCTACCATTTCCGTGAGGGACAATGCCATCATGCTATTTTACTCATTCTTCCATCTCTAGAATATGGCAATTATTGCACTTTGGTAATGCCCTTTTGATTACAAGAACACAAAAGGGAGAAAATAGGAAACATAAGAATATCCCTAAGACACCGACTGACATAATAAACTATAGATGTAAACACAAACATGTAGAAAGCTCATTGGCTGGTATATCACATTCTTCCAACAAAACAATTGCTGTGGATTTTCCATTAGAGCCTATAACTTCTCTTGCCCTTAAGGGGTTGTCCAGGCCAGCAATATGAGTTAGGCATATTCCTCCCTGGAAATGAGTTGTAAATCCAATTCAAAAGTTGTTGTTCATGCATATTTGAGTTGAGCCTCAATTGCATGAGCAGGAATGTCTTGCTTAGCATTTCTATAGTACACCATTCTGGGTACATAATTAAACTGTACTGTTGGCAATAGTTCTCCACTAGCAATCTGCTAAGCACCTTCAGGTACTATGAATATCAGTCAACATGGAATGGGTAGTGATTACAGAATACTCCAGTTTGAATTCTTCCTGATCCATGTTTACAATATGCATTGTCTTCAGCAATAGGGTATGATCATCTAGTTTTGACATGCAACCAATATTAGTTACAATAACCTTTATTGTTTTGGGAGCCTCTGGGGTCTCTATGACAGACTTCTTATAAGAGACCATCCCAGTCCTGGCACTGAGGTTCTCACTTAGAAATCATATAACTTTTCTGAGCAATTTCTTTCATGCATGTAATGTTGTTTAAACAGACCGTTTTATTCTCTAAACTAACCCTGAAATTTTAGGGTTTCTGGGGGGTATATGTACCATTATACCTTAGTGTCCTCAGCCTATGTTTGCATATTAATGTTCATGAAATGAGTATGTCTATTACTATCAATTGTACATAGGCACAGATACATAATGCTGAGTTGGGAAAGGCCCTTGATGGAAGCCTCCTCTGTTTCTCTCTTTCAGGAAAAAAAAAGCCTGTTTGGGACCTGTGGCAAAATCTACACACTTTCAACCGTACTTGAAAGTATAGCAGGGACTATAATATAATCCATATGTGGATAGAGTATACATCTTTTGTACATGTACCATCTTATCTACCAATTCTGTGAATGGGACAGGCTCACAGAACTAGAAGCATCCTGCAAGAATGGAATATTTTTACTGAAATTCTAGCAATTTTATTTAAATTTTCTATCCATGCTGGTCTCCAGACTTTATGTGAATCCAGTGACCTGCTTCAGGTATCACCTGGGGGCAGATGGTCTTAACCTTGTAAGGGTAATAGTTTCTTGATTCCTCAAAGGATTCATACAATGGTGAGCTGACACCTGAAAAACCACCTGTGTGGCTCAGTCTTCTGTTGTAGTTTTTGGCAGATTTTTTTTCCCACAATTGTTGGCATTGCTGTGGTCTTCCAAATTTTCCCTCTTTGATTGAGCCATTAACATGATCAGACACTTGAATACCACACAACTGATAGTATGGTCTTGCGCTACTGGTATTGTGTTACTACTATCCATATTACTCTTAGTTGAGCACACTGGTAGCTTTTTCCTTCCCTATGAAGCACATAGTATCTGTGCTCATTTATGTCTAAACCACCACTCATCCTTGTTTGAAGCCCTTGCTGGAATCATCCATGTACTTGGCATAAGAAAAAAAAAACTTATGCTTTTTCTATCCATAATTAGATAGGAGGTCCAATTACAGGAGGTAATTGAGGAGACTTGATGGCTTGAAATAGTACTGGCCCAGAACTGCCTATATGTCATTGGTGATTAGGGTTTCTGACACCACCGTTAGCTGCTTTAAGTAGACATGCCACCCTTTTCAACAATCTCCAAAGGCCTTTGATTCACTCTTTTATTGAATATACAGTTCTCATGGTAATTGAATTTGAATAAGTATTGGAATTTTCCTGTTTTGTTGCTATGTATACTGAGCCACCTTCCCATTACCAGAAAAAAATGCTTTTTAAATATTTGCTTATTATCGTATTAGAGGCCACAAACACAGCCCTCTGGGCTACTACTGACTTCTAGTAGTAAGGAATACACGTGCAATTTGGAACACAGTTTCTTAGCTTGTTTTTATAAGTATTTCAGGTTGCTCAAAGGCTTCTTGAGCCTTCCCATCCCAATCCCATGTAGCACTACTTTTAATTAGATCATACTAAATTTTAATGACCTAGGTGAGATGGTGTATAAAAATTAACCTATATTCTAGAAGGCTCATAAACATTTGAAGCTGTTTTCACTGATAGGCACAGGGTGTTGCAAAATCTTTTCAATAACTTCGTTATGTATGTCATACTTGATCACAGTAGTCCCCCAAAATTTACTTTAGTACTGTAAATTTGTACATTTTAGGGATTGAATTCCCATCAATGCTCCATCAGATGCATTTGTCAGCATCCCAGATAGGATTCCAAATCTGCAGAACACACAGGTATCATTAGCATTATATCATTTATATAGTAAAACCTATTTACAGAGGGTACACAGGGTAATAAGGCCATATCCTAGGCCACCATTTCATGACAAATGGTGAATCTCTGGAGATAACCCTTATTATCCTGTACTCTAAAAATCCATTATCGTTTTGTTCAATGGGAATGTGTTACAATGTAGTTTCTCAGTCTCGGGCAGCCAGAGGCCCAGACCCACAGACCTGCAGCCCCAGACTTCTTAGCTGCCCACCACTGTTCAGCCCCAGAAATGACTCAGACACTTATATTAACTTTATTCTGTTTGGTCTATGGCTTAGGCACATTGCTAGCTAGCTCTTACATTTTAATTCAACCCATTCTCATTAATCTGTCTGCCACATGGCCCATGGCTCACCTGTGTTCCTTATATGTTGCTCCTTTGGGCTTCTGGCTCCTTCTGTCTCTGACTCCGCCCTGCTCCTCCTACCTATTCTGATTCTTCCTCCTACTGTTTCTATGGTGCCTGTCATGGGCCAAAAACAGCTCCTTTATTTAAAGATTGCTATTCACAGCATACAGAAAGGCATTCCCACATCAGGAATGTAAACTAGTCTTGGATTTATCAAAATACATAGCTGCACAGAACATCTCCATTACCTGTATCAACTGTTCAGTTAAAAGAGTAATGTTGGAACAGCTATATAAATAGAGGATACTATCTTACTCAGTTCTTTGTAATAAACCTTTACTTTCTAAGTGTCATTTGGGTTCTTCACTTACCATACCAGGCTCTTGATAGGGCTTCATGATGAACAGATGACAGTGACCATTTCTAGCTCTTAGTTTCTATAATTCATCTTGATCCTCAGGAAGACTATACTATTTCTTGTTTACTGTTCTTTGGTGAGGGTTAAGTTTATGGGCTGTCAGTTAACTTCCCTGTAATAGTTTCTTTTACCATTTACACTATTAGTTGACTATTCTACAAAATTAATCAGAGTATGTTTTAGTAAGCCATGTAACCGCATAGAATTCTCTTTTATATACAAGTAACACACAGCATATTCCTGGTGGGTATAATTACCCACCTACAGAATTAGTTCATTCTTAGTAACCCATATGTTTTTATCCTATACCCATATACTACCTCCCATTGGACTCAACGTCTTTTGGGTGGTTACCATGAATCAGTGTATGTACTAGGAACCAAGCATTCTTCATAATCTCGAGAAACCAACATGCAAGGCCATATTTCCCCTTATAGGTCCTCATCTGTGGGCAATGCTACCCATTCAACCAAGTTAGGGGGTCAGGGAGGCCTTCCTCCCCAGCAGGTCTTGGCAGCAGGTATCACTTCTAGTGGTGAATTGCAGGCCTGGCCTTGAGGCTCCCCAAAGGTTAACCAAAACAGCATTGTATAGACCTTTCTGCTTGATATATTCCCCCTTACTCAAACTCAGTTTCACACATTACAAACCCAGTTTACATGCAGGTCCAGATAGGTCAAGGCCTTTCCTAATTCATATAGGTTTTGTCATATCACGGGGCTCAGCACTGCCTCCAATGCTCCATACAAGTCTTGTAGTCCTTACTGAATCTTTTTTTTTGTCTTAGTTATCCTGTAAACACAGTCTAAACTGTGTGCTTGATAACTGAGAATCAGATATTGGCTTCCATATTCCCAGTTCTTTTAGGGGTACCTGCTCTTCTATTATTTCCTAGTCTCCAATATTCATAGGTTCCTCAGAAGAATATAACCAGATAAAACTAATTTTACAGATGAGCCAATCCATCAGTGACTGAGTCTCCTTCTACTATCTTAAATCTCAAAGTTTTTGTCTCAGGAATGGATAGTTATATTCCTCCAGCCAATTCCATCTTCCCCCATGTCCCACAACCTCATAAGTCAGGTGGCATGGGGCTTCTTCATTGCCTGTTGGAAACTCTTCCCTAGTTCCAAAAGTTCTGTTTCTGAAGATTCTCTAATTATCATGTTTTCATAAGCCAGTTCATGGTTAAAAGTTTGAACATTCTTTAATTAACATAGTTTTCTGCATCACACAAATATGAAGGCCTCCATCAGCATGCTAGATCATAGACTATCTTTTTATTAAAGGTCAGATAAGACAGACATTTGCTGTCAATTCTAAGTTATACATTTTCTCATTTCTCCTGACTCCAACCAGAAGAGATCCCAAGAGGGGATCTGTACTATTTGTCTGAGACTTCTTTTGACTCATAGATTTAAGAAAAAATATGACAGGACAACGTCTTCATTATCCATCTCTTATATATGGTTTACCTGAAAAATCAAAGACCAGTGCTGAGACTCTTACTTCCATACATATTTCTTTCTAGCTGAAATTTTTTCTTTACACTTACAATCTCCTTCTGGACTCTTCCTTTGGCCTCAGAGTGATTTCTTGTTTCATAAAGCATCAGCCAAGCTCTCTCTGTAGTTGCTTGCTGACACCTCCATTTCTAATATGTTAATAGCATGGTGTGCAGTATCTGTTGTAGTCTTCTTGAAGTTCTGAAAGCATTTACATACTCCAGAAAAAGATCAAGCATGACACTTCTTAACCTCTGGAATTTCCCCAGTGGGTAACTTCTTTCTTGATAGCCAAATTTTAGTTATATGTCTCACTACTCTCTGCTCTGTTCATGTCCAGGCCATTACCTCTACAATCCCTATAGTGACAAACTACCATGTCAAATTTTTTTCTGCAAACACTACCCCACCTCAAACAACTCTATATCTCCTTATCTCATTCTCTACATTACATATACCATTACTGTTCCCTAACTCATCCTCAAATTTTTATCATATCTTGCCAATTATGCCAACTACTGCTAAAAGTTACTCATGGGGGAGTGATATGCAATGCTTATTCCTTTCCATAAGGTACTAACAACAAACTGAGGTGAGATCCTGCTATAGTTTATTCTGGGAGTCCATGAGCTCTCTTATAGAGCACAAGTGAGAGATGACTTACTGGAACATAGCTATTTCTCCTTCAATGGACTATACCTAAAAATTTATCCAGGAGGGATGATGGCTTTTCTGTAGTTACATAAATAGAATGTTGCTCCCATTGTATTCCCTGGAATATATACTGTATCCTTTTCCTGAGGCTAAGTACAGTTAAGGTGGAATTGTGTATAATAAGTGATAGAAAACAGCTGGATATGCAAGCTAAGATTTTATGATCATCCTTCCATGAGGAAGTATAAGTTATTAACAAGACAAGCTGGAAGAATCATTTACAAGAGGGTTCAGATGAACATCCAAAGATGGATATTTTTGCTGTGGAATTATACTCTTGTACACTGAAGATATTTATCAGTCCTACTGGTTAAATAAAATACTGATTGGCCAGAAGGCAGACAGCAAGTATGGGCAGGGCTACCAGACTAAGAAAACTCTGGGAGGTAGAACGGAGCAGAGATGCCAGGCAGATGCAGAGGAAAGAAGTCAAAATTCTGCTCTGAGAAAAGGTAGGTACTAAGCCACTTGGCTAATCATGGTTTAGTTTAAGAGTAATAGTTAGCAAGTAATATGCCAAGCCATAAGACTAACAGCATGTAATTAATATAAGATTTTGTGTGATTACTTGTGACAGCTGGTCTGGATTTTAGGGCTAGGCTGAGCCAGAAACATCTTACTACAAATGGCACCCAACATTAAACCAAAGACCCTAAAATTAAATGTTTCCTGCTCTACCAACTGAGCAAGTTGGGCCTCTTAAAAGAGCCACAGGTAATAATTAAATGGAGTTCATGAGCAGTGAGTGTCTATGCTATATTTGGTGGTAATGTGGAGCCTAAAATTCCCTAGAGTAGTAATTTTTGCTCCTGTCAGTACCTCTGCTAAAAAGTTAAACTCTTTATAAAGCTAGACTAGGAGCTGGGAAGAGCCAAGCCTTTAATCCTAGCCACACATTGGCAAATTAAAAGTATAGTCAGAAACAGAAAAGGATAAAAGATATATAGTCAGGTTATATTTTTTAAAAAAACTCAAAATGGTTTAAAATGTGTTTAAAAGCATAGATAGGCTTGAGAGAAAAAAGAAAAAGTGAAAAGAATAAAGTCCTGAAAAAGAAATAGAGTAAAAAGAATAACCCACATAAAGATTGAAATTTCAAAGAATGTCTGGATACTGTATGTTATTATCTATTATCTTGTCTTTAAGGTTTTTTTTAACTGCAAATGAAGTAATAAGAGCATCTAAAAGACATTTGATTATAAATTCTGCTGTATTAATCCAACCTATATATTTTATAAATACTGTGACTTCCAAATTGAAGTCAAAAGATATATTACTTTGGAGAAGAGGTTTTCTTTTTATTGCCACAGACAAAGAGAGGTTGTGGATTCATTGTGGGTTAAGACAAACTGGGTTTGGTCAAGGAAAACCCCCTGAAAAATCTCTGGTAGAAATGGATGGCCCAGATGATCCAGAATTTCAGAGCACTTCTTTTGCAGTTTGCTCTGAGCTTTGCATCCAAAACAGATTCAAAGAGACTAGCTGGGATGACTTAGCCTTATAAATTACTCCACTAAGGACCTGTCCATAATTCTAAATTTCTTTTTGGGTCCCCATAAGAAGATTACCAGTGCAAGAAGTAGCCTAGAGAACTATGCCCACATTCTCCCCAAAATGGATATTTGTCTTTTTTTTTTTTTTATGGTATTAGTTATAAGCTGTTATAGTTAATGGTTGAAAAAATACACAAAAGAAATTAGATTTGAGGTTCTTATTTTAAAAATAAAAGGGGGAAAATGTTGTAGGATTATGCTCTTGTACATTGTAGATATTTGTCCCTCCTACTGGTAAATAAAATGCTGATGGCCAGAAGGCAAACAGGAAGTATAGGCAGTACTACAAGACTAAAACTCTGGGAAGAGAAAGAACAGAGAAGATATGTCAGGCAGATACAGAGAAAAGAAGATGAAATGCTGCTCTGAGAAAAGGTACTAAGCCATTTGGCTAATACGGATTAGTTTAGGAGTTAAGAGCTTAGCAAATAATATGCCTGATCCATAGCCAAAGAGTATGTAATTAATAAAAGACTTTGTGTGACAGCTGGTCTGGATCTCAGGACTAGGCCAGGTAAGAAACACCTTACTACTTGTTTTGCTATAAGATAATTACTACTGACACACAGAGAAAATGAGTAAATAGATATGTAAGTACACCATTACCCAATTACATAGACATAAAACACCTTATTATTAAAATCTAATACTTTAATAAGTAATAAGTCATGCATCTCTTTAAGAAATATACAAATAAAGCAAAAGCTGTCACAGTACTCCTTTTTGTAATATGCCAAAACGGTGTAAACAAAAATATACAGGCCATTTCTCAAAAATAGAACCCTGCAGAAAAAAGAGGAAGAGAAAATTTGGGAAAGGGAAGATATGGGGGTGGGCTGGGAGGAGAGAAGAAAGGAAAATTTGTTAGGATGTAATGATAGAAAAATAAATTAATTAAAAAAGGAAAAAAATAAATTGTGTCCATAAGATTGGATTGCATACAGGACTGTAAGGCATTTTTTAAAATTGTGATTAATGGGAGAGGACCCAGCCCCTTGTGGGTGGTGCCATTCCTGGGCTGTTGGTACTGTGTTTTATAAGAAAGCAGGCTCAGCAAACAAGGAGAAACAAACCAGTCAGCAACAGCCTTCCATGGCTTCTGCATCAGCTTCTGCCTCTTGGTTTCTGCCATGTTTGACGTCCTGTCCTGACTTACTTTAATGATGAGGTTTGATATGAAGTGGAAGCCAAATAAATTTGTTGTGGGATAGAATATTTGTTTGACTAAATAAGGATATATTACATTTGTTTGTGCTGCAGAATAGTTGTTTTTCTGTGTAAAGATGTGTTGCTTTTGTTTATGTTGTATTTATTTAAATATGTAAATGTGTATTGCTTTTGTTTAATTATGTAGAGATGTGTTGTTTTTTAATCTTACCTGCCTAAGGCACCTGATTGATCTAATAAAAAGCTGAACAGCTAAGGGCTAGGCAGAAGAAGGATAGGTCGGGCTCACTGGCAGAGAGAAAGAGATCAGCTGCCAAGGGGCTAGACAGCCAGAAATGGGGGAAGCAGAAAAGCAGGATAGAAAGTAGGTAAATAAAGCAAAGAAGCTTCAGGCAGCACATATATTAATAAAATTGGAATAATTTTAGCTTAAAAAGCTAGTTAGAAACAAGCGTAAGCTAAGGCTGAGCATTTATAATAAATAATAAGTAAGTTTCTGTGTCATGATTTAGGGGCTGACAGTCCAAGAAAGTCTGATATATTTTGTACCCAACATGGGGTATGAATTTCCATATACTGACTGAGAAAGCTGTGTAAAATAAAGATATCTTTCCTTTAAGAGGAAGAAGTGCTGTACAGTAGAGTATTTGAGCAACCAGCATTTGAAGTATAAATAACAGGCTAACTAAAAATTCCTCCTACTGTGAGCACCAACTTCCTAGAGGTGGGTCAGTTAAATGCAGCTTCTGCTTCATTCAGTGCAGCTCCTAGAGCTTAGCTTGGAGCTAGCCACAAACACAAAGCTGTACAGTGATTTTAGTTTTATCGCATGCTGTCAAAGAATGTTAGAGGTGAACAATAAAGCATGTCAAGACTGGATGAAAATTCTAAATAGGTTAGAGTGTGTTTAAAAGTGTGTAAAGGCATTTAAGAAAGAAAAGAAAATGTGTATAGTCATAGGAAAATAGTTTAAAAATAGTGAAGTTTTTAAAGATGCTATATATAATTGAATACAGATTAGTAGTTAGTAATCTATAATAATCAAACTTGTAGTCATATTAAGCATGTTTTCAAGAATAAATAGACATGTTTTAGATAGATGAGTAGTCTTCAAAAATTTTAGTGATTTTTAGATTATGGAATTTAAGATATTTAATAACCAAAGGCCTTTCCTGACAGTGAGACATGTCTGTTCCTGGCAGTACCAATCTATTTCATAAAAGCATGATGTGCATCAAAGAACTTCCATATGCAGTTTGATTTCATTGTGGCAAAGCTAGCTGTTTGGGCAAGAAATGGATAAAGTGGGCAAGCAGGACAGAAAGTAAAAAGACTGCAAAACATTGCCAAGAAAAATCAGGAGCATTCTTAAATATTTTGTCTTCATAGGAAAATCTTCCAGATATTGTTGGTCTGCAGGCCAAAGATAGATTCCCCAAAATTGCAAAGAAATCTTGGGTGACTATGCAGGTAGACAGATGTCTCTGTCATTTTATAGTTTTAGAAAAGGCTTGCACTGTACTTCCTTGTTACTCGAGTAATAATATAACCTTTTGGAATTTTTGATGAATTAAAGACAAGATAGTTATAATTATAGTTTTCCTTAGTTATGATAGAATGTAAATAAGGTACAAAAGTTTAGCCTTAACCAAGATAGGATAAATAATGAAGTGTTTTCTCTGAATTTTCCAAATATAAAAAGATTTGATATTGTAAATGTAATTCTTACTTCATAATTGTCCTAATTATGGATTATTTTACTATGTAATAGTGTATAGTTCTACTATGTTAAAGCTAAAAACTTTCTTTTTTATTTAGACATAAAGGGAGAAATGCTGTAGAACAGAATATTTATTTAACTAAGTAAATATTCGTTACATTTGTTTATGTTGCATAATAATTATTTCACTATATAAAAGTGTGTTGCTTTAGTTTATGCTGAATTTATTTAACTATGTAAAGACGTGTTGCTGTTTTACCATGCCTGACCAAGGCATCTGATAAGTCTAATAAAAAGCTGAATGGCCAATAGATAGTCAGAGGAGGAATAGGCAGGTCTGGCAAGCAAAGAAAAAGGTTCAGCCAGCCAAAGCCAAACCAGCCAGCAGCCAGCCAGCTACAAACTGAGGAAGCAGGAATGCAAAATGGATAGTATATAATGAGGTAAGTGAGCTTTGGGGAAGCACAGAAATGAAAAGAAATGGATTGATTAAACTTGAAAAAATGCTAGTTAGAAACAATCTTTTGTTAAGGCTTAGTGTTTATAATAAATTATAAGTCTCTGGATCATGATTTTGTGGCTGATAGTCCAAGAAAGCATGCTACATAAACCCTTTTCTATCAAACTTGCTTTTTGGTTATGGTGTTTCATTCAACAATAAAAATGCTAGCTAACACACTTAAACTTCCCTGAGCAACCATTCTAAATGAAACTCAGTGTGCCTAGTACTAATAGAGTCATGCAGATAGAATAAGAGTAATAGCATAGCATGGTTCTTAGTATTTTCACTTTGTATTGTTGCCCCAAGAAAATTTTCTTTCTCCATCAACATTTTGGGCTGTGTTTTTTTTTTTTTTGAATCTCCCTTTTCTGCCATGTGGCAGCTTGTCTGTCATGTATCTGACTTTCATGCCTGCTTAAAACACATGGCTTTCTTGACCTCTTTCTTGCATCTCCTATTTGTGATAGCTGCTGAGATTAAGTCTGTCTACCATAGGTGTTTCCTTTTAAATGCTAATAAAATGTGATTATTCTTCAAAGAAAAAGCAAACCCTCAGTAAGTAAATGTTAACTGAGAACTATATTAACCAGACCGGCCTTACACTGATGGCATTTCTACCTCAGTACCTTTAAATTATTGAGTTATAGTTGTTTGTCAAACTTGTCTTAATTTTTTTATTTTTAAAATTATATTAATATGATTTCTTCTAAAATTTAGTCATGAATTACTAACGTACCTTCTAAGTATCAGAACTGTAATACTTCATATATTTTTGCCCAAGGCTTTATGCTGACTGTTATACACAGGTAATGAAGATGGTCTGAACTGATATTCTAAACCCGTTGAAAATGTGGCTGTGCTGTGGCAAGGTATCAAATGTCATTTCATCAAGGCTACTACATAAGACAATAATAGTGTGGAGTTCAAAGTGATTGTTTATGTAGTGTATTTTATTGTACAGCTGTAAAAACAACAAAACCTTTCACAGAGCACCTAATGATTTGCTGTTAATAAATACTGGCCTAAGTAAGAAATACTGTATAACACAATAATATCCCTAATGTAAAAAAAAATAAGAATACCTAGAAACTTTTTTTATAAAGAATTGTCTCTTTTAAATATCGTTCTTCTAAAACTTGGGGTGGGACATGTGATAAGAAAATGAATAGGACTATACTGTCAGAGGAATGGCATAAAAACGGATTGGACCAGGGAAAAAGAGGAGATGAGCTGGGTGTGTGTTGGAATGTGAGTTGAAAAATCAACCAAAACAAAGTTTTTATGAAAGTCTCATATCTCAACAAAGAGATGAATTGTAGAAGTTAATGAAAAGATGATCAATTTTGAGGGACTCTGTAGCTGTATATATGAGTGTGTTAGGGGGTTAATGTTATGGTTTGAATATAGTGTGTCCCTTTTACAATTCAATCCAAAAATTGAAATATATTGTTTGGTGTTAGAAGGGGTTTATTAACAGTAATTAATGTTTTTTTTTCATGAGAGTAAATATTTATTTTCAGAAACCTGTATTAGTTAAGATTAAGGTGAGTTAATATGAAACAACCAATTGCTATTTCACATTTTTGCTATTAGTTGGGGCAAAATAACATGCTCATGAGAATTTGGAAAATGCACTATACACATGGACCTTCCAGAACTCAAAACTGGGATCCAATTTTTAATGTTATCTGGTCTCAGTAATTCTTTTTCCCTGGATATTATGCTATAGCACAGAAAATTAGTTTGATCAGAGATTCACTTTATGGAAATTTTTTCAATGTTGATTTTACTATTTTTTTTAATTAAAAATGTCTTTTATCCATGTATCCCCCTGCTCCCCCTACTTTCCCTCCTCCCAATCCCTCCCAGTCAGCCTTCAGCCTCCCTCCTCGCCATCCTCCCATCCCCTCCCCCAAAAGGGCAAGAAGTCCCAAGGTGTGTTAGCTCAGTGTGGTGCATCAACTCCAGGCAAGTCCGATTTCCTCATCCCAAAGTCAGGACGAGGTTAGGTGTTCCTTTACAGGGAATGGGCTCCAAGGTGGAAATTTAAAGCCAATAAAGAGCACAAATAGCACACAAGTAAGTAGGGAAGGATGGACATTATTTTAAGCAGTCATAAAGATTAGAAAATTTAGAGATTTGGTGCTGAAAGCCACAGAAATATGTAGTAGGAACTCAGTTGGCACTGACAAGGCTGACCCAACAAAGCCAATGGCCCTGGTGGAGGTCGAGCCAAATTTCAAGGAGTTTTGATCTTAATTGCTTTTGAATGTGTTAGCTGTTTCCTGCAGAGGATTTCCTGTGTGTGGTTACAGCTTTCTCATTTGCTATTTCCTTGGAATTCATTTCTCTGGAACCTTTAGCAGTATGATTGATGATTTATTGGGTATAATTTTACCCATACATCTGGGGGCATTTGGATAACTTCTAGCTGCGTGTGAAAGCAATCACAGGAACAAGATCTCTTTTCTCCCAAATTAAGCCTTTGTCCCTTTGCCCAGGGCAAACTCAATGTCGGCCCTCCCTGAAATTATCTTTACTAGTAAACATCTGGACAGAGTCAACTCTCGGATAAAGTATTTCAATTGAAACTTTTCTCAGACATCCAAGGGCAGCTACAGATAGATAACACAGTGGTGTGCCCTAAGCTCATCACTCCTGCAGGTAAGAGAACTATTCAGAGCTAACACCACTAATCTTAGGCCTTTAACCGCCTGTACTTACTAGCACCTGGATTCATTAACACAGGGTCCTAACTTAAAGGTTTGTTGTTTTTGATATAAGGAGAAACATAATTAACCAATTCCTCATTGCAGGTGTTAAATTTATTTATTTATTTATTTATTTATTTATTTATTTACTTACTTACTTACTTACTTACTTACTTACTTACTTACTTACTTACTTACTTACTTACTTACTTACTTATTTATTTATTTATTTATTTATTTATTTATTTATTTATTTATTTATTTATTCTGAAGGCCAGAACAGCTAAAGGGTGCTGGTCCTGTTTCTTGTGCAAATTGAGAGCTAACAGTAAGAGACCCATCCTGGGAAAAGTGCTACAGTAGAACAAAAGCTTCAGGGTTTCCTCCATTGTTTACTCAGGTCACCTAGCAACCGAGAACACTTGCCCCTCCTGTCAGAAAAGCGGCTGCAGGAAGACATTATAGAAACAGCACAGGACTTTACTTTGTTAATGTAAGTTTTGCTGATCAATAAACTTTTAACCTTATGCCTAGCCACATTTAGGATTGGAGTTAGAACACATGATTTCCCTCCTTTAGATTGCCTTGCTCCTCTATTCTTTAGTTGACCCCCACCAGAAAAACTTTGACTAGCCACTCACACCGTATCCTAAACTGAAGTTGACAGTTACTGCCTGTATGTAAATCTTATCACTTCTATCTGTGACCCTGAGGAACTCAAGCCTTGCATTGCCTTGTCAAAGAATAACTCCATGTATAAGTATATGTCTATATATATATGAGGGTTATATATACAATGCTTTCACTATTATAATCAAAATGCCAAAAATGATGAAATAAAAAAGAATGTGAGAATATTGTTGATCCTATAATCCCACTTCACTGGCAGTCACATATCTTTTGAACTCTGAAAGAAAACCTTGTTGGGGCTGGTACCCCAAGGTTTTTGTTATTTTGGACTGGAAACAGGATCAGAAATGATGTAGAAACTCAGAACTTTATTTTAACTGTGGTAATCTATAAAGACAATATTACAATTATCATATTGAATCTTAAAACAAATATAAAGTGGTCAAAATGTTACAGGAGAGACTACGTGATATATATATATATCTTTATTAGATTTATTTCTTAAATTCCAAGAGTATTTCTCCCAATATTTTATTTTCAAGGTATAATTTCAGCCATTTGGAAAATTTAGTTTTATGCCTCACCTTATTATTTGTCAAATACTAATTCAAACTGGAATGTGTTAAATGTCTTGAATGTAGATTAGATTCATTAGAATAAAGAATGTATTTTGCAATGTAAAATTTATCATTTAAAATATTTACTTACACAAACAACAAAAACTACCATTATGCTCATAAAAAATTGTCTATACAAACATACGTACCATCAAAATTCTAACAATCAACCCATTACTCTTATCAATTAAAAAATAGTATGTCATCAGAGTTCTCTATCAGACCCCAAGATATGATAACCAACGAATATTTGTGGATAGGGTGTGGAATAATTTCTTATTGATTTCAGTCTTCTAAGTTGTGGGAACAATTAACGTGTTGTGATGATGAATATTGCAGGAGCACTGACTTTGATGTTAGTAGTTGTAGACAACAGGAAGGAGCCTGTAAAGATTGATTCAAGCAAATATCTCAGGTAGCACAACAAAGGGCCTTTATGGTACACTTGGAAAATTAAAGGGAGTAAAACCTTGGAGGTTAGTAGACATATGTGGTTAACTGAAGCTATAGTACATTAATCAAAAGTATTCTTCTTTCTTACCAGTTAGAATTCAAGGCTTTCCTGTAGTGATTAAGATGAAAGGATTAGGTTTATTAGGTCTTTAGATGAAATTTTGCACTTCTACTCACCTTGTGAAACAAAATTTTAGTAATATTTGTAAAACTGTAAGTAAAAATATTATACCTTGCCCAATGTTTTAAAAGTGTTAATGACCCTAAAATACACTATATTTTCACAGCACTGTGTCTGTGAAAATTAATAATCTACATACCATTCTAACATATACTGTATCTTTCCTTTAAATAAGAAATATATGGGAAAGCATGAACTTAGTATTTTGTAGTGTAAAATTATTTCATCTTCTTTATTTAATCTGATACTACTTACAGATTTATTCTTTAAATAGCTTATTGAAATATATGTTGCTAGCTGTTCAGAATGATCTAGAATAAAGGATTATATTAACCAACAAAAATTACTTTCTACCAATGCTAAATAAGAATTTTAGGCATTTTCGCCATTTGCTTTTTAACGTTCTTATACTAGGACTGAGGTGGTCCTTCTTTCTCATGTTTGTCACTCTTTCAATTATGGTACTCTGAAGCTCTGCTATGATTTACAAAACTGGTCAGATATTCTAGCTTACAGCCTACCTAGTCAGTCCTTATATTTGAGTCATACACACTGAAATTTAACTATCTTAATATCTGAATTATTTATGATGTAAATCCTACTGCTTTGACTTCATTAGAATGTGTTGCTACATAAAACATTTTTACATTAGAGACACTGAATGTTATGGACTAATTGTAAAATGGACCTTTTAAATTAATAATGATATATTTTTGAGTGTATTCACACTGCTCGAGAATGTGTAGTATCTTCACATTCATCTCTTATCTGGGATCACAATTTGAGAGAATATTTACCATGACTCTTTATTCATTTTGTATTATAACAATTAATGACTGTCAAATTTTGAATGGTAGAACTTAGTTTTGATTGGCAATAATTTTTCTATAAGTTTAAGTAAACATTTTGTTAAAAATATCATTTTTTATATTTGCGATTTTGAGAGCTATATGTCAAAAAGAGCTAATTCTTCCACAGTGTAATTAATTACTCAAATATTATGTCTTTGATTTATTTGAATTTTAATCTGATGGTCATCAGAAATTCTTTTTATTTTCTTCTGAATCTCCCTTTTTAAGTTAAGCTACTTTTGGAACAATATTACAGATAGAAATGAGCAAAACATCACATGACCAGTGTTCACTGGAGGAATAATATCTTCACATCAAAAACCAGTGTAAATTGCTAATACATAAATAACATTATCCAAATACTAAGATCTAGGTATGTATTTGAAAGGCTCTATATTGAAGGTTTATTGCCCAGTCTATGTCACCTTTAAAAGGCAGATCTAGTGAGAAATTTTCAGGTTACTGGGATAAATACTTGAAGGTGAGGAAAAGAGGCTAGATTTTTTACTTTATGGATACCTATTCATAAGGTAGGATCTTTGCTTTGCAGTACACTCTCTTGCAATGAGGCTATATATCAGTACCTAAAGGTATTAGTTACCAACTGTAGCCTAGAATCTTTGAAATCTGAGTCAAAGTGAATATTTTAAGTTTATAAACTGTATTTCAGGTATTTCTGAGATAAAAATGGAAACCTAAATAGAAAAAAAACCAGAAATTTGGTATGAAAAGTTACTTTCTGCTATTACCATGGAACTTATGATTTTAAGAAATGTTTTATAATTGTTTACAGGGGAAGTTTACAAAAGTTTGAGGGGAAGTTAGAGAAAGCATAGGTAAATATAGGAACAATTGGATGGGCCCCATTACAGATAGAAATGGAAATATTATAGAAGTTTCAGATAGACATAAGAACTCTATTGAAATCTGAACTAAAGGCAATGCTTCTAATGCTGTAATAAAGAACTTAGGAACGTTGTACCTATGCTTTCAGACTGTGAGGACAGACAATGATGGTGAGTAAGTTTATGTGGAAGAGGAAATTTTATGGTAGGATGGCATATAAATTGTAGTATGGTTACTATTGATGGTAGTAAATTTCACAGTGAGAAAAAGAGCAAAGCAAGCTTCTTGTCAGAAAAGTAACTCTTAAATTGTATGTATAATACACATACATACATAATACATACATGATTTTATTTTACTTCAGATAGTATTCAATTGAAAGTAGGCCTAAAGGAAACTTCTGGAAATAGATATTCAGAGATTTTCTATTTCCTAATTCATTTATAATGTTTCTACTTCTTATTACAATCCTCCATCCTAGAAACAGAATCATCTACATACAAAAAGAAGCAATCTAGCGTGAGTCACTAAAACATTTGAAAACAATAATATTGTCCATTTTATCAGGTAAACTAGAAAAAATTTCATTCATACTTTTGAACATAACACTAAAAGGTATACACAAACATCTTCATACTTTTTAGATTTTGATTTTATTGTTTTTGCTATATTCTTCAACAATTGCAGTTGGTAATGTGAAAATAAAAACTCAATGATAACTGACAAAGTCAAAATCCTTTTATTTATACTTAAGTTTAGCAAGTACATTTTAAACAAAAGTGTAATTTACTTAACATATGGTAGAACAGAGAAACCATACATTTAAGTTTCTAGTCCCTAAGATACTACTATAGTTTTTTTTTTTCTTGGAAAGACAAAAGGCCAAGCAGAAATGAACATAGAGAAACATCAAATATAGTCATCAGGATTTAGTTTGGGTTCTCAAATCGGTCAATCTAGTGCAAGGACAAAATTTACGTCGTTGCTTTTAAAATATGCACAGGTTCCTTTTTTCTTTCTTTCTTAAGAAACACAGAAAAGACAATTCAGTAAACAAAGCTTTCCTAAAAAACACAATTGAAATAACTCCATGATGGGACTTTTTTTTCAGAGATATACTGGAAATACAAACATCTTCAATAATGTAAAGTCAGCAAGACCTTTCATGCTGAATACAACTCTTGTTGCTGTACCATTGCCTAGCAGTAATAGTTACCTCCTTTAAAATTAAAAAAAATGTTAGTTTATCTGTGGAACATTACTGAAGCATAGGTATGAAAGCACTAAAACATCTATCTTCAGGAACCTAAAATGATTTGATGCAATAAGATTAATTTAGTATTGGTAAAATTTAACATCTGTTTATGTTAATACATCAAATTTCAAAAATCTTTCAAGTAAACTTCATGCTACAGCTCCTCTTTACACCGCATCAAAGATGTGGAAAATTGATAGACTCTTTTCATAAACTATTTTATATTGTCTATAGAGATCTATATTAGTTTTTCCTTTTGTACATAATGTTACACTTGAAGCTACTGTGCTTTACCAAAACAGAAGGAAAGTCATTCGCTGGTTTGGCTCTATAAGAATGGCAGCTTTGTACATTTAGAATTTTTATTCCCCATGTTAACTGTAAGACTGTGCACACTATATGAAGGCTAGCTAATAATATTATTTGAACCTTAATTGGCAAAATTAATATTCATTTAAATATTTGTAATAAAGAGTCAATATCATCTGGTGGTTTGATAGCATTTGATTGATATAGGTAAGTTCATTATTGAGAATGATGGAAAATTCTATTCTGCCTCTTTGGGCTTAAAACTGCTCTTTTCCTTTCTAAGACCTTATGACCTGCATGTTTACCTAGCTAAATAAAAAATATAGCTTTTACTTACAGAAGAAGAATCAGAAAAAAATATGTTCATAAATCAGCACAAATCCGTTCCCTGTGCTCAGGAGACACTTTTGTAAATCAAATGTGTTCTCTTCATGTAGAAGACAGCATGCATCATCACACATGTCTCATATTGCCTTTTTAAAATCATATTTCACATTAGAAAAAGTTTTGAGTTGTAAAGAGGAAAGTATGTGAAATCTTTATAATATTTTATTTCTGTATGTAAGATTTCATGTTAGGAAAATTTATGGAATTTTGTGGAAAATACTTCACAACCAAAAATCAAGGAGATATAAGCTAATAGAAGAAAAAGAAATGGATTCTGTGTTAATCAGAAAAGCTGGAGTGTTGGGCTTCATTAGCAGGTAAATGGAAAATTTCCCAAGAAAGCAATGGAATTAACTTGAATGTTGCAGGAACAAGAAAATAAAAACCTATTTAATTTTTTTCTTTAATCTTTAACTCCAGAGTTAAAGTCGTTTGGAAATAGATTCTGAGGACTGTAACGAAATTCAAACTTCCATCCAGATAGTTCAAGTTGTGATGATAGTTGCTCAGTGCTACAATCCACCTCATCATCTGTATGCACAGTCTCATTAATAATGGAAAGTTCATCAACATCACATGTCAGTCATTTTTACAAAGACTGAAATTTACACAATAATAATAAAGCTTGAATAATGCAGTGCAAATTATGAACATTAGAAATTTTAAAGCAAGGGTAAAACAAACTATTTCATCTAAAAAGTTTTATAAACACAGCAACAAATGGAAAATACAATCACTGTCTTTTTTAAAAATGCAGTTTTTGAAAAAAATCTTTCACTTTATTATGTTTAATTTTTATCTTTGTTATAAGAGACAAATATATCTGTCCACAACTTTCATTAAATATACCCACTTACAAAGCCTATCAGGAATGGTTTCCACATCAGCTTGCAAATCAAAGAAACACTAGGATATCAAGAAGACAACATTATGATATAAATCAACTGCTTTGCCCAGAAAAATAAATTGATATCCCAAGAGTAAAACTGCTCCAAGTTTTAAGGAGAGTAGTATCCAAACAGTGTGACATGTTTTATAATATTGAGACATTGTTATTTTGTTTTTGAGTATTCCAGTACAGACTGATGATAAGGAAGGAACAAGTATTGATCTAGTAGTCAACACTGTTACTTGGAACAATCTCAAAGTTTGCTATGTTTCAATTTCAAATGCATTTCAGCTATAATATGAGTGATTTATCATTTAGTAGTAGCTGTCAACGGAAACTCCTAGATAAAACAAAAACATCTGGAACTATAAACAGAAGAGAGCTGCAGCTGAATCTTAATCCAGATCTGCCATACTCACTTCATTAGGAATATGAAACAGCTAATTAGTAGTTGACTGCTTCATGAATTTAAGAAGGTTTATACTTAAACATCAAACAGAGATGATCTCATATGCATTCTGTGTGTAAACATGATTATAGATTAGGAAAAGCAATGAAAGACCCCTCTCCAGAGAAATGTTAGGTGCTTTGAAACTCATAAGAAGGGACATACACATTACTACTTTGTGAGGCTGGTATTTAGTTTAATATTTATCCAATGGGTAAAATGGGGGATTATATACATACAGATATACCAGTGTTCTAAGTAAAAAATATAGGTTTGTGAAATTCTTCTCTCCTGTGGAAATAAATGCCTCATTTGGGATGCCACAGGAGATTGGTATGAACTTCTCCAGATATGACATTCTCTTATGAAAGGTTAAATCCTTTAAGAGCCACACTTAGCTGTCCCAAATGAAGTAGCTGTGACACTTGGCTCCAGTGTTATATATCTAAAGTTTATAGAAAAGAATAACTAACATCAGGTGTCATGAAGAGGGTAAATAATTAGGAAATGCCAGAAGGGGAAAACATATCTATTGTTCACCTAAAATAGTTAAGAAGACATTACTATAATTTTTAGTGATTTAATTTGAAAATACTATTCATTAAATGGTTTTGATCACTGAAGTACTGATTATTAGATTCTTTGGAGGTGTAAAAATGGTAAGAATTATATATCACAAGTTTGTGACCAGGTCATTAAAAGTAAACTGTTAAAAAATATTTCAGGACATTTCCTGAGCAATTCAGGTCAAGGTAACCATTTATAAATCTCTTGAAAATGCCAGTTATCTGACTATGTTTAGACCAGGGGATTAATAGTGTAAACATCCATAATGTGAATGACCCATCTTATCTGCCTTTCTCCTTTCTTGTGTGTGTAGTTTTTATTCCTATAATTATTTGTTTTCTGTTGTTAGTGTAATAAGTAACTTTGGGGATTGAAAGAAAGAGGAAAAAGAGTTATATTTGGTAGGCTGGGGATCATTTTTTTTGTCATTGTCTTCTTTAAAGATAAGGGATGTGCTAGGAGTGAGGGAGTAAATAACTTGCTCCGCCATAAGTTTAAAGGAAAATGCAGTCATGTCATTGTGTCATGATCTAGAAAATCACACTCTATGTTTTCTTAGAGAAAAATCAGACACACCTTCTTCTACAAAGTGAGCTCACATGACAGGAAATATCATTTTACCAATAAACTGTCTACTAATATAGGTTCTATTAAATAACATATTGGAGAGATAGAAAGCTATTCCATAATAGGCACAGCATTCCTACATTTCATTTTCTCACATACAATCTAGAGATAGCATTTTATCTATCTTCAAAATTGTTCCACCTACTTAGCCCACTAGAAATATGCTGTGTGGATAAATGTGATAAGGTTTGTGGAGCACTATGAGCGCATTGAAAGAAATCAGTAAAGAAACTATAAAGTAATACGTTCAATCATTTTGATTGCCACATAAAAACTTGGGCAGTACAATCTCTAGTGAGTTTTTCCTATGTGTTCAAGGTTCTATTCATCAATTAAGAACAAATAGTAATTTAATGTTCCTAAAAGAAACCGAGTATGAAATCTAAAGAATCACAACACTAGGTAAGTAGGTAACTGCTACAGCACCCTATCCATGTCTTTGATCTCCTGCAGTTCCGGCATCAGTGTTCAGGCTGCACAGAAAAACAATAAGACCTTGTCAAAATGTCATTCCAACAAAAACTATCCAAAATATACGACAAACTCAATTTATAGCATTTACTGTGTTATATAGACATCAATATTCAGCATTTGAATAATAATTGTATAATCCATATCCTCTCTTATTAGCTAAATCTTTTATTCAAAGCTTCATTTAAAAAATAAAATTTGCCAAAATGACCAAAACTTCAGATTTGAAATAATTTTTAAAACATAATTTTATTCTCTGTGGGTGATATTAACAACATGAAAATGGTCTCAACAATAGTCCTCAACTAAAATATGCTTAGGAGCACTTTGAGCATGCTCTACTGCTCTATAAGCTGTAGTAAAATGCATGGTTAGCTTAATAGACAAGGCAATTAGGAGGTTTTCTGTTTTCGTTCACTATTTAAAACATCAGTAAAGATCCATACCATTTTCTATTGTGGCAAAAAAATCTCTGGTAAAAGTTGCAATATTTTTCCTAGATAAGATATATTTCCCTGGTAGAACATTTAAGAGTAACTTACTCATGTTGAACATTACCAAGTAGGTGTCTACAATGTCTTCAGAGGTTTGTGTTTTGAGCAAAATGCATTTGTAATTCTTCCTACACACTTCTGATGTTTCCTTTCAAGTGTTTCCTTCTCACTTGCCCACTTATATAAACAAAAGAGACTTTGCAAGCATTAATAAGCTTTAGCAGAGAGAAATTAGGTTACCAGATTTTCAGAGAGAATCTAGGTTACCAGATTTTCTTTTGTAGTGGGTACTTTAATTTGGAAATATTCATACAACTTTTTAAAATGTGTTCAAATCTTAAGATCAGTGTTTCTTTATGTTGCTCTATTATTGGTATATTTCTAAGTTTCCAATGAGAAGTAAATTATTTAACATTAGAATTATCACTGATGGGTCATAGTTCCCCCACCTGAATAAAAGACAGATAAAAGATATATAGGGTTACAATCAACATAATTCTGTCTTAGGCTCATTCAATCCAAACTGAATGTAAAATTAATTGTACAAACTTTATTTTATTTGTAGAAAATAAACCTCAATATGTATTATTCCACTAAATAGCAATGGCTAAGTTATTTTGCATTTTAGTTAGTTATTAATACTCATGTATAAATATGGCTCAATTTATCTGAGAGTAGGAAAGTAGACCACTGAAAGTCAATTCAAATAACAAAATTCTACAGAATCTGATTCATTCTATATGTATGGAGAAAAAAACATATGGAATCTTATTTTCAGATGTGTATGGTGCTTGTTTTAGAAATGTAACTTTAAAATTCAAATTTCTTAAAAATATTAACCACTTCACATTCTTACTTGTAAAAAATAAAATTTAAGGACAGATACTAGTCACCCCTTTCTCCGGAAATGATATGAAAACAGACTTTAATCATCTCTTGCTTTCTTTTTAAATTAATTTCTCTTATTTTTGAGATTATAATAATACATACATCATTTCCCGCTATTACTTCCTTCTTCTGAACCCTCCCTCAAACTACCCCTCTTTGTGCTCATTCAAGTTCATGGCCTCTTTTACCAATAATTGTTATTTCAATAATCTATGTCCATGCATATACCTATATATTTCTAAATACATAACTACTACCCTATCAGTCTAGATAGTGTTATTTTTATGCATGTTTTCAGGGATCCTTCTGATTGTGCAAATTAATAATGTAGTAATACTTTCCCTTAAAAAAAACTATACTACTACTTGAATGATTTATTTTACAAACAGGATATGAAAAGTTCTCTCATCACTGAGAGCAATGTACAAGGATATGTGTACTCTAACTACATAATAAAAAGTCCAGGTTTGAAAGAATGTTTTAAACGTTACTTATATGTCAAATATTTTATTTCTATTGAAAGCTCCATATATAACCTAAAATTCTTACTTAATGTATGTTTAATAGTGATGACATCTTCTACTTTTCATTTGTGTCATACATCTTGATGAGAAAGTAAAATGGAGAGAGCTGGAAAGCTTCCAATGATTAGTATTTGTGTTGGCTAGCTATTAACTGAGAAACCCTGGCTACTTGACCAATGTTTTTTAAGCAACTTCATTTTACTTCCCACATACCTGTTATAAAATGGCAATAAAACATCTATGTTTAGAAGAGACTGGCAGTTTTTTAATCCTATCAAGAATTTTTACAGTGCTTGAGTTCTGCTTTCCATCAGGGAAAGGAAAGGCCAGTAAGTAAAAGCTGATTTGTATGAGCTACTGAACTATGTCAGGAGCCTCCTGCCATATATTTTCTGGCATTATGATAATGGACTAAGCTTCTGAAATTGTAAGCAAACCCTTAATTAAATGCTATATTTCTATAAGAATTTCCTCTGCTATGGTGTCCACACAATTAGAACACTGAGTGAGACAGTAGCACAACATTCCTAATATAAAAGAAAACGTTTGAGAGGAAATCTTTAAGGTTACTCACATTTCTCTAGTCCTTTTTAGTCCCTGAGATGTTATACATCCCCATAAGAAAATATATGTCCACTTTATAAGGAAGCACTAGAAAAACTGTGCATACCTTCCAACACAGTACAAGACATCATATGAAGGGAATTAATTGATGGGATTAGAGTAAGAAGCTGTCAGTAAAATCTCCAAAGAGAGACTAAAAAGACACTGTATTGGGGAATTAGTAAGCACCTTTATCAGTGAAATTCTATTGCTTTTTTAAAAAAATCACATATCCACGATAATAATTCATATAAAATTTATCTTATATCTATCATATTTTGTAGTCATATATCAATTTCTTACCTCTGTACTAAATTGTGAAACCACAGTTATATAATGAGTAAATTATTTTGGTAGTTATCAGTATGCACCTTTAACCATTTGTAGGAAGTACATAAATAACAAAAAGAAAATATGATAAGTTTCAGGAAAGATAAAAACTGTTTAAATTTATTTTATGATGGGATAAAAATGTATATGATGTATATTTAGAAAAATACATATTTACAAATAGTACATATTGAATATATATTTAGATATTGTACAATATACATGTACTAAATATGCTGTAAACTGTTCTTTCAGTATGTAAAAGTTAAAATTCTACTTTCCACTTTATCTGTCAAATGCAGTTTGCATATTAATTTTTCATTGTCATTTTTAGGATACACTATTTAGAAAATAATATATTTTGTATCTCTCAGTGGTGAACATCTGTTCTGAAGAAGCATCTAAAATTCAGGTTTCAAACTAAAACTACTTAGAGAGAAAACAGAATACAGTAAGTTTATTTTTACATAACATTTTAAAAACTTTGGTAAATATGCTGAATTTAATATCTGCTAATGATGTTGGTTGTGAATGAAGGAAAATTATTGAAAATTCCTTTAAATTAGGGGAAATATCAAAATAAAAATCATTTTGGTGTTCAATTACCTTATATTAACCAACATGAAGTAAGCAAATATAAAAATTATTCTTAGAAGTATTTCACTTACAAAAATCAGCTCTTAAGCTTTTCTATTATTTTATTTTTATGCATACCAATGAAGTGTCAGACACAGACAGTAGATCACTATTCCCTTGCACTTTATAATGATATCTCTTCTGAATTAGTTTTTAGTTTTAGTTTAGTATTATTTTATGACTAGAAAGTTTATACTACCTGCTTTTATCTGAAATTTAGAAGTTTCATATCATGTGTTTATTATTCATTTTATTATTATAATGATAGATTTTTTTTTAATTTAAGAAACTTGCACCATCAACTCTACCAGGCACTCTTAACAATGAAATATACTCAATATAGTAATACAAAGTTAACTAAGGTATAAACATGCAAAAGGAGAAGTCTCCCTGCGATCATAAAATGATGTTATTTTCTGTTCAGCAGTTCATGTTACTGCTGTTCATGCTAATTAATTAAAGGAGCTGTTGCAGTAATGTGCAAACAGGGAATCTGAGAAACTGAGAGGGCTTTTAGGTCTCCAAGTGAAGTTAAGTCAATCTGGGCATGGGCAATCAAATGTAATGAAATCACTTGTCAGTGCTAAGCTTGCAAAAACTGTGAAGTTTGACTGGGGAGTAAAAGGATTATAATTAGATTTCCAATAGGATAATAACTAAATGGCAGAATGCAGTAAAGAGAAAATATTACTTTGTTAGCTAATGGTACTGTTGTTCAGTTTTAGTTTTTATCAGCTCACTTGTTAGTTGTGCTAATTTAATTTGCTTTTATCAGCAAAAAATGCACCACACAAATGCCACTTGAAGGTCATTTGCAAAAATCATTGATCTGAAGGTACACTTAATGACACTTGGTATGTTTATTTTATGTGAAGCAGAGTTTGACTGATAAAGCGATTGATCTTTCAGGCCCCCAGCTGAGTTATAAAATTTTAAATTTTAAATTGGACCACATTTGGTCATATGCTCCTCAGAAAATTTCATCTCCTGAGATTGTGGACATAATCAGCAGAGTTAGTACTTTACTGTAAACCTTTGGGTGCAAATATACTCATATACTGCTGAAATACAAAATACTACATTTTGAGGTTGTCTACATGTGTTATCTTTGTTTTCAAACATCAAAGTCCATTAGAAATGAAATAAAATGATGAGACTTATAAAGATATAATTATCCTGAGTAGTTTGTCTTCACTCAAATTTATCTGGACACTATGGTAAAACTAGATGTGATTGCTTTGCTTCTACGAGTGGCCATTCAATGTTTTACTAAGTTCCCTTTATGTCTTCTTAAGAAGATGTTATGATGGAATTGAATTTCAGAGAGAGCAGTAAGTTAAGGATAGAATTTTACCCAGCAGCCCTATAGATAGTAGGAAGAAAAAGGACATCAATGAAGCCTGAACTGTTTCCTGTGATGCAGATGAGTTTTGGCAATGGTATTGTATTGGCAAACATGAATTGATTCTCATAAACAAAGAGGAAGAAGTCTTCCAACCTACAATTGAGTAAGGCAGGAATTTGAAAATATGTGAACAGTTCAAGGTAAAAAAAAAAAAAAAAAAAGAAACTATAGCAATATAAAAGCAAAACTATTGGCAAGAATAGAAAAATAATAGCTAGTCTCAAATTTCATGATTTTCAGGCATTATAGAATTTCTAAAGATTATGAATAAAAATGAATTAATTTTTCAATTATGAATATTTAAAATGATAAGCTAAATTATTTAGTCTCTTATACAATTAGTAGAATTGACTTTGTAAATTATATGATTAATTCTGATCATTATTTCATAATTCTGATCATAATTTCAGATACCTACTCCTCTAAAAATTATTTTTCTTACAAAACTATTTTTTTTTTGCAGATAAGTCCTAACTATGTAGTCCTGGCTTCCCTGGGCTCACAATGAAGAGCAATTTGGCCTGGAAATCAGATATCCATCTACTTCTGTTTCTTACACACTAGAATTAATGGTGTGTGTCACCACATATGGTCTAAACATCTATTTTTGATATGTTGTGATCATACTATCATTCTAATTTAGCTTTTCATAAAGTAATTATGAGAGTTTCATTATGTAAAGTGATTAAAAATTGGACTAAAAGAGAGGAAAATGTATAGTTTTCACTGTTTATCACATTTATTGTGAATGTTTGAATATTTGATGTTGTTGAAAAGTCTATGTTATATCAAATGAAGAAATATTAAATTACTATATTTTATCATATACGTACAATGATGACCAACGATACTAAACAATTTTATTTTTTAAATCATTAGTTTTCTTTTTAAAAATAAACTACTATAACACTGATAATATTGCAGCCATTTCTGCTATTTTAATGAACATAGCAAAAAATATATTCAGATAAAGCCAATATAAAATGTATGTTTCTTTAAAAATAAATTAATATACAAAACACTATTTAAAGAATATGGGATTAATTTATTTTGGCTTACGTGACTATGTTGTTCATAAGATTACTGCTTTTATGTAAAACAGTGATGATCACTCAAAATCTGCATTTCTTGGAGTGGGGAAAATGTTATTTCTACCATCTAAAGGCATCATAAAAATAAAGAAAATATAATAACTTGGATGGAGATACAGGAAAAAAACCACAATGTTGGTTAAAATATACTAATATTGTATGGATTCTCCTTTCAGCTCCAGTACTAATCTTAAGTACCATTCAAATAAGGGACACAGCCAAACCTTTGGCTCCTTGAAGATTTGCCACCTCGAGGGGTGGTATCAGACTGTGTTCCTGTTCATGGGCTGGCACCTTGGAGCCGATTCACTACAGAGGAACACCCAGCCGAGCATGAGCATTGGCTTTGAGATGAGTGAAACCGGCTTGCCTGGAGTGGATGTGCCTTGCTGGGCTGGCCCACCTTGGGACTTCTAGCCCTTTTGGAGTTGGGAATGGGTGGATGGGGAGGGGCGAGGCCGAAGGCTGGCTGGGAGGGATTGGTAGGGGGAGAGGAGGGGAAAAAGAGGGATACAATGATGGAGATGACCCTTTTTAAAAGAAAATAAAATAAAAGAGTTTCTGTATATCAGAGTATTACTTTTCAGAAATTAGCGAATAAACACTTCATACTATTCACTCCCACCAGGAGCTCACTGTAAAACAGAAATCTCAGTCAACATGTCCACTAGTAGTGTCCCCTTCTTCCTCCCTCCCTTCCTTCTTTGCGTTTATAGTCAGTCCACTGAAACCCAACAACTTTCGTAGTGTTTACATGACTCAACAAAAATACCATTACCCACAAGTCAACAAAAAACCTTTATAGAAAACTACACCCCTCCCCTCTCCCAATAACTTTTGTTCTATAATGGTTATAAATAATTATCATTTTACTAAAATAGTTATAAGTTATATTTAAATTAAAAATAAAACACTAATGTAAACTCAGAACTCTATTAAAAATAAAGTAAAACTTTTGTTTTATATTATTATAACCTATAAACAATTATTATGTATTATTATATTATATATACTATATATTATAAAGACATATTATATCTACATATAAACAATTATTAACAAACTATAAGCCATAAACAATGTGCACTAATATAAATTCTTATATATTGATACAAGTTTAAAATTATTTCATATGCCTGCTTAAAATAATTTATATATTGATACAAACTCAAATATAAAATTATTTTATGTCTGAAATAATTCATATATAGCTATAATCAACATATTTTACACATATGTCTACCTTTTAAAAATATTTTACACATTAATACACATTAAGCATATTGTTGTCATTTCCACTATGTAATTTCTACGTCTGCTTAATTATACTAGTCAAATATTCTATTTCTGTTTAAATGTTTTATATACCTCTGTTTAGATGTTTTATATTATATATATTAGTGCTGTCATTTTACACTATACATTTACCTTTGTTTAATGTTTATATGATTGTCATACTTAAAGTCATTACTCAAAGCTATACACCTATTTATAGATTGTCTATTTTTGCAACATAAGCTTCAGTCTTTAAAATGATAAAACTTACAGATCACAGTTACTTAAGTTTTCAATATATTCATCATGTTATTTAAACTTCTCAGATATAAAGTGAAATATGTCAGATAGACAAGAGTCTTTAATCATTTCATAGACCTAGAAAATGTAACATTCAATGTTTTGTTATTTAAAATTCAGTTATGCAACACATGATAACTCCAAGAATCACCGTTCCTTTCTTGAGATGGTGTTAGGCATCAAAGATACTTCACAAAGAGATTGTCTTCCTTGCCAGATCATGGCCTATTAGAGAAAATACTGTCCTGGCCTCAACTGCTGACTATCCAATCTAAACAAACAAGACAAAAAATACAATCCACTAGAACCTGCCAAGACAAAAGAAAAGTTTCTAAAAATACTCTGCTTCTAAAAAAAAATCTGTAAAATAGTCTAGACCCATAGCCAAAAAATTTAAATGCTCCAACATTACAAAAATCTATTAAATGACTGTCCAGACAACTGACTGTCGCTGTTCTCTCTTTAATTTTAAAAGTTACTCTCTCATAATTTCAGATTATTTAAATAATATATTTTTCTTCTCAAATTTTTACTGACATTAAAGACTAAATAACTAAAGTTACTACCATCTCTTATCTTAGCTAACAACATTTAAATATTAGATTCATATTATTCAGGATAAACAACTTTAAAATAATATCTATATATTGCCACTTAACAATAATCTAGAAATTAAGATATATTATATGTTTGTTGTTTGTCAGTCATAATTTGACCTTGTTTATATTATTTACCTTTTCCCTCACCTAAACATTACCTTACAGTTGTTTCTATTATATGTAGTATTATATTAAGTTTAAAACTTTCTTAGACTAAAGAAAAATATGACAGGTTCAGACATTATTTTTTTAAAAAAAACAAAAAACCTAGAAGCATGGCTTTGAGGTCTCAAGGACCCTAGATGGGTCATAACCAGCCCTCTTTAAAACCAGTTACACCTCAGCCTCACCTCTCTCTCCCCATCGACTCATCCCCTCCCAATGGAGAGGGGCAAGGCTGATGGATGAATGGGAAGAATTGTGAGGAAGTAAGGGAGGGGGAGCAGGGGATATATGGATAAAAATGACACTATTTAAAAAATAATAATTTTAAAAGAAAATAAATAATTTTCTTATACAAAAAAAAAAAATCAGTTACATGCTGCCTGCCCTTCATGTTTGTTCCCTGTACTCTCAAAAATAAAGCTGCCACAGCTTCCTGAGACATATAAACCCTCCAAAAGTTCAATCCTATATCAATAAATGTTTCATATAAACCCTTTAGTAAATATTAATCCTTTTATATAATCAATTGTCAATAAATCATTTTTACAGTACTTCTTTCTTTCTGGTATGGCAAGACAGAGTTTCTTTGTGTAGCACTTGCTGTCCTGGAACTCACCATAGACCAGGCTGGACTCTTAACTAGATATCTACCTGCCTCTGCCTCCTGCGTGCTGAGATGAAAGGTATGAGCCCCTACCACCCAGCTAAACTCTCTTTATAAATTTAACTATAGTTTAAGAACTGGCTGAACAGTTAATCTAATTTTGATTAACTTTTCATACAGTTAGGTAGCATTTAAATTTTGGGAGGAAAGCAGATTAGTAAAACTGTCCTAAGATATAGCCCAAACATCATTGAGCAAGCTAAGCATTGTGTATTTTCCTAATTAATAAAATTAATGAGTTTATGCCAGTCAGGTGCAGCAGAGTCAAGCATTACCAGGAGGTTCATGAGATCTGATGCTTGTTGAATTATAAAAAAAAAAAATAGTTTCAAAACCAAAGAAATATAAGCTTCTAAAGTTTCTCAAGCTGCCCAGCAGTATAGTCACATCTCCTGCTGTCACCTTCACATAGATTCAGTCTCAAAGCAGAAAGGGTCCCATTTGGTAACCTTCCATGGAAAAACGTATTCATGTCTTTCTTTGCATTTTAAAGTTGAGGAAATTGTCTCTTACCTTTGTATTTTTAGTATGTTCAGGCTTAGTTTTAAACAAAAAGTGTGAATATAGATAAAATATAATGTATAGACGAGTAAGGAAGTAAAACTGCATTGGTAACACATGGGAAAATATTATTTCTGATTAGATGTAAGTATGCACTTAGGGGCTTATGCAGTTTGACAGAACTTTATAATGATGCCTTTAACTTACTTTATTGTTGCTGAATATTCTAAATTATTTTGAAAAATATATGCATTTATAGAAATCCTGCAAGTTGGAAATTATAAATCATACCTAATTTCTATATTTACATTTCTAAGATTTCTATTAAAATTTGAATGTAATGAAAATGTCCTAGGAGGCCTTTATAATATCCATGTCATGATTATTGTACTTTCCCCCTTATAAATACTAGAACATTGTTTATAAGTCACATGTGCTATATGCTGTGGACTGTTTCTTTCATATTTATCTACCTTTAAAATGTGAATAACACACACACACACAAACACACACACACATCCTGTTAGTAACTAAACATAGAAGAACTCTTCCCACATTATATCTATGAAATCCTGAAGTAATCATACACTTTGAAGTTTTAAAGTCGTATATGTTTTTCTCCAATGAAGATAATTGTAGATTGCTTCTTAGGTCAGAGGATGAAGAGTAATCTTATTTTACCTGAATGAAGTCTATTACCATAGAAACTTTTCCCCTATCCTGCCTCCATGCAGCATCATTATGCACTTATAGGAAGGAGAATGCTGTTTATTGTACCTTGCATGGCAGCACTGTCATGCGGAGTCCCATTGTTTTCGATTTCAATATCTGGAATTCCGGTATCTAAAAGAATTGGCATTCAGGATTAAAGTATAATTCTGTGTTTCCTGATTCTGTCTAAAATACTGCAGCAAGCCAATATTTTGTTACTAACAAAAACATAAGTTTCTGAGCAGCATTTTTGTCTAAAAACATCTCTCTTATTTGTAAAACATTATAATATAATTAGATAATTACACTTTTCAAATTCCATCCTCCAAGCCCTACTATATGCCTTCTCTTTATCTCCTACAAATTCAGTCTTTTTTTTCATTGAATTTAGTTGTTGTGTATACATAGTTTTTGTTTTATTTAGTTTCCCCTTACATTTCTTGTCTTTCTTTTGGCATTTATGTTGTTAATACTAGGAAGTTCACATACTTTAGCTGAATTATGCGGGTGAAAATATATTTCCAGGCACATGAAAAATACTTTTGTCATTACTTGATAATCTAGAGATGTATTCTAGGAAAATAACTATATAAAAAGAGAAAAAAAACCTCTAAAACTATTCAGTTAGCATGTTCTGATGACAGAGCAACCAAATTTAAGCCAGCCATCATATTTGTGTATTTTTCCCTTGTAAGACCTTATAGTGAATGATACTAGTTTATGTTAAATGTAAGTGAAGCTGGTATTCACATGGTGGATGTGGTATGATTATGCTCGAATAATTTATACAAGCTAGTGACATGTTGTAAAAAGGTTATGTATGGGAGCTTACTTGAAAATTTAATTCGTATTATGTCTGAATCAAGTGAAGCAATACTGGGTGATTAACTTAAAATAAAACTATAAAATATGTGAATTACCATCCCTTGATTGAAGCAACCTTTTGCATCCCTTTACATAGAATCTTCAAAGATTTATGTAGCATACCGTTTCAAACAGGTTCTTTCTGGGGTTCTCAGTACTGATAAATAGCCACATACATTGTTTTCTGTCTCCCAGAGAAAGGACTATTTTGGTTGGATTTATAAATTATAATACATGATCTAAAATTACATTCATTCAAAATCCTCTTTCTTTCTCTCTCTTAGTACAAGTTTTCCTTTGTGTCCCTTACAAGTGAAAATTAGACCTTACCTTTCAACACTCGCAGGCCACTGTCACTAGCTGAAGCTTGTTTCAGTGCCTGCTCCACTTGCTCTCGGCGCTTTGATTCAAATTCCAAGGCTTCCTGAAGTTTCCTCTTAGCCTTTTTCTCCTTTTTCAGACGCTTTTGCATTGTACCTAAAATGTTGAAAAGTGTTTCCAAATGCTTCATGAAGTATTATGTCTGGGTTTAATGGTAAAAATATGCATTGCATTGTCTATAAATCAGAGAGCCATAAATGTGGCAGTAACATATGATTAGCTTACTTTTACTTTCACATTTCTAATATGTGTGCTCTCTCATACATGTGCATCTATACATTGTTGGCAGTTTGCTGGAAGAATTATTGTTTAACATCATCCTCCTTACATTTAATGACTATTCAATATTTTATAATTCTCTTAAGAAGTATTATTATTCATTAAGTTATTGCTAGTCACATTTCAAAATTTAAAAAAAAAACACATAAATACTCATGTAGTAGTATTTGATTCCTTAAAACTGAAAGTAGTGTGTAATTCTCTGAAATGTTACCAATTGAAGAGACAAAGATACTCACTTAAATAATTCCCTCCCTCTTTTTTCCTTCCCACACAGACACACAAACTCATATACGTATTAATGAGAATAACATTCAGCAATAATTATATAAGCAAACTATAAAATGACAATCACAATAAGGAGATTCTGGTAAGAAGAAAAGCTAAAGAAGAGCTAAATAACAGTTCTAGTTCAGTTCTCAGGGCTTTCTATCTTATAGAGAAACTTTCTTTACATAATGTAAGCATTATTTCTAAGCTCTGAAAACTTAATGTGATAGATCATCAAAAGGGATCATTGGTTTCCAAGAAGATGTTGGTTAATAACAAGATTCCAAACAAACCTATCACCATTTTATGTAATTTTAAAATTACACTATAAAAGTAATAAATTATATGACATTTAAAAATGCTAAAGTTTATACATATAAGATACTTTCAACACTACAAAATATTGGAATAACTTAGATTTTAGCTTTACTCATTTTACACATTAATGTGTTTTTCAACAACTTGAAGAGAGTCAGTTAATCAAATAAATTATTTCATACCTTAAATGAAAATTCTGCAATATAGCATGAAAAGTATAACTTTTGAGACAAAGACAAAATATTATGTCTTTTGTATTTTATGAAAGATGGTAAACCATGGCTGAACATAAGATTCTTTTGCTACTGTAATTATATTCACATGATTATTGAAATAGAGCATTAACAAATCATTTCAATCAGAAAAAGTAGTCAACTGGAATCAGTGCTGATCTTAACATACTCTATAATAAAAACATGATTTTAGGAAAAAAATAACTATTCCAAAAATTCTATCTTCTGTTTCAGTATAAAATTATAATTTTTTATATGGTGAATAATATATATAGTTTCTTGTGTTTTCATGAGTCTACACTAAAAACTACATAAATGATAATGACTTACTTAAACCTACTATGTGAATAGTATTTTGTGATATTCTACCAATGTCTGAAAAGATGACACCTCTGATAGGAAAATGCTACTATCTCTAATTCATAGACGAAACGTTTTTGAGACACAAAGAAATTTGTACTAGAACTTAAACCTAGTAGATTTTTTAAAATGTAGGACAAACAATTAAAAAGAGAACTATTTCATGGGAACATGAGTGTTTTAGGTAGCCATGTTGGGGGAGGGGCAGATGGGGTGACATAGTGAGTCACCATGGGTTTAAGGAGAAGCCTGGGGCTAGGGAAATCTACAGGAACCCATAAGGATGTCTCAGCTAAGTCTCTTGGAAAAGGCTGGAGAGGATGGATGAACTAGTGTTCCCCTGTAGTCAGATTTGTGACTACCCTAATTGGCATCCTAGAACCTACATCCATGACTGATGGAGGCAGATGCAGACACCCACAGCCAAGCACTCAGCAGAAGGGGGGGGGGGGGATCAAAAGCACAATGGGGAAAACCATAGGACCAGCTAACCCAGATAATTGGAGCTCACTGTCTCTGGACTGACAGATGAACATTCTGAATGGGCCCAAACTAGGCCCTCTGAATGAGGGTGAGATCCCCTGGCTATGGGACCATAAATTTCGTGAACTGTCTTTGAACTTGCTACATGAGAAGATGGCTGCTTCCTCTACACTGTAATTATTTTACAATTGAGTGTTTTAATAATCGTTTACAAATACAGTGTATTTATGAGCAACTGTTCAGCTCTCGTCTTTTGTGGCTGGGTACTTTGTCTCATCCTGGTGGTTGAGATTAGGACTTGATTTTTCTCCCCACCCCCTCCACTTATGCTTATTCTGCTATCCAGTTGACACTGTGGTTCTTGACTACTCCATAGAGCCTGCTAGAAATGTCTCTGCTGAATTCTTGCAGGCCAGGTTGGCATCAGTAAACACAACAGCCCAAGGTAGCCAATGAAGGATATGATATGGAGTGCCAGGCAGCTGGGAGGTGGTGCAGACCTTGTGTTCCCTCACCCACAGCTCAGTACCTCTTCCCCCAGCCCCTAACTGTTGTCCTCTTAGTTTATAGAGGTTCTGTTACGACCTAGTCCCCTTTCATACTGTTTTCCTGCTCATACCCTAAGCTTCTTGCAGCAAATTATGGCCATGTACAGCCCACCTGGGAGGAGTCTCAGCAGACCCTGTTCTTCACCTTTCACATTGCAACGAATTTTTAATTTTTTTAAAAATTACATATTTAAAAGGCTGTGAATTTGCAGTAGAAGCATAGCACACTTTTTTTTTTAACTTCTGTTGGTGTGGACTGTATATAGTTTCTGTGCTTTTTGTGATGAAAATAAAACATTTCCTTTAAAATAAATAAATAAAGCATATAAGGTGGGATGCCTTTCTCAGCCTTGATACAAGGAGGAGTGGCTGGTCCTGCCTCAACTAGGTATGTTATCCTGTAATGACTACTCAAGGGAGGCCTTGCCCACTTTGAGGAGTGGGTGGGTGGGGGGACCTGAAGAAGAGGAGAGAGAGGGCACACTGGATCAATGGATTGTATGCAAAAGGAAAAAAAACTTATTAAATAAAATTTAAAAGAAAGAAAAAAAGTAGGATCAACAATTCATAAGAGAATATCTGATGTCTGGTATTACGGCTTTTGTTAAATGGTCTCTGGTTCTTTCAGGGAGTACATAAATCTAGATAAGGAAAATTTATATTAGGTCTATTTTTATATAGAGTTATGAGAATTATATACTTTCTTGAAAAATAATTGATAATACGAGTCCTTATGTTTTTAAGGTTCTTTTTGTCATTTTTATCCATCACTTTCCTACATTTGCTTCCCTTCTCTTTCCAGAAAGAGCTTCCTTTCCATTTTTCTCTGTAATGATAAAAGGTGATGAATTTGAAACAGAGCAGGAAGGGATATATAAAAGTATTTGGAGGGTGAAAATAGAAGAGGGACATACTTTAATTATACTATCATCTCAATGAATAAATGCATTAATTTAAAATAATGCCTATCTTATAATTTTTGTTGTGAAGGTTCAAGTACGTTCAGGAAGTTGTTTAGACTGTTGCTACACAAAAGCATTTATTAAACTCTGGCTTGTTATTATTTAAAAAATAATAAGACATAATATATAATACACATTTGTTACAAACTTAGGGGTTGCAAAGTTGTTTAGGGACACTATCATCCTACGCTTTTAGATGCTTATGCTGTAAACATATTAAAGGATATTATTACGTGCAAGAATGTGTGCAGGAGAGATTTAACTCAAATAAAATAATCTATTTTGCAACAAATATAAGCAGATATTTTTGAAAAATACGGAACTTTATTATCTCTCAGTCAAAGAAAATTGTGAGCCCAAAGCTTGCTAAGTGGTGATTGTGAACTCAGCATTTGAAAGCCTGTGGCAGAAGGATTATCAAGTCCAAACTGGACTATATAGCAAACCCAAACAAAAGGTGTTATGGAAATTCTTTGTACATATAATTTTATATGCTTTATATATAGTTTGTTCTATGTAGTTACACATTAAAATAGAAAATATATATCCATGATTATTATAATACACATGTATATGCATTTCATACCATATCCTTAGAGTGATATTATCTTAAAATTGTTGGTATGAACGTTCCATACTTCTTTTCCATTATACAATCTTAACATACACTTAAGAGTCAAGTAAACTGGGCATAAAATATTCAAGAAACCAAATAAAACTTAAATTAATTTTTGACTGAACTATTGTTACTGTAATTTATAAAAGTAAAATTTCTGTATATTAGCAAGGATGTTATAGTAGTTTTCAATAATTAAATTAGTTATTACATGTTAAGTTTAAAAAAGTGCTTTGCACATATACAGTTAACAAGCACTGGCTTATGTGAGCAATAGTCCTTCTGATATTAGAGAGGGTAATCCTTAGTAATAATTATAATGACAACAGCACTGATATTGTTTTAAAAGATGCTAAAAATATTAAATATGAATAAGCCACAAGAAATGTTATAAAAGACACATTATGAATCCATCTTGTAAAAAGACAGTAGATGTCAACAAATGTATCCCACAGATCTGCTAAAAATTAGTGTGCAGATATTAGAATGTGAATCTCTAAAAGCTGCAAGCCAATTTTGCTACATGTAGTAGATTTTCATGAGTCAACTTAAAAATATTGTTGCATCTATCATATATATATATGTTTGAGGTAAAAAATTATTTCCTAAGAACATGTACACTACCATGACTAAATAATTTATTTCATATGCTAAATATCAGAAACATACCACTTTCCATACCTTTAGAAATATAATTTTGTTTATGTAGTAGTTAATGACTTAAAAAAGTTCTTTATAACTCAGTGATTAGAATTCTATTTTAACTTGAACAAATGATTTTTAAACCTATAGGAAAATTTCCCAAGACAAATTTCATGTTACAGTATAATACTCAAAATTATTAAAAGTTACTGAGTTTTACTGAAATGGGAAAATCCTTCAGTCTTCAGGGCAGTGTCCAGAAGTCTCTCTCCCACCTGTGCCTCTGCTTACACAATTCACCTGTACTACTCACCTTAGACTTTCTGATCTTTCCATAGGAAGGATAATCAGGGAGTGGAAAGAAACTGAAATTAGTAGGATATGCTTTCCTGCTCTTTAGTGTATTATGGTAAATATAAAAATGTAGGAATTATTTATAAAAGTTAATTTGAAAGTTTTGTGTGGTATTCAAATAGACTAGTTTATACGCTTTACTGTGTACAATTTACACTTTTAAAAATTAATTATATTTTGAACAATTCAGTATTCCTCTAACTTCTCTTTCTTTCCTTTGTCTCTGTTATTCTACTTTAATCACCATTAATCTCCATTAATACTGTTTGTAAGAGAGAAAGCTATCCATTAGAAGTATTTTTCTTTCTCTGAGTCATATCAATTCTAATCAGAGGATCAAAGAGTTTGCTGTGAGATTGTGTCTTCTAGTAATGTCAGAAGCTACACCCTTGACGTCTCACAAACTGACTGCCTAAACAAGAGCTGAGGAAGGACAAAAAAAACAAACAAAAAATAATGGACATGCCAAAGTGAATGATGATAACCCCACAAGGCTTCAAATAAGTAACTAAGGAAAGCAGGAAGTGGTAGAGGTAGTCTTCTCCATGGAAGAGCACACAAATTGGTTGTTCAATGCTTAAAAACATACCAAGAAGTAACATTGTACAGACATAACAGGCTATATTTAGGAATATAGGTATACAGATATAAGTACTCGATGACAATTACAGGAAAATGAACCTGTGAATTAGAAGGAAGGCTTTAGAGAAATGTTGTAGTTATATCATATCCTCAATAATAAAATTAAAAACATACCCCATTACTATAGTGAACTATGCAATAGAAATTAAACCATATTTTTCCTTTGCTTACCTTCTAATACATTCCAATGTTTGCAAGGAAAAATCCAAGCTCATCATTTAGACAGTTAAAACTTTTTTTTTTCATAAATTCACTTGTACTCCCATCTTTCTGTATCATCTTTCACGGTGCTATTTATTAAACTCAATGCCACTCAAATATCAAACTGTATAGACCCATCTGTGTATAAAGATTTTTATTTGTTTGTTTCCAAGGAAATATTAATGCACAATGCTTAAACTGAATGCTTTCATGCCCTTTTTAATTTGACTACTTTAGGCTCAGATTTGGGCATCAACTTAAAAAGATATTCTTTTAACAGTATATAATTTCAATAAACTAAACTAACTAATCTCTTTGAAGCCAAGCAGCTTATACATGATCAGTCTTGTCACTTTCTGGTTGTGCGTTAGGCTTATACAATGTGAATTCTTTCAGGAAAGGGACTGAGTTTCATTTACTTTGTAATTGCATAATATAACTCCTTTTATAGGAAAGAGTATATATATTATACATATGACCAAGTGATAATGTCTATGCCCAGATATAATTCACCAAATTGTGGTAGGTCCATAGCTATGCACGTTTTCAAATCTGTCACTGGCCCCAAATACAAATGTCATTCAGTATCTCTTAGAGAAGGTTTTTCTTATTAGCATGTGACTTAGTTACCAGTATTTGTTTTTAGATTGTTATTCATTTTTTTTGCAGTTCTAAGCTATCCCTGGAAATGTTTCTATGAGCAAAAAAATCACTTCCAATATAATATTCACTATTTAATTGAATGTGTTCAACTTACTTCTGCTTTGAAGCTCAACTGCAAGTTGTCTCTCCAGGTTTTCTCTAATTTCTCTCTCTCTGTAGAGTTCTATTCGAAGTTCCTTCTTTTCCTGCTGAATCTGCTTCTCCTGGATGCGCGCATTATCCAAAGCCACTTTCAGTAGACCCTGTCAATGTACAGCAAAGGACATGCAGTTCATCTTATCTGTTTTAAATTCTCAAATAGGAAATAATATATGTAGGTGCTAATGTCTTGTATTACATTTATTTTGTTTATAGAAATATTGTTGACCTGAATGTTGGTCAACAGAGTCTCCACAGAGGACAGACTATCAGCAAAAATGAATGGTCCAGGGAATCCAGGGGATAATGCCTGTCCAGGAGCCAACTGGATCTTGTCCAAAGGTGACTTCATCATTGGAATTTGAGCTGGTACTTCTTCTGTAAAGATAAAATTAATGTCAGATGGTTCACAAATTAACAACACAAATGTTTCAATGAGTCATTTCTAATAGATATAATGTAGCAATTTTCTTTTTAAAACCAAATTATGAGTACTCAAATTATGTCACATCCATAAACTAGAGAAGCATATTACTTCCAACAGATGTATAAGTTGGCATCTATTTTGTTTAGTACTTTCTTTCTATGAATCTACCTATGTGCACATTATCAAGACTTTTGATGTCTTCATTGATATATAATTTGAACAATAAAATATAATTTTAATTTTTGTGATTTTATACAATGTACTAAGCATAACAACAAATCTACTTCAGAACCTCTCAAATTTTTCCACAATATTCTTTATAACTATTTGTAATCTACTCCTTGATAATGATTGTTCTACTTTGTCATTAAAGTTTTCTCTTTTTTTGACATTTCCCACAAGTATAATTACACAATATGTGTCATTTTTGTCTTAAGATAATTTTACTTTAGCATCACAATTTTTTATATTTATTAATGTGTGGGCCATTTTCCTTTTCAGTGCTTGCTAAGATTTCTTAGTGTGAATATAACAACTTTTATGTAGATATTACCTACTTGCTGGAATTTAGCATTTTTCAGTGTTAATTCTAATTTTGAAGATTTTTTTCTTTAAGAAAACTCCAAATTCTATCTTTTCTTACCTTTTACTTTTTAATGTATCTTTTTCATAGTTTGGTCCTTAAATGAGATTATCTCGTAGTTTCAGCTACTGAGACTTCAATAGAATTTTTATTAAGGTATTTTAGAATTTTTTAAGATGGAAAACCAGCAATAATGTTAATTTCTATTTTTCATAAGAGCCTAACAATTTGGCTGTCTATAGGAATTATGACTAACAGTTTCGTATGTGACTTTCATGAACCATGTGGTCGTTTCCTCTATTCTAGAATAGTAACACTTTTTTATTTCAAGTAAATGTTGCCAGGACAATAATCTTGTGATTCAAATGAGATCAGTAACTAATATTTCGGTATTCATGCGAAGAAGACAAACCATAAGATTTCTGTTGTGCATTGAAGTTTCTGAATTTCAGTAATGACATAATGAAACTTTGAAAAATACGATTCTCTGTGATTGTAAAAAAAAAAAAAAAGTCTGCTAGTAAATATATTTTAAATAGATTCAGTAAAATATTTTTTAAAAACTAGGTTTGAATTGAACTTATAGCTAAGCCAGTTCATATTTTATAGAAGTAACTGCATTACAAAATCTATCTTGTGGCCTGCTTTCTGTAGATAGTAACTTCTCATATAGACTTTACTATTCACCTAGTAGAATATATGTGTATATGTGTATATGTATATATAGTCTATGTTTGTGTGTGTAGAGCCTTGAATTCCATTGACTTGACATTCATCCTGTTTTCTGTGGAATTTCTTGTGTGAGAAGTTGTGGCATATAATTGTAGAATCTTCATGAAAGTCTACTTAACAGGAGAACATTATCTCTTAACAAAATGCTCTTAATATTAAGTTATCTTTATGTTTGCTATTTTTCTAAGATCAATAAGCTTTTCAATGTTATGTGATGACATTAATAAAGTTTTCTAGATTCAATGAACAGTGTGGATATTGTCCTTGGCAATCGGGCCCCTCTGTCAGTTTTGGGAGAGTGACCTTCTCTCTGTCCTAGCATCAGAGTAGTTTGTTTAGGGAAGATCTCTAAGAGACTCCTTCAGTCAACAACATGACCATGCAACCTGGCCAATCACTGAAAGCCTCGCCTGGCTACAAAAGTCTGTCAGTTCAAACACCATATCCTCCATTTTTTTTATAGTTATCACTAGGGTAGCCCTCATAGATTCCCGGAAGTTTCCACTGCACAAGGTTTCCATACAGTTCCTCAAATTGCCCCTAATTCCAGCTGTCTCTAAGTGTGCTCTATATTTCCCACACACATACCTGATACCTTCGATCCTGTCCCTACCCACTCCAGCTTCACTTAAAAAAATCTACTAAGGTCAAACTGGTGCCTGTCTGCCTGCTGCCTTCATCCCTATGTTCTAGTCTCTTAGGCATGGGAAGGTACTTTGCATGATACAGAAAAAGAATCCTGTATATCAACCCAGCCACAAAACCCTCAATCTACAATCTGCTCTCCCTGCATGATGTGCTGGGTCAATTGTGTTACAGAATTTCTGGGAGTTAAACCTACATCTTGTTTAACTTCAGGCCCATGCCATGACAGGGAGCCTATGCTCTGTACTCCTTTGATTGCTGAGGAGTGCATAGGCCAGAGACCTAGGGTAGAATAAAACAGGACTGGCTAGATAGATAGATAGATAGATAGATAGATAGATAGATAGATAGATAGATAGATAGGTAGGTAGGTAGGTAGGTAGGTAGGTAGGTAGCTAGGTAGCTAGGTAGCTAGGTAGCTAGGTAGCTAGGTAGCTAGGTAGGTAGCTAGGTAGGTAGCTAGGTAGGTAGCTAGGTAGGTAGCTAGGTAGGTAGCTAGGTAGGTAGCTAGGTAGATAGATATTCCTAAAGATAATCTGCTATACTCATAGAACAATGGTCCAGTTGTCATCAGAGAGGCTTTGTCCAGCACAGAAGAGAGCATTGCAGAGACTCACAGACATTATGTAGAGAGAGAGGGAAAGAGAGGCATAGAGAGAGAAAGAGAGCCTCTCAACTGGAGTTCTCTATGGGTACTTTCCCTCATATTTCCAAGAACCCCACAGAAGAGGGAGAGAAAAGATTTTAGAAGTTGGAAGGGATGCAGTTCACTAAGAGAACATGACCCACCAAATCAACTAAGCGGAGCTCACATGGTTTCACAGAGTTTGAAGCATCAAGCATGGATGAGTCTGGGTCCTCACCAGGTCCCCTGCAAATATGCTATTACTGTTAGCTTGGTGTTTGTGGGACTCCTAACAGTGGGAGCAGCGGTGTCTAACTCTTTTGCCTGCTCCTGACACTCTTCCTCCTTTCAGGGTACCTTTTCTAGTTTTGGTGTGAGGGAGTTTGCTTTCTCTTATTGTATTTTATTTTGTGGTATTTGGTTTTTGTCTCTTGGAGGCCTGCTCTTTTCTGAAAGGAAATGAAGATTGGGTCGATCACAGAGAGAGGTGAGGTGGGAAGGAGCTGGAGGAGTGGAGGTAGGGGAAACACTGTCAGGATGTACTGTATTAGGAAAAAAATCTTTAAATTGTAAAAATATACAATAAAAGTTAAAAATGGTTCCTCAAAACAAATTAATGGAAGTATAAATAAGTGATACATTTTTAAATTACTTGAATTCTAATATAAAAGCATATTTATCAGCCTCGAAGATTTTGCCAAGATCTAAAGTATCCTGTTAATATTTTTGTTGGGAAGTTATAGCAATTATCATCCCAGAAATTTTCTTTAAAAAATCAAAAGGATTATTTTGATTATAATTATATGGTGCATGTTTTATACCTTTAGGTTGTATTTCCATAGCCTTTAAGTATTGTAATATGAATCATTAAAATTGCAGAAAGATGGTGGCACACACTTTTAATCCCAGCATTCAGGCAGGAAGCAGAGGCAGGCAAATCTCTGTGACTTTGAGTCCAGCCTGGTCTACAAAGTGAGTTTCAGGACAGGCAGGAGTGTTACACAGAGAAATTATGTCTCGAAAAACTAAAAACTAAAAATAAGTACATAAATAAATAAACCCCATGCTCCTTGTAAATTTTTGAGTCAGGGTTTGGCTCTGCAGTTCTTGGTGGTTTCCAATACTCGGTTTTCCATCCTTAGCCTCATGAGCATTGAAGACTTGTGACTGTAGGCATGCACCACTATGCCCAACATCTTATCAAATCTCAATCCCTCCCTCCTCTCTGGCTTACTTGTTTCCTTCTATTTCTTCTACTCCCCTTCTTGTCTCCCAAATACTCTGATAGTAGGTATGAAACTTGTAAACAATTATTTAGGTAGGAAGCAGAAAATTATTATGAATTATGTAAGTTTAATTCACAAACATGTTACATTTGACAAATTTCTAATAAAAACTACTCACATCCTAAAAGCTGCCTCAGCAAATATCACTAATGCTTTTATATAAATTTCACAACTAGGTAAGAAATGTTCCTGGTTTATTTGTTTATCTATATATTTGTCTCATCCAGGTGGCCATAGGAAGTGAGTGAAAGGGAAGGCTTTATAAATTATTCTCAATCTGGTAAACAAGTAGAGAAGTTCTACATCTCTACATTGAAGATTATAAATGAGTCAGATTTATGTATAGCAGGACACTTATTCTTTAAGAACTAATTGCTACAAACAGAATATTGACTTCTTGTTGTTTCAGAGACAATATAATATTCCCCAAATAAATATTTTTGTTAGTGACAGAGTTTACAATTAATCAATTTCTTGTCATATATCACTCAATGCAAACTACTATCTTCAGTATTGATAATCTGAGAGGTTTTCTTTTTGAAAAGGAATACAATATATTCATCATGCATAAAACAAAATTGTAATTACATTAAAATCACTGGAAGTCTTCTATTTCAAGATGAAAGAAATACCATTACATTGGCTGAAAGGAAAATTGCTATTGATTATGAAGACAAGTTGCATGGTCTATAGTTTGTAATGTTACTGTACAGTAGATTGAAGTTTCAAAATAGTATTGCTCTTCTTTAAAGATATAGACACAGCTGAATTAGGTGCTGCTTGCTGCAGTGAAGATCAAATGCAAAAAGAATCATATTTCATCAGACCTAGTCAACTCCAGGAAAATAAATAGAAATATAAGAGGTATGCAGGCAATGATTCATTTTGATAATCTGGCCCAAGAGAGACACATGGAGACAGCACACAGATCTAAGCTTCTACCAAAAGACAAATAGGACACAGAGGGTGGGAACTGGGATGACAGTATAGCAGAGGTCACATCGATTTTCAGCAGCAGTTTTCACACAGATGAGATAACCCTGGACTCTATTTGGACCATTGTTCATATCCTACCTGTCCCACAAGCAATAAATTGTCTGGTCCCAGAAAAGGGGCAGTAAAGAAGAAGGATTCTACTTATGACTTCTTATGATTAAGTTTCTTGGCTAACCAAACATGCTTTTCAGATCAAGGTCACGTTGCATGTTAAGGTCTGTAATAGCCCAAATCTAGTAGAAGCATATTATGTTTTAGCGTACATGAGTGGAAACGGTCAAACTATTCTTTAGGATTTTTTTTCCCCTGACTTCAATCTTGTGCTATGAAAAATGACTAAGATATTCATTGGAAGTCATACAATAGACCTTGACATCTGAACGCCATCTACATTTTGCTCAGAGCCTGAATAAATACACTGCTATGTAGAAATTTACTAGGTGAGCTTGTGTAAACCTAATTGGCAATGAAATTAAAAACAGATAAATGATCGAAACATAGACTGAAATATGAGATTAGATCATCTCTCCATAAGGCCCAGATGGGGTTTTGATTGGATATTTTATTTTAAAAGATTGTATTTAAAATATCTAGAAAAAAAAACAAAACCAAAAATATAAAAAACACTTCAACACATATAGAAAAAGTGGTATAAACTGAACGCTTAAAGATAGGACAACAGCTTCTAGTCAAGGACATGAGTAAATTCTAAATTTATTAAAGCAAAACAGAAACTGTTTTTATTGAGCCTCTTTGTTAAACCTACAATACTTTGTAATGTCACTTGCAAATCAACTTACAGAACAAGTTCATTATTTTAATTTATTCATTTCGGTCAAGATGAATAGATGAAAAGTTGAGAAGAAAGTTATTTGTAGAAATAAAGGAAATATATGGTAAATACTCATAATAGAAAAGTCCCTTTGAAAATTAAAATCAAGACTGCTATAGCTGTTTTATATGACTGCAATATTTATTCTCTGGCTTTCACGGACTTAAGGCTTTCCTCTGGGAATTGAAAATTGTGACACGGGAATAGAAACTGAACACAGCTGACTCACTGAGCACCAGGAAAATGCAGATACCTACCAGTCATCAGTTTTATTCTTTACCAAATAAATTATACTCCATTATTTGATTTGAGAGCTTTTAGCTAAAAACAGCTGGCCCATGGGACTCTCCTTTGTCGATATCATTAGTGTTACAATCAGCACAAGCAAGACACCTGCTTCCCTTTTCCAAACTGAGGAACAATAACAACAACAGAATGACCAACTGCTGTGAAATGATGTGACCCGCATGAAGATAAAGAGATGTTCATAGGTTCGGCTGAACAACAACTCTTCAAGTGTGGCCATTATATAATGTGGCTAAGGAAAAAAATGATCTCCATTTCTTGTTACATTTCTTTAGCTATAGGAAATAAAATGTTACATTTCTTTAGTTATAGGAAATAAAATATCACAGAGAAATAAAAACAGAAAGTCAGAGGTAAAGAATGGAGAACCAGCAATCAATCCAACGGAGATGTAATTAAAGTACAAACTAAGTATGATTCTGGTATATTTTGGATCCTTAGATTAAGAAGTTGGCTTTCCTAACAAGAAATTATAATTAAATCCTCTTACAGATAAAGCATTTTGTCAATAACAAATACTATGCATAAGGCAAGTCTTGGAATATAGAATTATGACATTTAGTTCTTGTCATTAAGGAGGATACATTATTTTGGAACATAAAGAAAATATGTTGCAAAGTGAACAATTGAGCAAAACAGTGCAGCATGCACTCCTAACTTTCACTAGGAATATTTTTAAAAAAAGATCTGTAGCATTGAGCAAATATGTGAAATACCTGTGTTCATTTTAATTAAAAAGTGTTCACACTGTTCTTAGAATTTTATTCTACAGGAGATTAGGTGTGAATAAAAAAAAAGAAAATATGTCTAGTGAGTACTGGTGATATACTGGGCTAAATGGTGAAAAAAAAGTTTCCCTTAACAATAGGGCTGTGAGATGCACTGCAAGGCTTCTTGTGAAACAAAATTTTCAGGTAACGTAATTTTAATATGCATGTGTTCAAAAATTTTCCATGGGACATCGTTTTACTGAAACAATGGTTAGTCTTTTATTAATTCTAATTTCAGAGGACACACTGCTTTCCTTCTTGTTAAATAGTTTAAAGCAAAACTATTCAAACCCTTCAAAATACTAATCATTCTAATTTGATTGTTACAATTGCACAAGCATTAAAATATGAAATTGTACTCCATGAATATGTACAGTAATATTGTGTCAGTTAGAAATTTTACGAAATCCTATTCTAAATATTAGCATGTACTGCATATTGATATAGAAAAGAGAGTACATACTGAAGATGCAAAGGTTGGGAAAAGCAGAATGTTCCAGTTTTTCAAACTTTAAGGGGTTGAACCTTGCTTGTATAATTTAAAGACTCTGAGTAACCTATGTGTAACTTTGTTTCCTTGACTGTAATGTTAGATAAATAGTGTGGGCTGCCTATTGTTTGATGAGTTAATGCATTCCTGCTTGTAAATTTTTTGGTCAATGCTTGATTCTACATAAATGAAATGTGAATGCTTTTGAAAGTAAATGATAGAATGATTGAATACTTCTAAAATAGAGGACACTATAGTGGTGTGTTTGACCTCCTACAGATCCACAACTTGTCACACATCCTACCTACCTAGATTTGGATTATAAACGTGTGAGACTGGTTTTGCTTCATCTTCCATCATGAAAAGTTGGAAGTGTACTTAGTTCAGTCATTCTTATCCGGGGCCTTTTTTGCCTCTCAGAGGAGTTTGGCAACAACTGCAAATACATTTACCTGGAAACAAGGGAGTGGAGACTACAGGAGCTTGCTCCTGTCATCTAGTGTTAGAGCCCCAAAACACTGCAAAGTGACACATGAACCACACTGGACCACTCTTTTACTCTTCCACACACACTATCCCAAACATGGTGTTATTAATAATGAGGATGGATGGAAATCAGTATGCTAAAAATTCTGTAATGGGATTCATTTCTTTATATGTAAATTAAAAAAAAAATTAACACGAATTATGTGTCCAAATATCAATACAGGTTGAGAATCTTTGATTTAGAATTATGCAGTGAAATCTCAATGAATAGAATTAACTACTTAATTTATTTCTCAAATATCTAGTATATTTTAATAAGCTTAGTGAAAATAATGTCATATTGATGTCTTAGCACTCACAGGGTCCTTTTCAAAGTATTGTTGGGTGATTATGCATTTCAATTGTGGTGGTAGCCTTCATTCTTTGATCAATATCATTTTTTGGAGTTAAAGATATCATGTCCACTCTACTTAACATTGCAAAATACACTCCATTACTGTCCATTTAATATACTTCTTTCCTTCTTGTACAGTTTATCACTTGCCATACAATCATATTTACATAATTTTATTTCAACTCATCAAAAGAGTATGAGATCAGAGCTCCCGTCAGTTTATTATTATTATTATTATTATTATTATTATTATTATTATTATTATTATTATTATTGTTGTTATTATAGTTTTAGGATCATCATCTCCCATAGTGTGTAGAATAAAACTATGCTTCATCACTGCAGTAACTGTATATATAGACAGAGTATCAAAGCTATCATAAGTTCAAGTTCACACAAAATGACAATTTGGACATGAATATATAATTTTACAAGTGTTTTGTAGTTATGTGGTAAGAGGAAGAAAGAAGAGATAGACACAATATAATTCTGGTCTAATCTTATTTTTTCCAATAAAGCAATTATTTTACAACTATAGTGATCATTGGAGTTTTGATATAAAGGCTTTCAAGGTATTAGAAGGTTTTGCATACATTTACTGAACTTGTCCAACATACTGCATTCTTTGAACAACAACCAAAAAAGAAAAGTAAAACATTTTTTTCTGGCTCATAAATTTATTTTTTCACTGTCTCTTAGATGATTGTTGTTATATCGTAAATAAAGAAACCTGACTAACTTGTTTTCAAATATCTCTAGATTTTCTAAAGCCTAACAAAAAGCTAAATAAGTCACAAAACATAAAGTAGTTTCAAAAAAAGACTACTATTTGACATGAAGTTTCAGGAAAGGCACACATTTTTATATAGTCAGTCCACCAGAATCTTAAATATGAGTATTTTTTCCCCAGAAACCAAAGTCTTTATCATGTGTAAAAGATTTCAAAGAGGAGACTACTTCAAGAATGGAGAAGTAATACTGCAATCATCTGCTTCATAAATTGGAAAATCTGAGGCATAATTAGAGTGAAGGTAAGGTGCAAATGTCATTTTAGGGAATATATTTAGTCTACGCGATATGGAGGATAAGTATTTCCATCAATTAACTGGCTTTTCTAGGTATATTATTTTGTCACTCTGGCATATCCATAAAATGGCCTGATGTCTGAAATATAGGCTGGCTTTTAGCCTTATCGGTATCTGTCTGCCTATCGACACTGTAAAGTAGGTTTTTCTATCAGGAGATGTTTAGTCATTTCCTCAAATAGGAAAAATTCTCATTTTAATCTGACACAAATTAGGAAGAGTCTTTATTTCTCTAATATGACATACAGATGTTGACTTTACAATCTTTTTTTCCCCCTTTCAGTTACCATATGTGTAGTGTGGCTCAGTGCAAGATACAAAGGAGTAGTAGGTTAAAACCAAACACTTTACAGTAGTGGTTCCCAATATTTATAATGTATAAATATACCATGAGAGTCTTTCAAAATTTTATTCTGCAGTCTATGTGTTTCTATGTCTGGGATTACTTCTGGAAAAATAAATTTCCTATAAGCATCAAAATTATGTTAATGTTTCTGGTATGGAAATTACATTTCTAGAAACTACTGAGCTGTAGAAGAGACATATTTTCTTAACTTTAAAAGATGATTGAAAGAATGGAATTATGGCTCAGAGGTTAAGAACTCAAATGGTTCTTTCAGAAGTCCTGAGTTTCAGAACCTAGCAGCCCTGTCTGGTAGCTGAAAACTTTCTGCATCTCCAGGTCTTAAAGATCCACAAAGACACATGCAAACATTATTTAAAAGAACTAAAATTTAAAAATATGATTCATATGTTCCCATATATACTTCTCTTTTTAACTATTTGCATTTTAAATTTCAACATATTACTATAAATGCAACTTTAAGTAGGAATTGTCAATGCTTCAAGAAATAGTGCAAAATTAAAGAGGCAGACTATACTACACACTTAGAGAATCTGTGTAAGTTGTTTAACATAATGGATTCATCTGTAACATAATTAGAAAACTAAAATATGGCTACACAAAGAAAATTGTTTGATTTATTAAATAAGTGATCATTCAAGAGCTAAAATAATAATTATATGTATTTATTGTTAAATAATATGAACTTTTATCTAAAAGGGTAGAAATATTATTTTAGTGATACTGAGATTAGAAACCACAGGCAACTCAAAACCAGCAAGGTATTGTTAAAAAGAAAACATAGAAGAAACAGTCTATTCAGTAAACAAATTATCATTTTTGTCTCATATAAATGCTTAATGAGGAAGGAAAATTAAACATGTTTTTATTTGTTTAAATGTTGACTAATAATTTTGCAATTACACAACACTATATATATATGTGTGTGTGTATATATATATATATATATATATATATACACACACACAAAATATTTTTATTTTACCACAGTATCAGTGATGGTAAATGGGTTGTTTTATCTCTCAGTGTTTCTACTTGGAAAACAAGAAACACTACTTCAGAATATTTATGGAATATTTTAATGTACTAACCCCCAAGTGGAGCATATAGTAATCTCTTAGTAAAGAAAAATCTGAAGCTTTTCTTATCCTTGTGATAGACAGAGGGTGTTCAAGAATACTTGTACTAGAAAGCCACTAATTACAGGATTTTTCCATAAGATTTCATATATTTTTTCTAGAAAACTGAGTAAAGTTCTTAATTAACATTAAAACAACTCATTACTTTTTGAAGATTGTGTTTTATTTCTATCTTAAGTAGACAAAACATATAATTTTTAAGTAGTATCTTTCATATTAGTACAAGTAGATTGACAATTTCAGGGTCATTGAATTTGAGCTGTATTTTCCATTAATTTAATTTAGATTGCCTTTTTATTCTGAAGGAGACTTCCATGTTTAAGAAAAGATTCTTTCCATTAAGATGTAGGAAAATATACCTTATTCTTTTCTTGGCATATTTAGACATATTAATGTTGAAATTCTTGTACTCACTATTTGTTAAAAATATTTATGGATCCATATGGAACAACAGATGTTGAAGCAAAGATACAGGAGACATATTTTATGTTCACTAAAAACCCTGGGACATGAGGATTTTTTTTCATCTTCAAAGAAAAAGGACATTATTTTGAAAGAAAACTTTAAAATTTTTGGTGACTGTGAAACTTGAAATTATTATCAAATCATGTCTGTGCAGAGAGTATAGAGTTCATAGTTTACTAGACTGTAGTAGGCATACATTTATTATTTCTAATATATTGTTAAGCATGCTTAGTATATTTCAAAGCCTGAAACAAAGAGGAAATTGGACATAACACACACTTGTATTTCCTTCATGAGATAAGATACTGTTAAAGGAAGAAGGCCATGAATTTTAGTTATAGGGAACGATCTGTGTTCAATTTTAAATTAGTCTCAGAAAAAGAAAGGGAAAATTATATTAATCCATTTTCAAATTTCATGACATTTAAAATTACAATACATACACATATGTATATACCCGTAGACACACAATTTTATGATAATAAATATTTCCTTTTGAAATTCATATAGTCCTACAAAAATTCAATGATTCATTTTAAATTTGGTAGCATAACATTTTCTATGTCTGTAAGTATTTAAATAAGATGAAAGAAAAATAAAGAAAATTAAGAGCTAATACTTAACATACTCCATTACTAATATCATGAGCAGGCTTGAAATACTCACCAAAAATATGTGTTAAGTTTTAATTCTAGCAGACTTAACCATTCATGTTTGTGGACAAGAAGATTTACAAAGTTACAACCTAGAAAATTTGGTCATTTTCAGCCTAGAATCAATGTCATCTATTCTTCCATATTCTGCATCCATGTTACTGTATTATGTCTTGGTAACTACATTACTCGGGTACCATTTGATTTTTTTTTCCAGTGTAAATCTCTGTTTTTACATAGGTTTGAAATTATCTCCTGTTTTTGCCTTTTCACATTGGAGTTTTACTTTCAGCTAAAATACTTGTATTAATAAATTGGCTAAATGACCCTTAATAAGCCTATTATTTTGAAATCAGTTCCAAATCAGTCCAACGATTTAGGAAGATGTTACAAACAGTGCACATTGTAGAATGTTTCCTGTAGGGGTATTGTGTTGTTTCATGGTAAATAATTGTCCCACCCACTGGTATAATAAAAAGCGCTGATTGGCCAAAGGCAGGCAGGAAGTGTGGGCGGGGCTACCAGACTAAAAACTCTGAGAACAGGAAGCACAGAGCAGAATGCCAGAGAGAAGCTGGAAGAAGCAGCGGACAACCATGCTGCTCTAAGAAAAGGTACCCAGCCACATGGCTGAACAGGATGAGTCATGGGTTAGATGAAGGGTAGAAAGCTAGCAAGTTATATGCCTGGGCCTTAGACTGATCAACTGAAATTGAAAGACATCTGTGTGTCTCTGTGTATCTGTGGGTCTGTGGGTCTGCGGGTCTGCGGGTCTGTGGGTCTGTGGGCCTAGACCTTGAGGTTAGGCCTGAAAGTCCGGGCCAGAAACCTCCTACTACAGTTTCCTACTACTGTTTTTGTTTTATGAAAAACTGTTGGCAAATAAAAGGCCATAAAAGATGTTATTTCTGCCGGAGCATTGATATTTGCTGTTCTACAGCATTAGTTTCAAATTCTGAGGAAGATACTTCTTTATCTGGATATTTACATAACCCCTACCATTTTTCCTGGAAGGAATAGCCTATGAAAACATTATATAATTGAGATCTTACAGCTGCTGAAACCCTTCCAAAATTTGAATTACATACAGACAAAAATTTGGGGTCTCAAATAATTCTCTTTTATTTACTTTTCATGAAAAGAAACATCACATAAAGAAAAAATATTACTGTTATTTCTGCCCATCCTTTGATGAGTATTTCTTCCATAGATAAAAAAAATACTCAAGACAAATGAGAGACATGAATTAATAATAATTCTTTGTATCTATTCTAATAAAAGAATGATATTTAAACGGTATTACATTCATGGTAATAACATCCTTTTGCTGGTTTGTACATATGCTTTGAAAATTTTATGTCCTGTTCAGATGGAGTAGTATCTTTTGTTAATATTGTCCATATCCAAGCCTAACCAAGGTGGGTAAATGATGCATCTAGGGAGCCATAAAACTGGTGGAAACATATTTCCTTGTAGTATTTTAGTACTCTGGAAAATTCAGTTTCAGGACAAATTGTTCTGCCATAAACAACCTAAAAGCCTTCTAAGGGCAATAGCTTTCCACAGTAACAGTTTATGCAATTTTCAGCATGAGAAAAGTTGTTATATATCATAAATCATTTAAAAAATTGCTTGGATTTTTGGAGGATCTTAAAAGTTTTTATAAAGCTTTAAGTGCAGTACAATCTATGTGTGATGACTATGATAATGAGCTTTTTTGACGTGGGGTTTTAGATAGCCCAGGATGGTCTCAAAATCACTATGAAATCCACAATCACCTTGAACCTCATCTTCCTCCTTCCTCTGCCTCTAATTACAAGGAATGTACCACTATGCTCAGCTTATGCAGTGTTAAAGAGAGAACTCAGGGCATCTTTTATGCTAGGCAAGTACAAGTTTCTATAGTGATGGGGAATGTCTGTCTTTATTTTGTGAATTACCATTGGATAATAAAGGAACTGTTTTTGCCTATAGAGAGCTAGCTTATAGGCAGGTGGGCATTCCAAGCATAGATAAAGAGGAAGGAGGTCAGACAAAGACATTGTGAACTACTGCTCAAGTGAGCAAGATGTAATGGAATGCAGGTAAGGCCAATACCCACATGGCAAGACATATATTAATAGAAATGGGTTGAGATAAACTATAAGAGATAGCTGATAATTAGTGTAAGTCATAAGATAAAGAGTTTGTAATTCATATAAGACATTGTGTGATTATTTGGGGCTAAGCAGCTGTGGGATTGAAAATCTGGATCTCAGTACTAGGCCGGATCAGAGGCTTCTTACAACAGACACGCTCTTTTCTAATTGAGCTATGGTCTCAGCCCTTAAAAATGGGTAATCTTACTGTTACTGAGTCATAAATATATGTATAAGAGGTATCGTGACATTGCCTTATATAAATTGTACAGGCACATGAGTATGTGTTCATTTCTCTCAACATTTAAGGTAGTATAAAATGGTCATTATCACACACTTTCATTTTTCCAAAAATGTCATTTTATATTCATATTAGCAATTCTTTTTTAGCATATGGTGTCCATAAATTTAATAACATTTTCCAATTACCATTTTAAATAAAACTTAATAATTAAGTAAAACTTCTAGCAACTGCTTATGAAAAGACTGTTCAGTCTTTAAAAATTAGGTTACAAGTCAGTCAAAATGTTTAAGCTTCTTTAGCTTCTAATAAACAATCATTCTAAAATATATCTCCACTTAGGAAAGAATCCAAGGGATAGCACTTTTTCATTTGCATTTGTAAGACAAGTTATTATTTCGAACTCTAGAATCAAAGTTACCTGATCAACAAATCAATAGATCCTAAAGAGCCTTTAGTTATGCTAATTTGGGCTTTACTCACTACAAAATTTTCAACTATTCAGGTTGGCTCTTTGTCATAAAACTTCATCATTTCTGTAATCTTTGACAAAAATGTCTTAAATATAACTCATTTTTCTAAGATCTTAAATTAATGCTTCAGGATTTTAGATTTTAAATTATTATATTTTTATAACAAATTTTGCTGTAGAGTAAATATTTTGACTACTTCTGCACACAATAACACACCACTTGTCCCCGAAATGCTGTACAGGACACAATATGTACAGCACTTCCCATTATCTGATAACATATGTTTTTATATTATTATTTACATTTTTAGTACTAATCATTTTCGTATGTCAATTACATATCTTTCACTAGACATTAGACTTTTGAAGATGGAGACCATAGGCTTTAATCTTTGCTTTTTCTTCTTTAGAAACCACTCTTCTGCTTTTCACAGAGGATATTAAGCAAATATTTGTAATTTGTTTCCTAGGTTACATAGAGTGGAAAGCCACACTAATATTTTTAAGGGCTATGTCTGCCTCGATAACACATATAAAAAATGCCTAAACACAAAGTTAAGTAAATCTTAGACTCTAAAAACTTGGAAAAGTGTGTGTGTGTGTGTGTGTGTGTGTGTGTATGTGTGTGTGTGTGTGTGTGTGTGTGTGTGTGTGTGTGTATTTGTTAGAATCACTTGAAAACCTTTTCTAAAGCAGCCCTTTATTTTGGAGTGAGCTATATTATTCCTTAAGAGTCTATTTTCTGATGCAAGGAAAACTCCCACTAATCTACAAAGATGACTGAAGCTACGACTCCAAACAATAGTGGATATGTAGCCTGAACTGACCATTCTGTGATGAGATTGTTGACTACCCTAGTTGTCATCAGAGAGCCTTTATCACGTACCTAATGGAAACAGATAGAGAGACCCATAGCCAACCATTAGATTGAGCTTGGGGAATCCTGCTGAAGAAAGGGTGAAAGAATCATAGAAGTGGGGGATGGGGGTGGGGTGGAGGGGTGTCAAGGACATCACAAGAAAACCCACAGAACAACTAATCTGGGCTCATAGGTGCTCACAGAGGCTGAAGCAGCAAGCAGGGAGCCAGCCAGGGACCAACCTAAGTTACAGTTGTGTTGCTTGGTCTACTTGTAGGGCTTCTAACAGGTGGGAGGATGGATTGTCCCTAATACTGTGGCTGACTCTTGAGATCTTACTCATCATACTGGATTGCCTTGACCAGCATACAAAGGAAGGTACTTAGTCTTACTGTAACTTGACATGCCATGCTTTCTTGATAACCATGAAAGGCCTTCACCTTTCTGAACAAAAAGAGAGGAGAGTGGATTGAAGTAGAAACAGAGGGAAGGTGTGGAGAGGGAATGGAAAGGGAGGAGGGAGGGCATACTACGGTCAGGATGTAAAATAAACAATTTTAAAAAGAGTCCATTTCCTGTCTGCCCTTAGTGACCACAGACTAGATATGACAAACTAAATTATAAACTTACAGATTTTTCCATGTTTCCCTATCATGAACAGTAAATCTAATATAATCTTGAATAATTCGCTTAAAAAAAGACAACTCAAATTGAGCTTGGTTACATTTACTCCTTTTCTGAGCACTGGGTAAGTGAATGCTGGAGGATCATAAATTTGAAGCTAGCCTGGATGACATGAAGTTAAAGGCAGCCTTGTAAAGCCCAATGCAATAAAACAAAATATGGATGAATCACAGTAGTAATACACTGTGGATTGTACATACATATGCATTTATGCATGAATTTAGTGGCAAAGTACACAAATCAATTATCTTGCAAAGTCTACGATTTCTCATTGAATTAATTGCACAATGCAGTTTTGGTGACAAAATGTATGTATGGTTTCCTATGTTAAAATCAAGTGCATATAAAATCTAAAGCCACTTAATTTTTTACTAAATATAGATTTTTCTCTTTAAAATAAATCAAAGAATTATAAATAATGCAGAGGTGTTTGGTAAGAATTAGCAAATCTATGCATTTAGTTTCTGCTTTTTATTATCCCCACGTTTTTATCTTTGTCATTTTTGTTATTTCGAAAATGTATGACGTCTACTTCTGCTACCTCATGAAAAAATATAATTTGACTTCTTCAGCATTGTATATTATATGAATTTAAAAGATATTCCTGTCTCTATAAACAAACAATTCATTTACACATGAATTGATTGTATTTTCCAGAATTTTGTATTAGTTCAGTGTTGTTCATGCAGATACATCTTCTACCTTACACCAAATTCACATAGAAGAAGGATTGAGCTGAACGTGATTAATGTGAGGTATGCCAGATGAGATAGATTTTTCACCTTTGAAAATACAATAATGTAAACACTTAATTTTTAAAAATTAAAATAAAAAATGTTTTTAAAATTCTATGTAACCTAGTTGAGATAATAGCACAGTCAGTAAAATGCCTACTTCCTAAATGTGAAGATATGAGTTCAAATCTCCAGCACACATATAAATGCTAGGCAAAGCAATTCATGCCTTTAACTCCATTTCTCGGGAGGTGGTGAAAAGGGAATCCTTGAAATTTTCTTGCCAACCAGTCAAAACAAATTGATGATTTCATGGTTCAATGAAATACCTGATCTCAGAAAAAAACTAGAGAAAGATTGAAAAAGATATCGAACATCAAACAATTGCATCCATGCTTATATTCCCAACCAACAGAAATACTGACATGCACACACATCCACATAAACACATATACTGACGTATACTATACACACACACACACACACACACACACACACACACACACACACACACACACACACACACACACACATACACACACACACACATTATATTTTAAGTTGGTTCTGTCTACTGATGTGATTTGGGTATATAGTGAATTTAAAAATTCCCAAAAAAGTATATAAAACACTTAAAATTATTAATAACAAATGTAGCCTTCTGGGCCTTCATAGTTTTCAAAAGGTTGTTACAGCTAGCTTAAAATTAGAATTACATACCATGCAAATAGAATGCCCTGTGAAGAGTCAATCATCTTTTAAAAATAACTTGTCACTAAATGTCCAAAATTGTGAAATCTCTGTGTCAGAGACCATGGTACTTCTCCACTTTCAGAAGAGAAATGAATAACAGTCAAAAATCTCACGGGAGTCATTATCATTTTACATAACTAATTCCAAAGGGAAGTGCTAAAATTTTACCATTTGAAGTAGCAGTAACAAATTTGTTCTTGTTTCATGAATTATTAATCATAGCTACACGTATTTAGAAATATATAGTAAAGTGATCTGAACTAACATAAATTAGGAATAAAGATTTAGGCTGGGTTGGAAAAACAAAGCTAAACCAGAGATATGTCTGACTGTTTCCCAAAAATCAATAAATCTTGAAATCAAAGTAACAAATGAAAAGACAAGTCATACAGGGGAAAGTGAAATTAGATGTGAGTTCAGCCTGGTGATAACCTATGTTCAAAATCAAGTAAATTCTGTGTTCTTAGAGCCACATTAAAATTTAAAGAAAAATTAATAACAAAGTAAGTTTCAAATGTACTTACAGATGCCTTTTCTGTAATGTGAATGCAAATGCTTATCTTACTAGGCAGTAAGATGTTTTCTTTCTGGAGCTATTGTTTTTTCCTCAGTGCTATAGTTGTGGGGGGAGGGCAAAGGAATATTTACTATCATTTGAAAGGTGAGTATCATCGACAAGAGAATATAATTTGCCATGGATAAATGTCATGGTTACAACTAACAGTTTACATGTCATTGTAGCTGAAAATTTAAAATATAACACATGTAAAAGCAAACTAGATTCTGTTGACTTGGTTCTCAAATATTAGAGAGATATGATTTGGATCAACAGCAGCAGCAACAAACACTGTTGTTGTGTTATCACATCCTTTCACATAGAGATTGCATATATTTTATTTTACTATGTAATCATAACCATTTTTCTAGCTTTGAAAGAGGGAACTGAATCTTTTAGATTTCAATCGAAAGTTTCAGAATACTAAATTATAATTTTTATTTAATATTCTGAGGAAACTTTTGGCTCCCAGTACTAGATTTTGGTGGCATTGTTAGATTTATTTTTTAACTCCTTATTAAAGGCAATGATGAAAGAAAATTGATTTTGGAAGAAAATATTGTTTACCTCATTAGTCTTAAATTTGTTCATAACTCCTGTTCATTAAATTTAAAACACCCACTCCAGAAATTACAATGTCTTATTAGGGGAGATGGCCTATGAAATACTAACATGAAAGTCTTTCTGTAAAGTGATTTATAAACTTTTAGTAGGCAGTATTGTGAATATTTGAGATGTCACCATTTCCTTTTGCTTTCATTACAGAATCAGTAACAATTTTCATAATATCAATTTGGACATGGAGTTCCTATCCACATCCTCATCTATCCACTTAGAGTAATTAGTTTGGCTACCTCCTTATTATGATGATAACCATGACAGTAGCTCTGACTGCTCATGGCTTGGTCTTTGCAGGTTACAGATGCATCAGCTGTGATACAGTCATTACCAAGCACTCAAGGCTTAATGGGCAGCAGCTTGCTCTAGGTCATCTGTGAATGTGCTTCTCTATTCTCCTACTCACAATTCTAGGAACTTCTGGTACTGTTTCCTATGCTCTAGTTTCATGGGAGATAAAATATATTCAACATGCATATTGTTATTTCAATACTGTTGTCATACTTTCAAATGCTTATCTGCCATTTTTTTTTTCTAGTTTTCTTTCTCCAACCTTTCCCCTAGGGAACATAATCTAAGGAAACTGTTAGGGAGCAGAAATGGTCTTGATTTGGTATTACAGAAGAAATAAAACAATATTTAAATTTTGTTTCTCCATATGCTCTTCTGCGTATTCTGGCACTTCATAGTCCTACAATTATTTGTATCCATGATGTGATTACTAAATTTTTACATAGAAACTATGAAATACTTCAGAGTTTATTATCTTACTTATTTTCTCATAATTTTTGAGATTATTGTTTAAATAATAATTTAGAAAAGTATATATAAGGTAAATATATTTTGAAATGGTTTATATAAACAATGTTTTTGATATTGTTATTATTTAAATCTCTATCAATATGCTGTTGTCCTCCCATTGTTCCTTTATGTATAACATTTGTGAAATATTTGTAATATAAATAAAAATACATTTTTCTTGACCACAACTTTCCATCTACTATGCAATTCCCTTTGCTATTTTTGTAGCACATCTTTTTAAAATTTATTTTTTAATTTCATTTTCTTTCATTTTACATACAAACTAGTTTTCCCTCCCTCCCTTCTTTCTGTCCCCCACTCCAGCCTTTCCCCCTACCCCACTCCCAACCAATCCTCTGAGAGGGTAAAGCTTCTCTTGGGGAGTCAAAAAAGCCTGGCATATCAAGTTGGGAAAGAACTAACCCCCTCCCCCTGCATCAAGGCTGAGCAAGGTATCTCTTCATAGGGCACGGGTTCCAAAAAGGCAGTTCTGGCATTATGGACAAATCCTGGTCTCATTGCCAGGGGTCCTATAAACTGTCCAAGCCACACAACTGTCACATACATTTCAGAGGGCCTAGTTCAGTACCATGCAGGTTCCCCATCTGTCAGTGCAGTGTCAATGAGCTCCCACTAGCTCAGGTCAGTTATCTCTGTGGGTTTTCCCATCATGATCTGAACCCACACCTCCACCCCAAGCTTATATAATCCATTCTCCACCTTTTCCACGAGACTCCAGAAGTTCAGCCCAGTGCATAGTTCTGGATCTCTGCATCTTTAGCACAACATTTTGAAAGAGCTGTCCATAGTTGCTTAAACCTCAGTGAACACTGCTCAGCTAAGCTTGTGGCCATATCTTTCTAATATCCCCTTGCAAAAGTGGCTAAAGATAAACTAGTCATATTTTATTTCCAAGGTAACTTGACTCTCAGCATCTTTTCCAGTAGATAATGACATCCTCCTTAAAATACTTTCTTCATTTTAATTCTAGGACATACAATTTTCTTCTTCATTTATTATCCTTTCTGGACTTTATTTACAACTTTCTCTTCAGCCTCCAGACTTGTTTTGGAATTCATATAGGCTCAGTAGTTGGAACACCTATTTCTCTTTAACCACATCTTTAATGCTTTTGTCCTTCCAAATTCTTTTTTTTTTAATGTAATTTAGGAACTTTAGAAAAATATTCTTATTTCTACAATGATCCATTTTCTTAGACTAAAAGGGCAAATAGAATTACTTGGTCAGGACGTACAAGTAAGTATGTGGTTTATGGTAGATTTTACTAGTTCAAGTACACATTTAGGTGATGTTTCATTCACCAATAATTAAAACTAAACCAAGGTATCTTAATTTTAGCTAACCATCAGTGTGGCATAGCAAAATTAACCAAACATTATTGACCGTAGTATATTAGTACCATCAATGACAGAAATTTCTCTCAAATCTGTATATTCAGTCAACATATTTTTTACTAAATTCCAGAAAGTTTATCCAATACCTTCCTTAGCACTTTCGTTAGGATATACAACATGCCACAGTATTTGTATGGTTATCCCTTTTACATTAATTTTTGGTACGTACACATTTATAACACTCATTTAATAATTCAAATGATTGCATGTGACCTTTTAAAAATAATTGTGACCAGTAGTTAAATTTTGTTATTACTATGTAACCTTTTGTTATATTTACCTGAAAATCTATGTATTTAATGGGGAGACACATTCAGTCATTTGCACAGTATCCGCAATGGCTATTTGATGCTACATATAATCAACAGTGACTCGAATTCATGTGTCTTGTTTTTATTCCACTCTTATCAAGATTGAATTTTGAGCGGCATCTCTATTCTTCTGAGGCATTGTTCATTTATATTCATACTAAAATCGGTACTATTGTCATTAAAGTTACTGGGCATAATATGGTGACTCAAAGGAATGTGGCACTGACAGCAGGAGGTGGCTTTAACAAGTTATTTATTGCATAATTGAAAACTGGAGATTTTCTCGCAATCTGTTTAAATATGCAATTGCTGTTTAAATACAGGATCCCCGAAATCTTATAAAGGGATTTTTTAAGTTACACATAAGATAAAAACCACTTCGATTATGAAAATAAATGTACATAAATATCGGTTTATAGTTTCTTGTATGTCATTGAAGCACCAACAATTAGATATACTATGAAACAATCCATATTTTGTTAATTTCAAAGTGATTTTTCAATGAATTCTCCAAATTTATTAAAATAATTATTACCTGAGGAAAGTAACAACATACATTTCTATATCTTTTATAAGGCAAAGTGACTGTTAAAAAGTCATTTTTCTGATCTTTTACCCTAGATATTCTCCTTCAGTGCATTTGTTCCTCCTAAAGCAGTCGTGCAACATTCTCAGTTGCTTTTATGTATTGCCTTACCGACTGAATGGTTTCTTTCTACCAGACTTGAAATATTAATCATCAGTTGATATGAACTTTCAAGAATGTAAATAGGATGAAATCACACATCTAGCATTTTATTTTTCCCTCTGTTTATTTCCCTCCACTTCCCTTGTTCTCCTAATGAAACAGGAAAACTCAGGTGTCTAGGTTCCAATCCGTAAAGTGAATTTAGGAAGTTCTATTTTACGTGTATGGGAGGTTGGCTTTCAAATGTCTGTGAATCGCTGTGGTTATTGGTCATGGCGGCCAGCAGAGGGCACCAGATATTCTAGAAATGACATTACAAATGGTTATGACAAGCCATGTGAGAATAGAATCTTGAGAAATAATTTAATTCTATGCCTTGGTTTTATCATCTGTAAAGTGAACACAAAATATAACTAACTTATCAAGATGACTTTAAAATATAAAATAGTTAATATTTACAAAGCAGTAGAGCCATACTTATGAGGTAAGATCTTACTAAATTATGATTGCTATGAATAATTTTTAAAAAATATTTTGTATGCAATAGAATGTACATGATAAAATAGCAACACAAAATAAATAGTTCTTCAGTATAGGGGCAATTTCATGTTCAATTAAATTTCTACTTTTTCATTGTGTTTTATAGCAACATAAATACTATATGCAACATAAATAGTACATAACTTAGTTTATACATTTAATAGTATAAAGCATATCTCAGACATTACATCTAGTTAATTAAAAAACACTTATTTTCAATTACTAATTCAGGCATGTAAAGCATTTCAAAACTATACAATCCATTCCAGATACACCAGAATATTCACTGCCCAGAAAATCATATGCTTCTTTACCACATTGTGATTCTTTTTTCTTAAGAATTTATTGTTCATAAATGAATTTCATGTTTCCCAAAAAAGCCTATTTACATTTTAATAGTACATAGAAATTTGCTTTGAAACATGGTAAACTCATATGATCATTCATTGATTTTATTTTACTTCTTTAACTTTTAATAATGAATAAGAATAATTTTATGAAATTCCAATATAAAAAGAAAAGAGACAACTGCCTCATGACTCAATATTTATCACAAGCATGCTTATGATTATGTGTGTCCATATAAATATAAAAATACATACACTTCAATATAGTTGCTTCTTTGAATGAACAGGTATAAAATAGAAAGCCTCCCACCTAACATTTATACTGAAAATGTATTTTGTAACTCATTAGTGGGAAAGCACCATTTAAAAGACTGAAGTCACTATGTTCAGAAATGCCATTGATTGCCTTTATTACTGGAATAACAATTCCCCCCAAATATAATAACAAGTAATATGATCATTGCCCTTGGCAGTACCATTAAACTGGGCACTGAGCTACTTCAAATAGCTGTGAATGTTAAACATTAGTTCAGCCTTAAGCAGGCTGATTTTAACAGCCAAATGTGCACTGCAGTATATCTGAACATTAAAAGCACCTTTCAAACTTAATTTTACAGAAATGTTAATGACCAGAACAAACTATTGAAGGCAAAAAGAAAAGTAATTATTTCAACAGATGAAAGGAAACAATAAATGAGGCTCACATTTTAAAAGGGGAACTATAACATATCTCTTTTGAAAGGAATGTTCTGAGCTTACAAACACCATGAAGACATTTAAGCTGTTGTTTATATAGGAATTATATTCAATCTTAAACACACACTCTTAGGAGGAAATTAACAGCTTTATAAGCATGAGTTTTAAGCAAGGTTTCATGGGACTATTTGCTTTCAAAATGGAATTTATTAAGTTTCAAAGTACCTAGTGTAGTTAGCCACTTCCTAAAATGATGAGAGATAGTGATAAATAATAGATAGATATGTGTGTATGACCAGAAAGGGAAAAGCCAATTACTAAAGCTTACACATCTAAAGTGTGTTGACTTGTGATGACTTATTCATAAAGGTGTTATTGTAAATTGTAGGTTCGATTACTTTCACTGTTGATTTCCAATATGAACCATTTGATGAAATTAGAGACTGAAGCACAAGATAGTTTGATATATAGGTAGAAAGATAGATAGATAGATAGATAGATAGATAGATAGATAGATAGATAGATAGATAGATACACACATACATAAGTACTGAAAATTTCAGCTTTAAAATTATTAGGTGGATATCACAAAATCAAGTTACAAGTTAAAATGACAAAGGTGCCAAATAATCTAGTAATAGGAGTCTGAGGCAGGGGGATGACACGTTCCTAGTCAGCCTAGGCAGTGAGATCTTGTTTCAAAAATAAACCCCCACCAAAAAGACCCCATAATTAAATCATGACATTGAAAATAATTTGAAAAATATATAGTTATAATAAAATTTTCAAATCAGATTGGAAGTCACCCATGCCTGAAGGAGATGTACTATATATAAATAAAAAAGCCAGCATTTTGTCCTTTTAAAACATTTTTTCCTCCAGTCTCTAAATTTTACTTTTAAAATTTTATACAAAATGAAAAGCAATGGAAAATTGGCTAAAAGCTAGAAGTTTTGGTCTTCAGGGCATTTATATCACTAAATAAATTTCGAATTCTTTTTTAAACAGGATTAGAAACTCAGGTTCTCCTAAGTTATTACTCAGAGCAGGAACCTTATTTCTAAAGTACTAAATTGGTACCATTAGTATAAGAAATAAAAATAAAATGAACTAATTCCAGTGGCATTATGTGTCTGAGTTTAATATAATCATTATCATAGATATAAATAGTTAAAAGATAGAATTCAGGAAAAACTTTACTTTTCTCTCATTTTAATTTAGCAAAATAAATGATATGTATTTGAGCAGATCATATATGTCCATCAGGCATCTATGAAATGCTCAGTGTCTAAGGACTTTTAGCATATGTTCACTAAAATAATAGCACAAACACGATTGTTGTCCAGAGTGAAGGACTCAGAAATTTTACAAATGTCTTTTACTCACAATGATATGATTCTCTGAAGGCAATCAACACAGGATTTCATTCTACACTTTATGTTTAGAGCAGCCATTTCCAAACCAAATTGTAGGCAATGATAACAGGTATATATGCTGTCATACTGTCATGTATCCACCGATTAAATGGTACAGTAATAACACTGAAAATGTCTTTTACTTTCATAACTCTAATTATTCAGTATAATATTGGCACTATGCCCAGATGAATAAGAAAACATCCATGACATATTTTTTAAGGAATTAACAATTGCTATGTTTTATGATCTTATCAGTTATATGTAATAATGATCAATAAATATTTTGCATTATGCATTGTTGACACTCCTTGAAACCATTTTAGTTAGGAGAAATATTGTTGTTAATATATACATATGTATGTCTATAAATGTATGTGTGTATGTAAGCCATCGACACACACACATAGGTCTCATCTGGCAAAACATCCTTAACCTCTTGATTCTTCCACTTTCAGATATAAAATATGCTTCAAGAGGTTAAAAACACTTCCCCAAACCACACAATATAACTCAGAAATAAGTTCAGTTCTATTTGACTTGAGATTCTGAGATCTTAACAACTGCCTCCCAGCTTATGGAATATCAGACTAATAAATCAACATTTGCAATCATATTCTGGTGGATAATAAACCTTCTAATGTTATGATTTTTGACACAGTAAAAATCTTCAGTGTGATTTTCTAGTGTGAAGACATCTAAAGTATGTGTGTAAGGACATGCATGTATTTCAATAGGCCAGGAAAGAAATAAGCCAGGAAGAAAAAAAATTAAATAAGCTTCATACTTAGCTGAGTTTATCAGTGTATATATTTATTTCAAATAATATAAAATTCAGTCTTCCACAAAAGAAGCAGTGTCATGAGAAAACTTAAGCTTTTGGTTTTTGTAGACGCTGCATTTCCAATATCAGGATGTCAGTCTTCATTCACTCTTTGACAATGTTGTCAATCAAATAGCAATCTAGTTTGGTTAGACTTTAAGCAAAGATCAGAGTGATGACACTGCTGAGGTAACATTATTGTCCCACTTAGACACTTTCATACTTTAACATCAATATTAACTTCAGACTGTGTTTTTACAGCAAACAAAATACTAGAAAATTTAGAATCTCTGTGCTCACAGAAACTAAAATATCTAGATCTATTTTAAGGGTTTTCAAAACACTAGTTTAAATTTATATTTAAAAGTAATAGTAGGGTAAAACATTTTGAGTGTCTATCATTAAATATTTTATTAATTTTTTTTAAACAAGAAGAAATGTTGTAGTCAAACGTGGGATCTTATTAGTGTCATTCTTTTAGAACCATGGCTAATAAAATAAATAAACAATATACTTTAATCAAGACATTCAGCAAATAAAAGCAATAAAAGTGTAACATTCATGGCTCTCTCATTAAGCTAGCATAAGCAAAATGATGTGTAAGTCATGGGTTCTATGTCATGACAAACCTCATGAAACATTTCTTGGATGTTCACATAAAAATCCTCTATTTTTTGTTGTGATTTCCCAAAATGTCATTTGTCAAATGTCATGATGAACATCAAATCTACAAGGAAAATATGTAAAATACAGGGAATAAGGAAGCAATGGTACTATCTAATATGTTTGGCAGGGAATTATTCACTGAGTAATGTTGAAAAAGTTTCTATACATTGTAGCTACATTTACATGATAACCATAACTGAATGTGTTACTATACTAGGGGTAATTATTTCAACTAAAGAGGAACCTGCTGTGCAGAAGCATGTTGCATTTTAACAGTTCCTTAATGGGATATTAAAACATTTAAGAACTAAAAAGATATTCTTCATGGATTGCTCTTTTTTTTTTCTTAGTACAGTCAAAATGTTCACAGAATGTTACTTTACTTTGAAAATAAAGTACATAGATACATTCCAGAACTTGTTCTTCTCACCTTGTCAAGTGTTAGTAGAAATTGCCAGTTGAGACACACCTATGGATATCTCTGAGGGAAGTTAATATTAGATTTATAGGGTATTATATACATTTTGAGAGTTTTGCTTCTCTTTACTACTGAAAAGTGTGATTTCAACAAGGAGGAAATTTAGAATACTATGTTATATTTCAATTTACATGGGGGAAACCAAAGGAAATTTAAGTAAATTGTCTGAAAATACTTTAGTCCAAATCAGCCAAGAGCTCTCCATGTTTCCTCAAAAGGTTTTCAGAAGCTCAGGGGCTGGAATTGAATATGGTTTATCAGCTTGAATTTGTAAATCTTCTCTGAGTGTCATGGTTCCTTATTAAAGAATAAATAGCTACAGTATTTTTATTATGAAACTATAGCTTCTGTTTATAGAAATATATAGGCACATCTTTGCATTAATGAAAATTCAAGCAAGAAAAGTGGTTCAAGTTTAGTCACTGTACATATGTGTTTGAGAGCTTTAAAATTCCTGATGACTTCACCATGCTTTCTCCTTAGAAAACGAGGGCAGACTAAAGGGTCATTGCAATTATAATTTTCAGCCATCGTGATAGCAGAGGAATCTCCAGAAGCTTCTCGTATCATTTTGCATGTCAAAGTCAATAAAGGCATCCTGTCATTAAAATAATAAATATGACCTTTCAGGTGAAATGATTTCACCTCCACACATTCTGATACCTCAACAATATGAGAATGCTTATGTCTTTGATTCTCAAATAATTATTAGACTAAAACCACACTCCTAGAATTCAAGATATGATAGAGAGGCAGTATACATTCTAATTTATTTCTAAAACCTAGCAAAAAAGCTTTTTTTTAGAAAATAGTTAGAAATATCCAAAATAATATTTTCAGTTTTGTACCTTATCCCCCAACTTCATTTAATCATAAAGCTACCAAATCTTCAACTGCAGCAATTCCTTAAGTTACAACAAGTAGTTTCTATTTCCAAAGTTTGCAAATTCACAAAGAAAATGTAGCTAAAATTTCTGTAAAGTGGACATTAGTAACCATAAATTTCTGCTATATACAGGATTTTCTGTTGACAGAATTGAAGTTCTTTAAAACAGCCATTAATTCCTTTTGAATCATTAACTGTACTGAGAGAATTCATGCTTACATTTTCCTGGAAATCATGAATTATCTCTTACTTAATAATGCTATTCTGCATGCTAACTTACAAATAAACTGTTTTTATTACACAAAGCCAATTTTTAATTATCTAAGAAAAATGTGCGAAGAAAAGAAAGCCAACATAAGTATAAACTAAAGCAGTGAATTATTTTGATTGTGGAATATACTATATGATTTTAAAGACCCTTCTTGTGATATTTCATTGTTTAAGTTAGAACAGGCTTCCAAATCTTGATAGCTTGGGCAAACACACATTTAACATTACCTTTTCTTTATCTATCCCATAAATGTCCAGTGGATTCATATCACAAAATGACTACTTAGCATATATTTTTCTTAAGATTTATAATGTAAAATATAAAGCCTTAATATTAACTTTATAGGTAAAACGAACTTTCCTGTCATTATATTCATAAAACATTAAAGGCTGAATTCTTTCAAACAGTAGAAACAAGTAAAAGCAGTATCAGACTTAGCTCGTTGGCAGGAGCAAATTCTGAATCTCTGAGGTCAAGGCCAACCTGTTCTACAGAGTGAGTTCCAGGACATCCAGGACTGAAAGACGGTGTCTTGAAAAAAAGAAAAAAAAAAGAAAAAGAAAAAAAAAAGGCCTCTCAGGGATGTCAGTGAATATGGCATATCAAGTTACAAGATGAGGCACAAATCCTCATGACTGGACCTGACAACCCAATAAGAGAAAATAGGTTCCAAGCACAGGTAGTCAGACATAGCCCTGCTCCCACTGTAAGGAATATCATGGGAACACCACCCTGCTAAAACTTACAACATATGTAGAGGATCTAGCTCATTCTGAAAGAATTTGGTTGCTGTTTAAGGCTCTGTTAGCCCCAATTAGTTGTGCTTAGCTGATTCTGTGGGCCATGTTCCCATGGTGTCCTCTCTTAGAACAGGACCAAATATTTAATAGGCATTTTGATTTATTAATTCATCTAATCATGAGAACATAACTTGGTACATGCACAATTGCCTGAGATTTAAATTTTAAAATGAGTATTTATAGAGCAGAAAATAAACTTAAGAATTAAGAGTAGGGGTTCTAATTGATGACAGGGGAAAGATATCAATATGAAAGAAGACAGAGGGAGTGTGGACAAATAATACCGAGGATGTTTAACAGAACTTCAAGGAATCCTATTATTACATCTTGACATACAATTATATATAATATATGTATGTGTGTACACTCATGCATATTAAATGAAGTTATGTCACTTGACTTTGCATTGTTCCCCACAGACTATCTAACAAAAACCCAAGAACAAAGCATAAAAAACATCTGTTCAAGTTGATGACCAGACTAATCTAAATGACTCTCAAATCAATATGGGACACTACTGTTGTCCTTGGTTGCCTCTCAGAAAATGAGTTACTCCCTATGTAAGGTGCTGCATGCTTAGGACACAGAACATGGACGATATTAGCTGGAGTTCACCCTCTATCTTCTTTCCTAGCATTCACAGAACATTTTCGTTATGTTTAGAGGGTGGTTGGGAACATAAAATGTACAGCTGAGCTGAATCCAAATAAAAGGGAACTAGAAAGGCATTCATAGATGAGGAGGAGTAAGTGATTGGCCTAAATCCTATCAACAGAAGATCAACTCATGAAAGAATGATTTTCACGAGAACAGGAACATAGAGGTTGTAACCAACTCTCCTCATCCCTGGACTTTGCTCCTGTTTTCTTTTGCATGATTTATTTACATATCAGTTAGGGGAACCAAAACGCCACAGATGTTTGGTTCAGAATCATACATGTCTGGCTGTGCTACATACTACCTGACTTTGAGCAAACATATAACTTCCCCAGTACTAAATCTTATCCACTAGAAAAAGATGATAACAATCTTTTATTCACAGAGTTGATATTCAATTTCAGTCTTCATATATAAATCTCTACAAGGTGCCCAGTGCCTAGAAAATAAAGGAAAGTACCTTATGTCTATTATGAATGCTACAATAGAGGGAAGTAATCAATAACACTATCTATCTGCAATGCCTATGAACCGCAACAATGAACAGCATGGCAAGATTTTCCTAAAGATGGAACAGTATTCTTATCTTGACAGTAATTAAAAGCTGTCAGATTGAAAATAAAGTCCATTCAACATGAGAGGTACTATAAATCTAGCCAAGTACTTGGTGCCAGTGGAGGCATGTATTTTAGAAGAGAATCCACTACTGTCTTTGATAGATCAGCTTCCTTCATGGAAGATTGTCTTTATAGGAAACAGAGATCATTGCAGAAATCCACAACCAGTCATCATTAAGAGATCAATTGATGATGGAATACCAAGCCCCAATATATATATATACCTAAAATTATACACTTGCACTTTTGGATCAGGGAAAATCACAGGAAATGGGTTGAAATATTGTAAAATAAGAGTACTAGGCTATCTGCTGTGAGACTGTACTTCTTAGAAGTGACATAGAAGCTCTACCCATCATGCCTCAACAGTAATGTTATCTAAATAGGACCCAAAGATTAACACCAATAGACCAATAGACATGCTATCCTGAAATGAGGATATTTTCTGAGGTCCCATCTCTTCAAAGAATTATACACAATTAATAAATGCTGAGAACAAATGAATTAGCCCCTCCTAGGGATGCATCTAGTAATAGATTATTCAATGCAAAATAATTAATTCTGAAGTCATATGCATACAAGCATCAATGGGATGTACCAATAATAAAGCATCAATAATTAAGAATATTATTTCTAATTATATATGTATATATGATCTCTGTGTGTGTACATCCATAATAAAGAAAAAAGACCATCTTTGTGAGGAGAAATGAAGGTGGCACATGTCACATAAGAATGGTTGGAGGGAGGAATTATGAAAGTTGTAAGGATTAAAGGGAAGGGGCAAAGTAAGATAATTATATTTTAATTAAAAATTAATAGATCCATAGTAGACTTTAAAAAAATAGTAAACATCGGTGTATTACAGCATAACTTAGTTCACAATACCTTGAAGAAACATGAAAAAGCCTTCTATTTAGATAAGTAATTTTAAAAGTTTTATTATTTTGTGTGTACAGATGCTTTGTATGCATATATATCTGTGCACCAAAGGCATGCTTTGTGAGATGGAGAACAGTAGGGAGCACAGATACTCTAAACTGGAGTTAGGGGTGGTTGTCAGCATGCATGTGGGTGCAGATTTCAAACCCAGGTCACCTTAAAAGTAGCCATTGCAGGAGCCATCTCCCCAGTCCCAACAGACAGATCCAGAAAGTACCTTCTCGCCCGTATTTCTAGGGAGTACCCATTTCCCTGGTCTCTAGTAGTTCACTTTCCATTTCCATGCCATATGCATTCTCTCATCCTCTCCTCTTCTTAAAGTTTCCCCTTCTTTCTCATAGTTCCCTATTTTTATGAGCCTTTAGCACATCCACACAAATATATAAATTAAAGGAGTGGGAGAGGAGGATCAACAAAGCCATGCGTGTATGAAAATTTCTTAATAAAAGTCATATCCCAATTAAAAACAAACAGATAAATACAGGACTTAGAAATTATTAAACATATACATAAGCTTATTGCAGAGACAAATAGAGACACTTGAAATTATTAAAATATACTCATAAATATTATTTTACCCATTATTTTAGTATGAATACTAGGAAAAATCATCAAGTATGCGGATTTTCAAAAAGTGGTGATATCAAAAAACAAACATGAACCTTTTCCAATTTAATGACTGTCAATAACAATATAGTATTGTATTAAACATGATTTAGTGCCCATTAATCAGCTTTATATTTAGATTGGTGTAGAAAATAGATGAGTTTGAAGGAACAATTTAAAGCCATATAATAAAGGTGATAATGTACCAGAATTCAGAATTGCCTTGACCTAAATTACAAGGGCTGGTTCTTAGTATATTCCCAAATATATATTTAGTAACAGTTTGAAACTGGCCATGGTAGGAAGAATTAAAAAAAATTAAGCAAATGCTTAACAGAACTGTAATTATTGTGAATAGAGAAGAATCGGTTGATCAATATTTTAGGCACACTACTTTTCTTAAAAATTAAATGCAAGGTATAAATATCTCAAATATTAAAAAAAAATCTCAGGATAAAATAAAGAGCCACTGAAGAACTTTTTCTTGATAAATCATATGATTGAGGATACATCCAGGTAGAGCAAAAATTTAAAGTGATGGAGTTTAAGTAGGATTTCCAAGAGAAAAGGTATTGAGAGACAGGAGAGCTTTGATAAAACATTTCAAAATAAGCAGATATAAGGAGAGGAAGGCAACAAAAAAATTCAATAAAATTAAAATTTAAAAAATAACCATGAAGCAAGATAGAACTAAAAGGGATACAAGTCTGTACTAGTTTCATTCTTTATGATAAAACATAAACAAAGCAGCTTGGGGAGAAATGGTTTATTTGGTTGACACTCCGAGCTCACAAACCGTCACTGAGAGTAGTCAGGACATGAACTGAAGCAGAAAACATGGAGAAAAGCTGCTTACTGGCTCACTCTCTGATCTATTCATTTGTTTTCTTATACAAGCCATGGGCACCTGCCTAGTGATGGAACCACCCACAGTGGATTTGGCCATCCTATCTTAATTATCAATCAAAACAATGCCCCAGAGACTAGACTGATCAAAGCAATTCTTCAATTGAGGTTCCTTCTTCCAATGTGACTCTGAGTTGTGTCAAGTTGACAATAAGCACTAAAGGGGACAAAACTATAGATCAATGAAAGAAGTTTAAATAATCAAGTGCTAATGATAAAATACATTCGATTTTTTGAATCATTAAGATATTTGGGGAAACTATAAACCAATGTTATGTTATGCTCCAAAAGTCTGCTTGGTTTATTTGCTGGTCTTGTTTTATTTAAATATATTTAGAGTACTGGAGTTTGAACCTAAGGTATCTCACATGCTAAATAAGTGCTTTGTGACTGAGCTATATCCCAAGCCCTATTTTTGCATTTTATTCTGACACATGGTCTCACTATATTATATCTAATTCATTATGTAGCACAGGCAGATCTCGTCCTTGTAGTCTATCTGCTTCAGCATCCCCAGTAGCTGAGATTATAGGTCTGTGTCACCAGGCCCAGCAAGCTAAAATTCCTTTCTATACAATTAGTATATAACATGAAATTATGTGTGTATGCTGGAAAACAAAAAGATGAACATGAACCAAGCAAAGTTTATAGAATGGTTTGTTCCAAAAATGAAATTAAGTAATAAATTATCTATAAAGTGTAAAATGATGAGATAACATATCACCATGTATCTAAGACTGGATTCAAAATCACTATCTTTCAGTCTGTGCTTTCTCAATGTATGGATTATAGGTGTTTCTTAGCAAGTTTCATTTGTTTTTTCCATATATGTGTATTCCATTCTTTTGAGTGGGAAGACAGAATATTAGATACATTGATAAAAATAAAAGGATATCAGATTTAATGAAGTTTTTTTCTATGCATCTAAAATGCATACATACGGACTCTTCTTGTACAACATCCTGTATCTTCAAATGTAAAACTTTTTGAAAGTAGCGTTTAAAAATTTTCATGTCTTCAAGAAGCATTCATTTATTAGGATAAGTGTTTTTTATGAAAAGAAGTGCACTCTGTCAAAAAGAATATTGATGCTTAAATTCTTCACAGAATAAAATAGCAAAAGAAGAAGACAAATTGATAGTGTTTCCAAATCAGCCTGCAGTGTACAAATTAGATCAAAGAGCATGCTAGAGATCACAGAAGGAGGACTTGTAACCAGCACTTTAGCTCCTCACTTCAGCAGATCTCTATTTCTATACCTTTCCCAGAAAAGTAGTTCATTTTAGCCTTTCTCTCTGGATTGATCCACTTTGTGGTGATTTCAAGAAACATATTAAACTCAATAGAAGTCTAATAATGTTTTCACAGAGGTACACCATTTCCTAAGTTAAAAAAAAATCCATCCACACTAAGAGTTCTAAATTCATACTACAGTCAAACCACTGATAAGAAAGTATAGCATTTATATTTTATAGAACTCAATTGAGTTACATTAAAAAAATAGTGGAACTATTTTCCTATGTACTATCTTGGTACAGCATGCACTTACTGGGCACAAGTGCATTCACTAAGTGCTAATGTATTTCTGTACGGTATTTTTTAACTCACAACATAGAAAGTTATCTTTTATACTCAAAAATAAATAAAAATCATTTTCTGAAATGTAATATTGCCTCATGTCACTTCTCATTTCTTCCCATAAACATCAAACATGCTGCTTCCACTTGTAAACAATACCTTAATCCAGATATAAGAGAAAAAAAAATGTTCTGGAAAATGTAAGTCATTTTCTCTGTAAATACGACTTTTCTTCATTATTCTTTCTTTTCTTCTTATATCCCACTTACAAATATATTTGTACTTCTGGACCCATTTCTCATTTACAGTTTTATTTTTGGTCCCAAAACTTTTTGATGTTGCACTATCAATTATAAACATACTGAAAACTTAGGTAATTTTTTCAATTATAAATTCTAATTCATTCCATCTTTTTCATTTCTGTTCAATTGAGTATTTTGTGTGCCCATCAAGCTTTAAGTCTCAGAAGGTAAGTTAGCTTATTTCTTGCAGTTGTACTTGGTACTTAATATAGCAGTCTCACAATTTTGATAACTCCCTTCCTTAGTTTTGTTTTTTGCTTTCTATCTATTTTTTGTTTTATCTATCTATCTACCTATCATCTATCTATCTACTTATTGGTTGTTTGAGACAAAGTCATACATATACCTCATTGACTTTTAAAACTATATTTAACCAAGGATAGCCTCAAACTCCCTATATATATGCTCTTACCTTCTCATTTCTCTCTCTCTCTCTCTCTCTCTCTCTCTCTCTCTCTCTCTCTCTCTCTCTCTCTCTCTCTCTTTTTTTGTTGTTGTTGTTATGGAATTCCTGGAATTTACCACCATGCTAATCTAATCCTGGTTAAGTATTCAGAACTTTGTATTCACTAAGTAATCCATATAACATATAAACTAGTTCTGTATATAAGTTAAATAAAAGACTAAATCTACAGAGTTTTTGGGTTTCTTGAATATTTTGTGGTATTTTGATCCATTCTTATTCAAAGATTTTTTTTTCCTTGTGAAATCAAATCAAACTAGGTAATATTTAATTTAACTGTGATCATGATCATCAAGATTTTAAAAATTATCACACTTTGCTTTAAAAAATGAAAAACATCTCATACTAATGTGTTGGTAGAATTAATGTCGTGAAAAAGATCATGCTACCAAAAGCTATTTAAAGATTTAGTGCAATCGCAATCACAATACTCAGAATATTCTTTAAATAATTTAAAAAAATCTAAAATATATAGGAAGACACAAAAGACCCAGGATTTCCAACCAATCATAATTTTAAAAAATGCTGGAAGGGTTACTATTAGATCATTCAAGATATACTATATAGTTTTACTAATCATAGTTAAGATACCATTAAAAATGAACTTGGTGAGCAGTAAAACAATGTTGAAGACCTAAGGTAAGCACAAGTGACTATAGACATCTGATATTTGACAAAATAATATTTGTGAAAACTCATGGAAATAATAAAAATGTACCATGCACAACAACAATAAAAAGTAATTTACAAGATGTGTCAGAAATGGCATTCTAAATAAGATTCCATTTGCCCGGGAATTAAGGCCAACAATTGTCAAGTGGAAACACTTGAGAAAAGAAGAAGCTACCAAAATAGAAGATGATCTTTGCCATTTCTATATATCTGATAGAGAATTAGTATTTAGAACATAATAACATTTAGCTAAAATCAGCTAAGGCAACAAGTGACTCAATTAAAATGGACTATGGATCTGAAGAGAGAGTTCTCAAAAGAAGACAAAAAATGGCTAAGAATTCAATTTAAAAAATAAAAAATGTTGAGATTTCATCTTATATTCAGCAGGAACTTCTAAAATCAACAAAATAACAAACATCAAATGTTGGTGAAAATGTGGAGAAAGGAATTTCCATTCACTATTGGAAGGATAAGAAACTGATACAACCACTCTGGAAATCAGTGTGGGGAATTTTCAAAAAATAAAAATAAATCTACCATATGATCCAGTTATATTACTCCTCTGTATATGATCTAAGAATTCAACAACCTACTCCACAGACACTCGCTTAATATTCGTTTCTACTCTATTTATAAAGCCAGACTCAGAAATACAAACACCATGCGTTATCTCCCCTCTATTGTTCACAATTCCAAGTCTTCTGGAGTGCAAACAGAAACTAGAAAAGTAAAAATGGTTGATGATGATGGGAAGTTCTAGAGAGGGGAATAATCTTATATGAACAATGTGAGGGAATAAATGTAAAAAATTGGACAGGTCTTTAGAGGAGAAAGGAAGTAGGCTGGATAGAAAGATATAGAACGCTAAGAATATTTAATAAAACCTTAAGTAGCATTATTTTATATTTACCTAAATTATATATATACTCATATAATATAAATATATAATCATATATAACATATTGTAGACATAGACACACACAAACACACACATATATATATTAGGCATGAGAAAAACTTTTCAGGTTGTTCATCAGTGGTTCCAAAAGAATACTAAAACAATATAGGGTATTGCTGTTGGCTTTGTTTGCATTCCAAAAGCTGAAGATAAGTCACTGATGTGGAAAAAAACTATGTACTTTGTACACATGACTCAGTACATTTTAGCTGGATATAATCTGAAAGCTTCCTTTCTTGAGAACTAGTTTACAAAGAATATCTGATGGTACTATGCAAGCTGTCGAAAGAAGGTAGCAAACAATATTTCTGCCCAGCTGGGATGCCTATGAACGACGACAGTGGTCAGACTGGCAAGATCTAGTAAAGGTGCAAGAGTGGCACACAAGTCTTAGCCACAGCCAACAACTATTTAGTTGGATTTAAGGACAAATCAATAAAAAGAGTCATTTAATGTCCTAGAAACCAAGCTAACTACATGGGGAAAGTGAGCATTTATCTTAGAAGATAACATATCACTGCCACTTTATTAGATCTGTAAAATTTCTTACTACACTCATTCTAAATGCTAAACCTTATATTCACAACTGTCACTGTCACATCTAATTAAGAGTACCTTTTCAACAGAAACTTCTGAGAATAAATAATCATTGAGCGCCCATCCCTAGTGGATACATCTATAACACAACTCCTGTTCTTAAGGCTCAGAAAATGTCAAGGAAAAGGGACTTGAAGCCAAAGGCATTAGCTCAACTATGTTCATAGCAGCATTATTCCTAATAGCAAGAACCTAGAAACAACCTAGACGCACCTTAACTGAAGAATGGATTAACAAACTGTGGTATATCTACACAATGGAGTACTATTCAGTAGTAAAAAAAAAAAATTCTAAAATTTTTAGGGAAATGAATGGATTTGGCAAATATCCTCTTGAGTGAGGTAACACAATCCCAGAAAGAGAGGCGTGGGGTGTACTCACTCATAAGTGGATTTTAGACAAAAAGCAAAGAATATCCAAGCTGCAAATCACAATCCCTGAACAGTTTGTGATCAGAAAGAACTTAAGAGATACATCCAGAGATTTTCCTAGGAAAAGAAAATAGAGAAGATCACCTTAGCAAATTGGGTTCATAACAGGTTTAAACCAAGGAGAGCTGGGAACAAATCTTGACAGAAGGAGATGGTTGAGTGAGAGGAACAACAAAGAGGGAGAAATAAAAGAGGTGGATATCTTATTAGAGGAAGCCAATGTGGGGTTGGAAAATTTCCAAGAACTCACAGGATGCCCCTGGCTAGGTCTCCAACCAACAGTGGAGGGGGTGCCTAAGCAGGACTTCTCTATAATCAAATGAATAATCACCCTAAGTGTCATCACAGAACCTACATCCAACAATGAATAGGGATAGAGGCAGAAATCCATGGCTGAGCACTGGGCAGAGCTCTGGTCCAGCTGAGAGCAGGGGAAGAGTCTGTATGAGCAAGGGGATAAGGAATATGAGAAAAATTCCCACAGAGATGGTTGGCTGGAGCTCTGGGGAACTCACTGAATCAAGAACAGCCACTGGAGAATCAACCAGTAGAAGAGCTAGGCCTTCCAAGTGTACACAACTGAAGATTAGCATGGGCAATATGTGGAGCTTCAAGGAGTAGGAACAGACTGTGTTCCTGTGTGGGGGTTGGCACATTGGAGCCCATTCCTTGCAGAGAAACATCTAAACAGTCTTTATATTGTGATGAAGAAATCAGATTTGCCTGGAGTGGATGCCCCATGCTGAGCTGACCCACCTTGGGACTTCTTGCCCATTTTGGAGAGGGGATGACTGGGAGGGATTGGGAGTGGGGAAGGGAAGGGGAGCAGGGAATACTTGGATTAAAAAAAAAGACTTTTTTTCATAGATTAAAAAAAATTAAAAAGAGAAGGATTATAAGAGTCACAGTACCAGGAAGTTTGATGTGAGATTATAACACCTAGAAATAACAAAACAGTCCACACATTTCTCAGCAATATAGCTGCCTAAAGAAGACCTCAATTAATGACAGCAGCAACATATATATATATATATATATATATATATATATATATATATATATGTATATATACTAGAGTGGTAAGGGAAGATCACGTTGGGCCCAGCCCTCAACAACAACAAAAAACTATAGCAAATAGTGCATGCTGAGAGAGGGAGAATAAATACCTATGACTGATTATCCAAAGTTAAGTGCTCAGCTCTGCAAAACATACATACAAATGATAGTAAATGGACCCAGCATGATGGTCTCTTTATGCACATGTATATATAATTATAATCAATTAAAATAGAGCCATAAATAAGAGCAGGAGCAAAGAGGAAAAATATGAGGCTACAGGGGTGAGACATAGCATAAGTTGGATGAAGTAAGGGGAAGAGAGAAGATGGTGTAATTATATTTTAAATTTCAAAAAATGTGGTTTTTGTTTTTGTTTGTTTGTTTTGTTTTGGGGAGTGGGTAGTGACATATGCTACTTTATCCAAAATCAATGGATTTAGTACTCTTACTTTTGGGCTTTTGGGTCAAGGCTTTATCTCTTGATCTTCCTGCCACCAGGGATGTATTTCCATTGCCTTGCACCTTTCCTAATGTATTACTGAACATTTGACAACTTTGTTGAGTCACAGAAAACAAATCCCCATTTGAAATATGTAATGATTTAGTTAGGTAATATTCTAAAAATAGCTGTGAGCTAAGGTACAATATCTTACATTATTATGCTCCCAGAACCTGAAAATACAAAGCAAATAAACACAGTTTATGAAAATATTTCTTGTAATTCATACTAATGGTCAAAATTATAATCCTAGGAAAACTATGAATGTAAAAACTATGCTTTAAATTTAATTTTTATTTCCTAATTGTCATATGAATTTATGATTTGAAGATTTAGCATTATCTTATATTACTTGTATCATCTCTGATCTCTATCACATAGATTCTTTATTGATGGTATTCTAAATAAGAACTAAGTATATATTTTCATGTATAAAAATGAATTTTAAATAATTTTCTTCAGGAACTTTTATAATATAGTTATCAAAAATAATTTTAGAGTAAGTTAAAAATTCACTGAGCTCACCCACGTTGGGACTTCCTCTCCTTTGGAGGAGGGGATGGGTGGATGGGGAAGGGCAAAGGTGAAAGCAGACTGGGAGGGATTGGCAGGAGGGGGGATACATAGATAAAAATGACATTATTTTATAAAATATAATATAATAAAAATAAATAAATAAAAACTTTGGTAAAGTTTTTCTTAAAAGAGTAAACATAAGACAAAACTTGGGTTTAAGATATACATGTAATTGATCATTTGGTGGTTCTAACCTTATATAGCTAATATATAAGGTTAACAAAGATGTAAGACTGAACATCAAATGAAACTATAGAACTTATATAAAAACATAACTATATTAATTATTCATTGGAATAAAAATTGCCTTGAATAAATTTGCTAAACATTAACTATTAATTATATAGTTTCTTAGTAAATAATACTATAATGGCGCATCTTCATTGAAGTCTTGGAGAGAGTAAAATATATTTAAAATTTCTATTGTAGATAATAAAGACTATTCAAGTAAACTACTATATCTACATTACAATGATGAAGTTTTCAATTATATTAAGTTGTTTGAAAATCATGTATTCAATACACTAATAATTCTACAGAAAAAATATGAGATGAAAACAATTTTATAACTATGATTAAGATACTAATAATATGGAGTTATAAAAAAGTTTCTCACCTGAACTCTCTCATTTTAACTTCATATAATTTCAAATATTGTTCATATGATTTAGTTCCCTTATAACTAGACAAACATATAGCCTGTCTTGCCCATTCTCAAAAATACACCAATTTAAAAGAAGAAAAATATTTTACATATTTCTAGTTAGTTGTACAAATTATTACTGGTTTAGAATTTGATGGTCCAAGTAATGACCCTTAAGAATTATATGAAATAAAACAATCTTTAGGAATGGAGGTGTCAGGAACAGGCCGGGACATGAGGGATAGCCATGATATTAAGAGTGTGGGCTGCTCTTTCAGAGGATCTGTTTTTAATTCCTAGTACCCACATGGAGGTTAACAAGAAAATGTAACTCCAGTTGTAGGCTTTCTCATGACCTCTTTTGGCCTTAAAATGCTAATTAACTAATTCATTATATGATGTCTATTATCCATGATATCAAAATAAATGATATTATAAGAAACATGAATATATACCAATTATGAGTATGTAAGAAAAATGCATAAAAATAAGAATTAAACACAGTTAAAATAATGGAAATCAATATGGAAAATGATTGCATGTCATGACTAAAAGGTATTTTATCAAAAAATGTAAAGTCAGTTCCACATATAAAACCATAGTAACACATTAGGTATATATAATTTAACTTTCATAGAGAAAACTCTTAAAATTAATAGAATCAACAAATAAATTCACCAAAATAGCAGGACTAAGAATCATCATGAACTTTCTGAAAAGAGTAGCAAGAAAGCAATACTATTTGTAATAGCATCAAAAGAATTAAAACTTAGAAGTCAATCTAATGTAATAAAACACTTGAGCACTGAAAGCCACAAAATTGGTGACAACTTAAATGCATAGAGAGTGAAAATACATTTAAATGACAATGTCTTTGCACTTATTAAGTGTATTGTGAGTGATTGGAAGGCTTAATGTTATGATAATGGTCAAATAACCTGCAAGGATCTAAAGAGTCAGTGAAACCTGTCTGTAAATTCTCATGGCAATTTTTAAAGAGAAATTTTTAAATGGAAACATCACCATATTAGCACGGAAATATTCAGATTCCAATAGCTAAAAGAAATACTGTGATAGAAAAGTATCGGAATAGATTAGATATAATTTAAAAAGCTACAAAGGCACCACTACCATCACAATCAGCATGTAGGTAAATGACACTGGGAAAGCATCCAGTCATTGATGCCTAGATACTTATGTGATCTTCAGAAGGGTTGCATTATACAATGGGAAATAATAGGTTTTTTAAATGAGATGAATGACAAACTGAGTACCTATGCACAAGAGACTGGCTCTAATATGTAGAAGGAACTAGACACAAGACTCAAATATAAGGTCTGTAGATGTTATTGAAAGAATATAAAGAAAATATCCATGATAATGGTCTTGGCAATAATTCCCTGAGCATGATATCAAATTTCAAACAACAAACCAAAGATTAAGAAATATTACTTCAAACTTAAAAAAATAACAAATAAGCATCCATTAGTGTTATGAAACAGAATATGTTTTAAAAGCTAGTAAGGTTTTAATATCCAAAATATATTAAGGAAGACTTACAACTCATTAGAAAAATTTAAAAAAAAAACAAAAAAGTTAAAAGATAAGAAATCAAATAGAATTTCTGCAGATAAGACATAAATGATGAATAGATAAATACAATTACATTAAAAAATTATATATCACCAAACAACAGTGAAAAACAAAGTAAGCACAATTAACTACTAGAATATCTGTAATAAAATGTTAGCAAATGTTGTCAAGTAGTATATGAATCAGGAATATCTCACACAGGCTCATGCTCTGAGTACTTTGATCTCAGTTAGTGGCACAGATCTGGGAGGTTACAGAATTTTGGGGACACAAGGTCTAACTGGCAAACACGAGGCTATAATGTGATACCCTGAAGGTTATGCTCACTTATGGTTCTGATTTTATCCTTTGCCTCCTAGTTGGTTACCAGTAAGTCAGTTGCTGAGACATAATCTATCAGAGTCTAAACCCTTCTGCTTCCTTTGAATATACTTCCACAATGGGCTGAAATCTCCCAAAACTGTGAGATAAAATAATCCTTTCTCTGTTAAGCTGTTTCTATTAAATGCTTTGGTAATGGTGAAGCGAAAAGCTACTAACGCAGAAAAGAAACAGGATAATCAAAATCCATTGTGTACTGTTAGCAGGTATATCAAGTTGTGTAGTGACACTGAGGAATACGTATTGGTATTTCTCAAAATAATAAACATAGACTCTAGTCCTTCTACATATAGCATATAGTTCAGATTCAAAAGAATGAAAGCAGAGAAATAAACTGCTAATTGAGTAACAGTGGTCATAACTATATTATTCAAAATAAACAAGACAAGGAAACCTTTGAAATATCTACTAAGAAAATAATGCATGAATAAACTATAAAGCACAGAAACACAAATACCATTAGGTTTAATAAGTAAAGATACCCAGTCACATCCTACAACATATGTGAACCTGGAAGAAATGACATTAAGTAAAATAAGCTAGACACAGGAAGACAAGTATTTCATGCTTCCATTTGCATGTGGAATTTAAAGTATTCAAATTACAGTATCAGAGAAAGTAGCTGATTTAAGGAAATGATATGGGAAATTGAGAGTTACAGCTAATTGAGTATAAAACTCCATTTATATAAAAAATAAAAATTTTGTAAAGCTGTTATATATAATCATACCATACAAATAATAGTGATATTTTTATCTTAAAATATTGTTGGAAAAAGAGGTCTCATTATTTTCTTACCATAAAATGTAATAATAAAATTTACTTAATTTTTGCCACTAATTCAAGATATTAATAGATTAAACCACAAAATCATCACAATTCACTAAAAAAGTAAGTGACAAAATCCAACACTCTTGGATTACATAAATACAAAATGAAGTAGATACAGAAGACAACTGCCAACTTTATGAATAGAATCTTTGAAAAATCTGCATATAATTGCATACTTAATGTGGGGGAGCAATGAAAGTTGACCCTAAGAACAGAAGGAATAAAATAAAGATGGTAATCTCACTACTTCTCTTCATCAGTGAACTAAAAACCTCAGTCACAGAGAGCAATTAATAAAAGATAGCAATAGACAGATAAACTTTTCAATATTGTTACATACTGTGAAATATACATACAAATCATAAAGACAACACAGTAAAGTAACTTAAAGTAATATATAGATGTCCATCAGAGGTATAATGTTCAAAAAATAAAGAAGACAAGGTCAATATTGAAAAATATTTGTATTTATACATAGTAACAGTGAAAAATCTGAAATTTAATTCATTTAGAGTTGGTTTAAAAATTATTGGGTAAAAAAAGCTAATAGTTATGAATCAACTTCAGTTATGTGTAAAATGTATGTTCTTAGTCTAAGAGGAGATATGGAGATCCTAAAGAGAAATTTTGTGTTCATGAATCACAGTATGTAATGTTCAGATGGAAAAATCAAATTTATTGGCAGTAACAGCATTATCCTCATTGAAATTCTAATGGACTTTGCAGTAGAAATTGGTGCTGAAAGTGATCCTAGAATCCTCAGGGAAATGTATAGAACCCAAAATATTCAAAACAATCCTGGTTTAAAAATGAACTCATATTTCCCAATTACAAATCTCTTTATAAAGATACAATGTTCAAAATATGATAATACTACCATAAGAATAGATATAGACCTTAGGATAGAATTCAGTCAAGAAATCAACCCTTACTTTGATGGTGAAGTGATTTTTTTGATAATGGTGCCAACTCAATCCAGTGGAGAAAAGTGTTCAACAAATGGTGCTGGGACAATTGGATATCTGTATGCAAAAGAATGAAATCAGTAGACTAGCCATCAGCAAATACAATAATTCAAAGAGGATCATAAGTGTAAGACCTAAAGTTATAACACTTAGACAAAATGGAACAATATATATTCTAGAATTGTATCTTGCAAAAGGTTCCTTGATACTTCACCATGAGTGGTAACACAAAAGACAGAAATATTGATCTCTACCAGCTTAATCCTTTTCATCAAATAATATTGTGAAAAGTGAAAAAATAATAGTCAATAAATTGAGGTAAGATATTTTTAAATTACATATGAAAATAGTCTTATAATTTAGAATATATGAATAAGATCTACAGCTACAAAAATGAAATACAAACATTCAAATTCACAAATAAAAAACGTAATCAGATATTTCTTCAAAGATGTATGGGTGCACCATCAGTAAAAGAAAAAACAAATACTCAAAATCTTTATCAGGGAATCCAAGTCAAAACTCAGTGAGTTAAGCTCGCACTCACTAGTCTTTTATTATTAAAATGACAGATAATAGACAATAGTAAGAGTTAAGCACAATAGCAAGAATTTAGAACTTGCATAGACTTTAAGTAAGAATGCCAAATGCCTAACCACTTTTGAAAACAACTTTCTCTCCAAGTGAATATTCCATTATGTTATAGAAATGTCATTTATAAGCAAATGTATCTAAAATTTGACTTATTAAATAGTGGATTCACCTTATTAAACTAATTGTCTGAAAAAAGAAAAAGTGCAAAAAAAAAACCAATGTGGTAAATGTTCTAAGTAGTTATCACACTGAGTTCTCATAGGACCTATGGGACTGTATGTACAAGAATAAATTGAAGCACAAGTCAATAGAAAAATTCTACACAAATATTCTAGACAACATTAAGTATACAAGCTAAAAAGTAATAGATAGAAAAACAAATATGGTGTATCCATAAAATAGATTAAGATTTAGACAGTGAAAGCTGCAATGCAGTACAGCATTTATACAGTGGCATGAACAGTTTTGGCTACTTTGAAAAAAATTCATGCTGAGAATTTGGGAAACTGTAGTCAGGATGTAACATATGACAGTATTACAAATAAACAACAGCAAAAAAATTAAACAAAAGATATATAACAGTGTTTAATAAATACTTTCAACACATACATACACATACACACAACTCAGACAAAGTTGGGTGGTTAAGAAATTAGCACTATTAAAAAATAAATTTATGCTGTACCAAGGAAATATTAAATATGTCTTGATGACATTTCATAAAATGGGAAGACTTCATCCTATCAAAAGGTCAAATGTTTAAGCTTATGCCAATTTGGAACAGCAGCCCCAGAAATATTTTCCTATGTGCAGCAGGATAGGAAATAAGAAGCTACTGTACCTATGTCCCAAAGTAACACAACTGTTTCCGTATCCAATGGCAAATTCCCCCATTATGAACATGATACTTGGTTTGGGAGCACATGGAATCTAAGAAATGAAATTATGTTAAGTGTCTCTTAAATATACAGAAAGAAAAATTGAGATGCCACCCAATATGTTTGCAGTATAACAAGCAGTGTGTGAAGCCTAAACTTCAAAGAATACTTGAGATTCTAGGGAAAAAAAAATCTGCCAGAAAGCTGCAAAGTGTTTGTAAGAGCCTCATAAGAGAGAAGCCAGAAAGTGCAAGTAGGGATGACTATCCCCCAAGTCAAGTCTTTGGAGATTACATTATTCTATCAGGTGTCTAGGATGCAGACATAAACTGGCAACTTTTAATCACTACATTATTGGGTTTGGTCCAATTCCCAAGTATTATTTTTCTATTATTCAGTTTTCTGATGGAGACATTTGCCTCCCCCCTTCATTGTATCTTAGAATTGTGGAACTTTCTTTTATTTTTTACTGAGACAATGATTTTCATTGAATAAAAAATAAGGTTTCCATAATGGACTAGATAGTAAAACTGGAGCCCATTCCCTGCAGAGAAACACCTAACCCAGTCTTGTTATTAGGATGAGGAAATCCTTGAGTAGAGTGGATGTGCAATGCTGACTGTCCTTTGAGGGGAGGGGATGGGGGATGGGGAGAGGAGAGGCTGAGGACTGACTGGAAGGGATTGGGAGGAGGGAAGGGAGGGGGAGCAGGGGGATACATGGATCAAAAAGACATTGTTTTTTATAAAAAAAAAATAATAAAATGAAGAAAAAAGAAAAAAAACAGTTATGACTTTTGGAATTCTTGAGGATTGACTGGATGTATTTTGCTTAGAGATTGATGATAGCCTATGAGAGTAAGAAGTAAAAAGTACTGGTTTAGATCTTAAAATGCCCTCTCAAAGTTCATGTGTTTAATACTTGCTCCAGGGCTGATACATCATTTAGAAACTAAAGAAAATTTTAAGAGGTAGAAGGAAATCAGGTCACTAGAAGTGTACTTTTGAATAGAGCATAAGGATCCCTATCCAGGCTTCCTTCTGTCTATACTCCCTGTACTCTATGAGGGGAGAACTCTACCACATGTTCTCTGTACTAATATTATATGCATATATATACATATATATGAGCATATATACATATATATGTTCAGAAACAATATAAGTAAATAGCCATGAACTTGAACCTCTTTTTTACCTTAAGTCAAATTAAAACAGTACTTTATGATGTTTGCCTCAAATATTATTATCATGTTATTGCAAAATGACTCTACACACTAAAACTCGGTGACATAATATTAAGAAAAATGAATTTTAATTTCTTCAATGTATACAATAGGTAACACAAAATTATAAGATCTGCAATTTGTATTTCCACAATAAAGTAACATAAATTGTAATACAAAACCAAATCAAATAGTAGGAAAAATAAGGCTAGATATCAATGACATTTTTACTTAAGGGAATAAATAAAAATCACAGGCAATTCTCTGAAAACAATCAATAAAATTTAAAGGCTTTTATATATTGAGCAAAAATGAAAAAAAAAAAAACCTCAAAAACCTCAACATCCATGAAGGAGAACTACTAAAGTTCCTTCATATACTAAGAGTATAATGAGAACATTGGGAACACTACTAAAACTTGTAAAATACAAACATTAATCTGAATGCTTTTATAGTTAGTAAAAATAAATATCAACTTTGAAAAGTTCCCCTTAATAAAATGCCTATACACTGAAATGTCAGTATTACTTATTCTACTTTTATGCATCTCTCCATGCTGGTAATTGTCATGGTTCATAGGAATTGCATCTGTATAAGGAATGTTTAGGACAGCTTTCATAGTATTTTCTAGAACCATAGAAGATAGACCTCAGTAAAGAATCTTGCAAGTCAGATTCAGCTGGAGTTATTTGAGTACTTTGTCTTAAACATGTGGTGCCTTCAGCAATAGAGGCCCACTCTCAACCCACAAGAGGCAATAGTGTCTAAATTGATGTTCTTTATTGTTTTGAATGTCATTTTGATTACCATAACAAATCCATTGAGTGGAGGTTTCTCATTCCATGGATTTTGCTAGTCTATGGTTCTTGTGGGTAAGCACTGTCAGCCCAAGGAGCTTCACTTATTTTAACACAGAGAGGGGGTGGAGGGAGGGAGGGAAGGAGGGGTATATATACTATGTACAAGTTAGGTAATAAAAAAATAACTCCTCAAAACCTTATTAAACAACTTTGGTGTTATTTGTTTTCCATCTCTTTTTTCCCCTCTATATGCACCTCCCTCTCTCCTCCCCTGTTATTCTGCTTCATATCATCTGTATCCTGTTATTCCCATCAGAAGCCCCCCATCTTTGTTCCCAACACTAGGTAAAGAATTATAAGCATCAAATGACTGCTGGGATAATTGGCCTCTTCCAGGGATGAGCACCCTTATAAGATTTCCTGAAGTTATATACATAGAAACAACAAAAATGGACTCAATGGGTCACATTTATGTATTTGTGCATACACAATCATGCATATACATATATGTATATGATAATAATCAAAGAAAAAAATCTATGGACTTTAGAGTTGGGGAATGTATAAAGGGTTTGAGAGAGTCGCTAGAAGGATCTGTAGGAATGGAAGAAAGGGGAAAATTAATGTAAATGTATTTCAATTCAACAATATCATTAAATTATATATAAGAAAACTATGACCCAGAGATCCAAAGTTACTAGAGGAAAAATTCCAAAAGTGAATAGTATAAATTAAAAATCTACAAGCATCAATGATTTCAATAAATAATTTTATCAATATGCCAATAAGAAATAACAAGTATAAGATGCCATACTAAAATAGAAAATGGAATACCTAAAAGTGTATTTTTGAAATATCTCTTTACAGTAAATACAAGAAAATAAACAATTATAACACAATACTGCAAGTTAATATCTCTTCTGTTCATAACTACTAAATTCCAAATAAAATATGAGTAAGTCATGTATTAAAGAAGAACATGAAACATTATTTTCTTGGTCTGAGATACCACATTCTTTATACTGTTTTCTGTTTTATTCATTCACCTGCAAAATGCATATTTCATTTTTCTCTGTAAGTATAATAAAATTTCACTGTGTGGACATATCACATTTTATTATCCATTTATCACTTGAAACATACCAACGCTATTGCATTCCCTAGCACTGGTGAATAGATCACTACTAAACCTGAATTGGTGAGTATCTCAGTAATGAGATATAACGTTCTTTGAGTATATCTGGTGTGGAAAATTTGTAGTGGTAGTTCTATTTCTAGCTTCTAAATAAATTTCCACAGCGATTCCTCGATTCAAATATTTAAGTTCATGCGTTCAATACAGGATCCCTAAAAGGACCAGAAAGAGCATATGCAGATGACTGCCTCGAAGAAGGAGATAATGCACTATAGGTAAGAGGCAATTAGAGAGAGGGGAATACTATGAGCAGAATGATTTATGCATGGAGGGAGAGAGTAAATAGATGAGGTCAAGGAATTTGGAAGTTTACTTAAATGATAGCAGGCCCACAGTCAGGCATGGGGTTGGCCCACTCCAACATCGACCCCATTAAGGACCTACTGAAGCTCATGAAGGGACTGACTGATACTGTGGGAATTTATCCTGCAGGATCTCTATGACTCTGGCACCTATGTGATATCCAACAGGCATTTCAGTAAGGTTCTAATGTTGATGATTATGTAACCAAAAACCAGAGGCCTTGAACCAGACAAACGATTCATTGCAATGAACATTTGCAAGTAAAGCTGATTAGACAAAAAGCCATACTGTACGACACATTTTGGCACCCAGTGTCACCATGATGACTGAAGAGGTGTTGGAGGGGCTGGAAAGATGAAGAAGCGAAAAGATTTTTTCCCCTTTTGTTTGTTTTTCGTTTTGTTGTTTGCTTATTTTGGTTTGATTTGGTTTAGTTCTTTTTTAAATTTTCTTCTGGTGAAGACACTGCAGGGGTGAAAGCAGGGTCATTAATAGACAATCTTAAATCTGGATATACAATACTTCCTTATGAGTTTCTGGTCAGAAAGGCTCTAGACGCTTCAAAGAGTGTGTAGTACAGTCATTCGTCTCGGCTGCTGAACAAAAACTCAACCGTAAGTCCCTATGGCTTAAGACACTTCATATCTTGGTTGCATGTTCTTAAGAAACCATGCCGGATCATAGTTGGAAACTTCCTCCTGCTAAGCTGGAAACTGATATTCAGACTGCTGGGAGAGAAAAGACATGAACAGCCTTATTTCGCTGGGAAACGGATTAAATACGGCACCAATATGCCACAAAAGATGTGTCCACTTACGCAGTAGTGGAATAACTTACAAGAATGACCATCTGTTCTGTGACTGAATTTGATACTTACTCCAGAGGTAGGAATCTGTAACTAGCACTGTAAATCTGCTCAAAAGACCATGATCAGGTCATAGGTTTCAAGATGGAACTTAATTTTGTTGGTTAGATAAATTGACACAGCACTGAGCTGCTTTCTAAATATACATGATTTCCCATAGACAATCATCACTCTCAGCTTTAATCAGAAAAACCTTTCTATGCAGGTAAGTGGAGTAAATAAAGAAAATCTTACTTAGTACATTATGAACATTAAAGGAGATAGAAACATATGATTTAAAAAGTCACAAAATAAGTCTTTTTTTGTAGATAGACCTAATAAGTAAAGTTCAGTAAAATCGCAGTTTATAAGATCAATGTTAGACTAATATTTTTCATATTATAATAAATAGTAAGTTTGATGCTTGAAAATAGGATAAGAAACATAGCTATTCAAAAAGAATGTGAATGCTAAAAAAATGCTTTTGCATTCAGAAAGAAATCAGTAAAAATCTTAAACAGAAAAAGTGTTCATGGATTATTACATAATATGGCAAATATATCATCTCTAAAATTAACTCTAGATTTTATGCAATTTTATCAAAATGCCCATTTTGGGGCTCTGCTGTTAAGATATATAGAAAGGCCTAGACTGCAAAATTCTATAAGAGAATTGAAAAAATAAGAATAGAGTAGGATTAAGTGATACCAAGATGCCATGGTTAATATTCAGTGTCAGACTGACTAGAATTTGGAATTACTTAGGTAATATTTAACTGGCGATGTTTCAAGGGCACCTTTAGAGAGGTTTTGTGAGTACAGAATGAAATTATTTTGACTACAGTGATAGACAGCTAGCATTGTTACATGGATAAACAGAAGAGAATACCAACAATAAACACAGATTATGTATTTTTAAATAACTGCAAAAATGGATTCACCAGTAAAGGAACACTGATGATTTTAACAAGTGATTGTGGAGTTAAAAACCAAACCACCCAAACATGTAAACATCCGTCAGTTTTGAGAAGACAGTTTTAAAATGCTAAAACTGAAAAAAAAAATGAGAAAAAAAACAAAAGAAAACAAAACATGAGAACATTTTCAAGATCAACAGCCAGGAAAAATTAAAGTTTTGAATTGAAACTAAAAGTTTCACAAAAGAGTAAAGGTGAGCAAGATGAACTTTAGAAAACAGGTCCATCCTCTAAAAGAAAACGTACTTTCTGACATAAGACTAATGTAAAGTACCTAAAGAACTCTGGCAATTAGGGGATGGTGTTAAATGTCATTAGTCCAAGCTGTGGGAGGCTGAGGCAGTGAAACAGCCTCTGCTACAGAGGGAGACTGTTTCAAAAGCAAATGGATAAGATCTAAAAACTCTCAATATTTAACATCAAGAAAACAATTCAGTTAGAAAATTGGCAAAGAAACATTTCAAGCAAATAGACACACAAGAGTTTCCCTATTACTAATCAACAGGAAAATGAAACTAGTTCTATAATAAAATATCACTGTATACTCCTTGAGTATAATTGTAAGTAAAAATAAACAAATGGCAATAACAAATACTGGCAAAGATGTGGAGGGAACTGCAATATCTATATATTTGGTGATGGAGATATAATATGATATAGACACTATAGGAAGTAGTCCTTAACTATGACTCAGCAATTGCAACCTTAATTATTCTTTCCAGAGAAATTAATTTATAACCCAATCCAGAAAACTGCCTATGAATGATTACAGAATCTTTATTTATAATTGCCCAAAATCTAGAAAGAAATTGATGTCCTACAATGGATATGTGGATAAGAGGCAACACACTATTGCATTTCAGTTTCTCTGACTTCAAACAAAATTGTAATATTCTGAAATTACATTGGTGATTTCAAGCAGAAGTGACAATTATTTCAAATATATGAATACTTTAAAGTGCTTTTTCTTCTAAATATTTAGTTCACTACCTAAGACACAATTATTCCAACCAAAATAATTTTTCTTGTTAGTTTATAGAACCACTACCTTAAAAGTAGTGTACTATCTAAGACTACATAGTAAGTAAGTGCAAATGTCAAATTAATTAGATATTATTTACATTATTGCATTGCAAATATATTGCCCAACTACTCTTTTGTTATAATTTGTTCTTTTTTATTTTCATTTACACTCAGTTTGTTTACTTAGCCTCCTGTACATGCTTTCAATGATAAGTCCCAAACAAGTAACTGATATGTGAATGCCTTTCTGTATGCTGTGACTATCAATCTTTAAATAAAGGAGGTGTTTTGGGCCATGACAGGCACCATAGAAGAAGTAGGAGGAAGAATCAGAATAGGTAGGAGGAGCAGGGCAGAGTCAGAGACAGAAGGAGCCAGAAGCCCAAAGGAGCAGCATGTAAGGAACACAAGTGAGCCACGGGCCACGTGCAGACAGATTAATAGAAATGGGTTGATTTAAGATGTAAGAGCTAGCTAGCAATGTGCTTGAGCCATAGACCAAACAGCATAAAGTTAATATAAGTGTCGGAGTCATTTCTGGGGGCCTGAGCAGCAGCAACAGGCAGCTAAGGGGTCTGACACATCAGGGTCTGGGCTTCTGGCCGCCCGGGACCAAGAAACTCCACTACAACAAGTAACTAAAAACAAAATTTGTTTAAAATCAGGCATAGTTAATAGATAATTTCCCTTAAATTACTCAGAGATCTTTTTTTATATAAAATGTCATTTTTATTTTGTATCTCCCTGCTTCCCCTCTTCCCTCCACTCAATTCCTCCCAGTCAGCTAATTTGTTCTTATTTGAGTGACAAGAAATAATATTTTTCTAAAGAAAATTAAATTTTGATTACTATATCCTAATCAAAGTATTAGATTTTCATCTGCATTACTTTGTGGATTAATTCAAAAGCTTTTTTCACTTAGTTCATGTTTGGGAATACTAGAAATATTCATTTACCCACTATTTCTACATGTGACCAGATGTATTACCAGTGAGCTATGAGAATATTTTTATACCGAACAGAACCCGAAAGAGTTTTTTAAATTTTACTTCATGTTTCATATTTTAAATAACCTGAAGAATTCTACAATCACCACACAAATGTGTCTTTATAAACACTGAACTTTAAAACATTATGTAACACAATTTAAACAGACCAAACAGAAGTGAATACTAGCACGTATTTTCCAATTTTCCAGGAGTTTATGAATATATCAGAGTGTTGATGTGTAGGAAAAATGTTTGAAATTATTCTATTTTTCTTTACTGAGGGTTCTAAGAGATGAAAAGATGATAAAGTCACCACTAAGGGATTGTGGGATTGTGTGACACAGTGTCATATTAGGCAATTTACTTGGTTAATTTATTTAGCAAAATCTGTAGAAAGATAAAATCAAACACTCAATTTCAATGACTAGTCAGTTTAGTTAGAACATTTGATTCAAATACAAAGTGATGGTTCGGTGAGTCACTTTTGATACAGCCTGAATGGACATTACTGTATGAAAATCCTAGAATACATAAACTTTTACACACTTACTTATTAAAGTCCCATGCAAAATTCAAGTTATCATTTGTGTCATGTATTATAATAGCAACCACACAGTTTTTCCAGGTGCAGAAATCAGTAGGCTACATGAAAAATAGCTGTATTTCTTCATTTTTGGAGTTTTGTTAATAATGACAGTGTTGGCATTTTATAGTTTCCAGAGTTATAAATCATCTTTAAAATCATGATGATATTATTCAAAGCAGATGTGAAAGCATATGTTTGCTACAGTTGTATAAACTGCTTACTTGTCATACTTAATAAATGTTAAGACTTACACAGTAACTTATTCCCTTTCAATAAATGAAGTCTTTTTGAGAATACATTTTGCCTTACTATCTCAAATACAATGAGTAGATGTTCAAATAAAAGTCATTTTTAAAGAAAACTTTCCATTATAACTTGAATGCAGTTTACTAGCTAATATGTATTAATGTCCTCATCAATGTATAACCAAACTATTGGTGCCACTCCAAAGCAATAGATAAGAAAATGTATTCAACTTTGTGTTTTTAAGGAAATTAGTTAATGTGCCTATATCACCATGTTCCAACAATGTTCAAGGAGTTCTAACTCATTAAAATAAGTGGTCTCAGGAACAAATTGTTGGATTATGAATTAAGTTTCCTTCTTAACTAGAATTTCTTTATCTGCATAAGAGTTTAAGCACTCTAATATACCAAACTTGGTTTGTTCCATTCTGACAACTATTCTGTAATCAATCATATGCAAAGTGCGGTCCCAAAGGGTATAATCTTTCAGTGTCTGGCTAAGAAAATACTAAACATGTGGCAAGGAAACCAACCATGGATCAATGAAATTAAAATCATACACTTTTGCAAATTACAGCTAAAATGCTCATCTAGGTAATAATGAAGCAGGTTAAGCCTCCAGAAGAAAGAGATAATTTTCCATTAACTATTCACCACACTGAATCTTGAGTTCTGAATAATATGAATAGAAATTTTTTTCTATAAAGTAAAAGCAGATCATTTAGTGATCTTTTACAAAAGTGTAATCACATATCTAACTCAGTGTGGCTGCAATAATGCATAGCTTGTAACAAATGATTATGTATTCTCCTTTAATTTTATGTCTTTAGATTTCAATTCAGAAGAGAATCACTTGAAATTGTTCTTTCTGTCCTCTACAAAGACTTATTTTAAGTTATATGCTTCAACAGATTGTAATCCAGGTTCAGAGAATATATGTCTTTACCCTAAATAAGTACTCAACAGATTACCTTTGTTAGATTTCATTTGAAAAATCCAAATTTCCTGTGTCTGTAGAATATGATAGCATCAATCTACTCTGAACTGGATAAAATACACAACACTGTGGTATTTAGTGTTTGATCTTCATACATATATCAAATAAGCTAAAATCATTTTACCTTTATTATCCCTTTGGAATTTTTTTATTGTTTGTCCATTATCTTGGTCAACAATAATTTCTTCTCTATTGTTGGACATCATAACTAAAAATGAAAAAGGGAACTGGGTATACTTTCATGAAAAATACACAAAGAAATTATAGAAGAACACAAAGGCTAACATAATCCAACAACTTATATATACTTTATAAACTTCTGTTAACAAAAAAATGATTTGCTTTGATCACCATTTATCTTGAAAATAAGTGACATAACTGACCATGAGATTTTTAAAGTACTAGTACTTGTAACATATACTATTTAAATCATGTACGTATTCTTTTAAATGAACATAATAATTAGTACTTCGATGCATAAATAATACTTTTCTTAAAGTATTTTTAAAAGGATTTATCAGATAATAAACCACGAGGTTAAAATAATTTTGTCATTAACTTATTGTGGAAAAATTCTCAAATATATATAAAATTGACAGAAGAATATAAATTTCTGTCACTTTTTATGAGTCTTTGCCAAATATTTATAATCAAGGAAGCAAACATATTAATTTGCCATTTATCGTTTCATTCTCTGTGGTGGTGATTTTTTAATGAAACATTACAGCTTTATAAGTAAGATATAGTCACTTTACAGCTTAAATCTAGTAAACTTTTCCATTCAATTGTAAATAGCATTTCTATCTTGCTTGGGCAGCTGTGAAATGTGCATATAGTGGCCAATCACTGTCAGTGAAAATAATTATACATTATTTGTCATTAATTTTCTAAGACATATTCCCTATGAAATATTTTATTTTAGTTTGAAGTGTAAGTTACCTATTCTCTTATGCTGTATCATTCAGTATACACATTTCCCTAGATATTCAACTGTTATCCAGCACTCAATAATTGATTCTCTCTCTCCTGCATAGATACAATTTATATATAGATACGCTCCCATTTTCTTTAATTTTCCTAATACAAAAGTATCACAATTTAATAATATATGCTTTAGTTACTTCAGTCATTAAAAGTATTGTTACCGCTTATTGTTATGCTTAGATTTCCTCTAATAGTTTTTATTCATGTTTTTACAACTAGGTAGTCTGTGTCCATAAACTAGAGGAAAGATTAAAATCTCTACCTGAAATAAAAATTAGTCACTAAAAACCAGAAGCCTCAAGCTTTTATTTATCATTTCTTTAACCTTAATGGACAGTAGAATCTCCCAAGGAGTTGTTGAAAATCAAAGCATGTTCCTTCTTGAGCTGTGTTTTATATCAAGTGAATTAAATTCATATTGTACTGAAAAACTCCACGGATTATTACAATATAGATCTTGGTTTAAGAACCACTGAGATAAGTGTGAAACTGAAACACAGTCATTATATAACCATGATACACATAGAATTGGATGAAGTTCCACAAAGAAGTAATCATCCTTATCCTCCCATACCATAAATCCAGAACAGAACACATATCATGATCTTCTAAATTCCTCTACTTCTTCAAAATGTAATGTTCGGGGAGCCTACAACAAACACTACTATGGGCTATAAAATTCTAGGGGACATAAAACATTGCCAAAGATAGTTTGCTGTCAAAAAAAAAGAAGAAATCATTCTCCTTTGAGGAAAAACATACATACAATACTAGACTGTGTATATATAAAAGAGTTTTGAACATTTTACTAAACAAAGATAATGCATAATTATTTTATACTGAGAATTTTGTAACAGCTAAGTGTTCCTGACAATTTCTGTACAGATGAGTTATAACATAGAGAATAAAATGTCGAACAAAGTACAAAAGGCAAAAATGTAATTATCTTCTTATAATTTTAGACCTTTTAGTTTATAAAGTCTTTTTCATAGAGAATCAAGATTACTTGATCTTACAAAAATTCAGTGTAATAGGAATAGAAATAAATATTTCCATGTTATAGGCAAAGAAACTAATAATACTAAAATGGCCCACTTAAAAAATTAAAAATAGGGCTGGAGAGATGGCTCAGAGGTTAGGAGCACTGGCAGCTCTTCCAGAGGTCCTGAGTTCAGTTTGCAGCAACCACATGGTGGCTTTCAACCATCTATAATGAAATCTGGTGATATCTTCTGGCCTGCAGACAGTGCTCTGTCTGCATATAAATAAATAAGTAAGTAAGTAAGTAAATAAAACTTTATTAAAAATTTAAAAATAACTACAATAAAAGTACTATTGCAAAATTCAAGTGTTATATAGGCCCTTTCTCAACCAAATTCTGTGACAGAAACCTTAGAAAACAAAAATGTAGAGAAAAACGTTTTAACATTGTGATTTGCTTTTTAGATACTTTAAATGGCTGTCTGAAGGATATTTTATCTCAGATATCCCAATTATAGTGTATAATAGTAGATGGCACATATCAACATATTAATCTGAGATTCATACTGTACCAGAAAAAAAAAACAAAAAAAAAAAAAAACTTATGGTATCTATCAGTCCCATGAAATTCAGAGATACACTCAAGGAAGGCCTTGAAGGGGGAAAAAAATCTGACACTTTCTACCATTTTCTATATTACTTCAGAAAAACATGATTACTTAAAAAGCTGCTCATACAAAAGTGTCAGCTCATCCAAGATCTCCCTCTTGTCTCAGTTGTGGGATATGGAAATGCCTAAAAGACTATCTCCCAATATTTTTTTCAGGGCAGACACTCACTCATTCTCTCTGAATGATGATCCATCTGGGATGGAGAGCTGGACACACTGCTGCTTGGGTGGGAGGAGGTCTGGCTCCCAGGGCGATGATTCTCTTCCAGAGAAGGAGGAGGAGAAGGACTTTCTGGGATCCGCTCCTGACATAAAATAAAACAGAAAGCAATTCACATATGTACTCAAATTATCCACGTTTTTTTTTTTTTAACAACATTGGAAATACTCATCTCCCACTTATCCTGAGCACACTATATAGACAAAAAACTTAAAAATTGTTTTTTGAGAAATTGATTTCATGTAGGTAGAATTAAATAATAGAGAGTGCCAGGTGGATCAAAAGTAGTTAGGGTCAGTTTCCTTTCTAAAAATAACAAAACTGGGAACATGGAGAGGTACCTCAGTGGGTCAAGTGTCTGAATAAGGACCTAAGTTCAGATTCCAAGATTCCATATAAAGGAAGCTGCTGCACCAACATAAACCAGTAACCCCAACAATGGGAGGGGCAGAGACCAAAGTTCACTGACCTATGTTCAATGAGAGAGTGACTCTAAAAGAAAAATTAGACAAGCAGGAAAAAAAACAGCTGAGAAACATACAAAGCAATGTTAACATCTGGTCTCAAAATGAGTACTTGTATAAGTAGGAGGAGAGAGATGAGATGAGAGAGAGGGAACTCATAAATGATTGTAAATGCAGGTGTTGTATGGTTGTTTTTATTACAAACGTCTGGACTGATAAATATCCATACATAGTTTTGAACAGTAGCATTATTTTGCAATTATGGAGGATTTACAAATATAAATCTTTAAGAACTCAGGAAAAAGTGTTAAATGGTGAGTCTGATACACCATGGTTAATTTTTCTGAATGTGGGAATATTTGGAAACCATATCCTTCAAGGTATCACAATTTATAGCACACATATACTGAATTCTTTCAACAAAATCTTTAAAAATCTTAAGATTTAAATCTTAAGATGCAATATTGTGTTTTACAAACTGACAAAAGTCTACCAATGTCAATTGTTTTGATTTTTATATTCCAAATAAAAATCAATAAAAATTAAATATTTTATATGCTTTCACATTATCTGGTATGACTTTTAGAATTCATTACTATGAAACTCTATAAATTATTGAAGCTATTCAAAATGATTACGAATTATAATTACAGTTCAATCTGTACACTAAGTTAATAGGAACAATCAAAAAACTGAATTGTAGTGTTTATGAACATATGGAATAAATATGATTTACATTGAATGTTTTATGAAGTATTTAATTCATCTATAATAAATTCCTTATAGTACTCTAATTTTTCTATAATTAAATCATCAATATAACTGATTTAATAATATTAAGAATTAGTTTATCAAGTTTATGCTTGTATATTTTCATATTGATTTTGTATGACAACCTCAAAACTTATAAAGCCCCTATAGAAAAGCTTTAGAATTAAGATAATGAAATAATAAGTAAAACTTACTACTTCATTACTAGTAGTTAACATTTTATAGTATCTGCCATTTCAGCAGGCAGAATATGGCACTTTCCTTTCAAAGATGTCCATTTTGTATCTCATTTTCCAGGAAACTGACCATATATTATAACTGTATTACATAGCCAAAGGGACTAAGCAGATATGATTGAGACGTTTACGCTAGGCTTATTATATTAGTTGTATTGAGTTCTATTTTACTACAAGGTATTCTAAAACTATGAAAGATTAAAAAAAAGTGTTAGACTTATATGATATTGTTGATGTTGGAGGTAAAACAGACCATGACTCAAGAAGCAAAATGGCTTCTAAAAGCTGAAAAAAACAAAGAAAGATATTCACTTTTGAACTTGGAGAAAAAATATACAGGTTTGCTAGAATCTTGATTTTGGCCTCTTTAAATATGTGACTTATTTTTGACCTAAAGAATCATAAAGCAATCAGACAATAGATCTGGATTGTTTGAAACCGCTGAATTTATAATAAATTGTTATAGTAGCACTAGAACCCTATAGTACTTAGTGTTTGTCTTGACACAAATCACAGTCAACTACATCAATTTAGGATTTGCAAACATTATATTTTACTTTTAACACATCTGTGGGACATTTTCTTGACGAACTGTTAAGAAGAAATACACCACCCCAAAATTTTTTGGGGGGGATGGTTTTTCTTACAGGAAAAAAGCAAACTAGGTCAAATATTAATAATTAACTTTGTACTACTTTTTGTACCTTTACAGTTTTAAAATTCCATTTTTAATTATTACTTAGCATTTAGGTAACATTAAATAATTTTACTAAAATGAGTTGTAGACTTTTGGTATACCAGCTATAGTATCCGCACTTAAAAAGGAGTTGTAAATAGAACATTTTTAATACTTTATTATAGTTATCAAGTCTTAAAACAATGAGATTTGAAAGTAAGCATTCAATATATAGCAAAATCTATAGTTTTATCAGTGCAACTAAGCATAATCTAAAGAAATTTATAAAGCAAAACAGAAACATTTACATAAGGTATTTTCATACTTTTGAGGGATGTATAGGAAAGGCGAGAAAGATCTATAAAGCCTTTAAAACCATAAATTCTTTCAACATTGGCAAGATCTTACCTGTCATATTTGGCAATATATGCTTTCCACATAGTAGGTATGTAAGAACACACACTTGGGCACACAAACATATATCAATGAAATCAATTTTGTATGTAAGTAATGAGAGATGGCTTAGCAATTAAGAGCATGCACTGTTCCTCCAGAGGCTATGGTGTCAATCCAACACCCACAATATGGCTAATGATTGTCTATAACTTAGTCACAGGGAGTCTAACACTCTCTTTGGGCCTCTATTGACACAATTCACAGACATAATATACAGATATGCATACATAAAAATATTCATACACATAAATATAGATAAATAAAATTTTTAAATAATAGTAATTTCATATTAGAGACCAAATTTTTTTACCTTATTGTAGTGTAATATCAATAGTCTTTGGCCAAAATAAGCACAGAAAATGCAAATAATTTAGTGATTGTCTTTGAATGCTAATATGGAAAATCTGCTGAAAAACATATAATTTAATTATGTCCATTGTCTATTGATATTTAAGTGAATGGATAATAGGAGAATAAACAGTTGGTCTAAAAAATTAAAATTGAAGAATTAACATCAGCATGTGGTTATATAAGAAAACACATAAACACATACACTATTATTATTCTATTATAATAAAATGGAATGTTTTTAATGGTTAAAATTGTTGATGATTCAGAAAAACAGGACAAACCAACTGACATTTATATTAACCTTTTCCATTGATTTGTAAAAAATTACAACTGGTCATGAATAAAATAACAATGAGGAAACCACACAAATACTCTAGAGTGAGAAAATACATAGTGTTATAATAGGAATGTGCTCAATATACTTAAAATTAGCATTTGACACAAAACATTACACTTGAATAATTTATCTTCCAAATTCTTGTCTGCCTTTTCATCAGGATATTATGTGAAACCATAAACTAATTTTGAAAACACGAATTAAAGAGTGAAAATAATGGGAATCATTAGAAATACAATGACCTACTACTCCCCATCCCTGAATGCATCTCTTTTCGATAGCTCCTTTAGTTTCCTAGCATCCACTTATCTGAATGTTTTACATAGAAAATATTTGAAGTTAGGATGAGAGAGTACAAGAGATATCTATCTTTATGGAAGTGAGTACCTCACTCAGAATAATTTTATTTCAAGTTCTATCCATTTACCTGCAAACTTCCGGATTTTATTTTGCTTTGTAGGTGAGTACTACTATGCTCTGTATATAACACTTCACCTTATCTGTTCATTTGTTGATGTACATCTAGGCTGAATCCATTTCCTAACAATTATGAACACAATAACATTGGATTGGATGTACAAATATCTCTTCAGTAGGGTACTGAGTCCTCTGAGTAGATCTTTTTTTAAGTTTTTCAGAGAGACTTCTGGATTATCTCCACAAAGGCTGGCATTCTCACACACAGTATATAAGGGTTCTCCTTTTACATTATCCCAATTAGTGTTTGTGGTTATTTGTATTCTTGATGATGGACATTCTCACTGGAGTGAGTTGGGATCTAAGTAAAATGCTAGGAAGAAACGATACATCACGAAAAAATATTTCAACCATCAATTGTATCTTCTATCAGTGCATTATCAAAACATCTACTTACATCCTGAGTCCTTTTTTTTTTCTTTCATTTATTATCAATGGACTCACTTGGAGTATTTCTTCTAACATTCCTACCTCTTTTACTTTCTATTCACTGACTTCAGATTCAGGTGTTCAACAGGGCCACATTATCAAACAAGAGCTAATCTGAACTCACTTTTCTTTAGAAACACCATCTGTAAGAAATGACAAACCAGCACATCCATTTTATCTTCTCTGTTATCCAATTTACCAGCTCAATCAGAGAATAAGCAGAGAACTCTAGTTTCACCCCCCAACTTTGTAATTCTTCTGAAGTATAGGTTCTGGTTCAATATTGGAAGACATAATATGTAAGGCAGTAGCCAGGCAACTTTTGTAATTGCTTGTTGACAATATCTTTTCATTTGACCTATTCTCAGGAACTTGGATAATACATTCTCTAATTTTTCAGCTAGTTTGAGAATATTCTTACATTCACAGAGTTGACTACACTCAAAAATTAGACATCCTACCCCATACCACATGGAAGATGATGATAAACCTGAGGTATTCTACCTCATGATGGCACTACCTTAGTTGTCTTAGTGCCAAAAACAAGAACCATGTAACTACCACTGTAGCAAGAAGGTGCATTACCATATACCATATTTGGATGGATGTCATGTTATGGTTGCCCCATGAATAAATCACCCTCCAATAATATTGTATTATTTGATAAAACTGTATGTTTTGTCATACATGCAAAGGACACATAACCACACTTTTAAACTTCTTTATATTTGCTTATGTCATACCACACATTGGGTACCAATTTGTTGCTTTAACTTTTCCCAGTAATAAACAGACAGGGAGCAAGTGACAAAGCAAAAGGAAATTTCTCCAAAGGCCAGTGTAGTGAACCAATGTGATTGTTAGGTTTTCTTACAGAGTGTGAGGGAAGGGTTACTTACAGGAGTCTGAGTAGCCCTCAAACAGTTGCATCTTTGCAATGCCCCACTCCATGATAGATACTGATATCATGGAAGCTAGATCTGCTATCAACCTTTCCTTTCATTTTTGCTTTTTATATTCTCCTATAGTTCCTGTGATTGTTTACATCTATGCTGAATAGAAAAAAGTAACAGGCCAAAGTTTGTGGCATGTACTTGTACTTCTTTTATTAAACAATATCAATATCCTCATTATCTTCTTGGTAGACCAATCTACAAAAGATTTGCTTTGCTAATTAGTAACCATGGCTGAATGTCCAAAGTATTCACTGGTCCAACATGTCCCACCAGGATTCATTGTATAATTCTAAATTCATAGTCAGACAGTTGGTCCTGGGTAAATTCAGTGGCTCACAAACCATAACAAAAATATATAAAGTGTGAAAGGGATAATTAAGGTGTAGGGGGCTTGTCACCATAAGGGGCAGATGAGAAGTAATAGTTTGAGAATAATCCAAATGTAATATGCAGATATATGAATTTGTTAAAGAAAAAAATAATAAAGTGTTATAAAAAGAATAATAAAAACTTTTATAAGACATTTGAAAGTCAAGTTCATTTGTATTATAAATCATTTTAGAGAAGTCCAATGTCATATATTAATTTACAGTTAGGAGTGTTTCAAAAAATCTTTAGGCAACAAGAAGGTTAATTTCTTCCAAATAATAATAGCACTATGAAGAATTTCTTCTTTGCAAGTAAACACAACCATTTTTTAGCCCCATAATCAGTATTCATCTATTTAGATACTTAACTGCAATGTGCTTTGGTTCATTAGGTAGCTACTGTTGTGTCTCAGTCTAGTTAAAATTTCACAGCAAGTTAATCTGTTTTATTACAAATGAGAATGCAAGTGATAATGTCCTTACCATTTGCCAAATACAGGGTTAACAGTATTTGCAACAAATCAATAAGGGCATATAAAAGGAAAATTGTAAATCAAAAACCTCAACCATTTTTACTCATTGATGACTTCATTTTATGTGTCATTTATGACTTATACAACCCTGTTCCTCTTCATGTATTTCATTCACATCCCATCAAAAATATCTGTAGCTCATGAAAAGCACCACAGAATTGTCCAGATTCAAAACAGCAAAGGAGGATTTCTGAAATCAGCATATTAGCATGTAACTAAATCTTTAATTTTTACTATAATTAGTAAAATTATCTTTAACCTTAACTACAATTATAACAAGTATTTATCGTGTTCAATGGTTAGAAATAAAAAGTTATTGCTATGAGAAATAACATGCTATTTCCTTTTCTTAAAGTGTACCACAAATGGTGAAAGAAGGCATATGTCATATTAATTAATTTGAAATTATACTAATTATTCAGACAGAGGATAAATTCTTATAAGTTTCACATATCTTACTTTATTATATATTTGTACTGATATTTTATATGTGGTTGACATGATCTTTCTCTATTGTCAACAGAGTTCTACAGAAACAGAACAGCTTGAAACTTGAAGGCTTTAGTAATAAAATAGAGTGGGAGATAAAATGTTTGTTCATTGTTACTTATCACTTAGATTACCATTAATTCTAGGATAGAATTTGATATTTAGACAATTTATAGTTAAAGTAATAAATTCAGTATATTTTATGGAAATTCATAAATCCACGTTAATATTCAGTTGTGTTTCAAAATAAAAAAATCACTCCATTATGTAAGATACATACATGAACAAATAATTTTTAACAAACTTAAAAGAAAATATGGTCAGAATCTATTTGGGAGATAAAAAAAGACCATTTGGTAATTGTGACTTTTCCTATTTTGGTATTGGACTTACGAATATATACATATATGCGTGTTTTTAATAATTTATGAAACAATAAACAATAACTTATCAATTACCTCTACAGGTGGATAAATAATTTACAGCTAAACCCTTAGATATTAAGTGTTTTCATTTGTTAGTTTTGAGGTAATTATCTATCATAAATTGTAAAGGGCAAGATAGTATTATACATTAGAAATGATGTCAATTGGCATGAGCAGTATGTGGAACCTTGAGAGGTGGGATCAGACTGTGTTCCTGTGCATGGCCTGGCAACTTGGAGCCCATTCCCTGCAGAGGAACTTTTAGCCCAGCCTTGACTTTGGGATGAGGAAATCGGACTTGCCTCGAGCGGATGTGCCTTGTTGAGCTGACTTCTTGTCCTTTTGAGGAGGGTATGTGTGGACAGGAGGGGGAGGCTGAAGGCTGACTCAGAGAGATTGGGAGGAGGGAAGGGAGGGCAAGCAGGGGAACACATGGATAAAAAAATAATAAGATAAAAAAAAGAAATGATGGAACATACAATCATGAAAAATATAAAATGTTTTGCATACTCCATATATGTAACCTATGAGATGTTTGAATAAAGGACCTTGTTACCTCTCCTGTGTGAACAACTTATACTGGAAAAGGGTGAGAGGTTAAAGGAATCAACTGCAATATCTGTTCATAGCGTGCAAATTGACTCAAGTGGCAGAATGCATAATCAGTTAAAAATGCATGGCTTCTAAATTATGGTGTTGATTTGGAATTCTTCCACCCCCTCAAACAAATAAACAAGGATAACTTTCCTTTCAAATCCATGGTATCCTCATCTCATGTTCTAAAAGACACTAAGTAATAGCGCTTTGTTTTGCTATAAAACACTCAGAATAAGACTTAAGTTGTGATTCTTTAGTAAATTTGAATAATCACAAAAAAACTGTGTTGACTAATTTTAATACCAGATGTTCCTATGCTAATGCCACTGCCTGGTGACCATTTCCTATCAATTCATTAATTGCCAGCTGCTCAGCCAAACTAGAAACACAGCTAAGCAGATGACATTGGTAAACAGCCAGATAACTGCTTTCTACTTAAATTCCTTACATTTATCAGATAAAAAAAAAAAAAAACCAACCCTATGGCACAAAGGCATTGTAAAGCTGACAAATACAGAAAATAATATACAAGACATCAGGGTCTCAAACGTGGAGTAAACCTATGTAACCATCATGATTTTTGCCTTCATAATTTTGCCACATACAGTGATATGTAACAGTTTCCAGGCTAATTATCATAATAAAATTTCCAACTCATGTTATGGTTATATTACTTATTAGCTACAAATGCTAATAGCTGAGCTGACACTAAAAGGATCTGAGCCAGAACTAAAATCTACTATGTGCTTGGCATACCAACTAGTTTCTGGCAAAATAACAAGAGCAGCTAAAGAAAACATTTGTTTAAAACTATTGTCTTTTCCACTTTTGAAATTAAAGCCTGTATGACTAATTATTTTCATTGAAAACAATTGCTGAAGCTTAATAAGCATTACATTTTTAATCAGAATACAAATACTTTTGAATACAAACATCATAACTTATATTATGAATAGATGGAAGACCTATGGTTTTTAGATGGCATACAGATGCCCAACCCCCTAAATAAAGCCCAAATGAAAACATTCAGTGATTATTTAAAGTAAACTAGCACTCACGTAAACTTTTTCTTCCCTTTTGTGTTTGACATTTTCAAATATTTATATAATAAATTTTAGTAGTGTTTAACCCACTTTCTCTTTTCTTACCCCACCTTCTAGCTCACTCAAACCCTTTTGACCTTCTTACTTGAATGCTTTCTTTTTGTGTGTGACTCACAGAGTTTAATTAATCTGGAGCAATTATAACTTTCCAGTGACTATGTGACTGAAGAAACTACTTGTAGTCTCTCAGGGAACAGAACAGATCAACTTTCATATTTGTCCATGCACCCCTGGACTTGGAAATGGCACAGCAATTGAGAGCATATTCTTCTTTTCCAGAGGATCTAAGTTTCCATCCTAGCTCCTAGGTCAGGTAGAATACAATTGCCTGTAACTCCAGTTTCTTCTCTCTACAGGCAGATGCATACATATACCTACACAGAAACAGACACAGACACAGAAACACACACACAATTAAAATGAAAAACTAAAAAGTATGGGGTACTCTTTTCTAGCTCCAATCTAAATAGAGCCCACTTATTTTTGGATTCAAAGCACAAGTAAACAAGGCCAGAGATGAACCTATCCATGAAAGTAAGTCTGATGAGTGAGCAACCTGTACCCACATGCTAATAAGGGAGATCTCATAAGAACACGTTTAAAGGGAAGTTATTCCTTTGCAGTATTCATATATCACCTTAGTCATGACTATTCCTGTATATATTATGGAATAAATTATCATTATCTAATACATACTAAGCACTCTATACCAAGCATTACTTCAAGCATGTTTGCAAATTAGCATTACATTAATGCTCCGAAGTAAAAAAAGATCCATAATCCTCATTTTATTGTAAAATGAGGCAACCTAAGACACAAAGATATTAACTAATTTGACTCATCACATGACCTAACTCCTCAACTGCACTTAATCAACTCAATACAATTAAAGGTTCTTTAAGCGAGATCTGAGGGATAATTTGATAACTTATTCAGTTCTTTGTGGGTCACCACCCTATCTGAGATAAACATTTTTTTTTCATATCCTGAGTGTGAAAAACAACCTGTAAGAACCAAAGATAAATTGGCTAATAATGATTACATGGTCTCCTTAAATGGTTGTTGGTATATATAACTAATGGCAATCATTATAAGAGGGTAGAGTTATGCTGGACCATCTCAACATGTCTACCTTTCTCCACATGAGATAGGATGGTGAGCTTTCTTGTTGTGTTTGCTTTATTCTCCATGTTGATTAACCGCATTAGAGAGTTGTGTGTTCTTCAGTGGAACTCCTAGATAATACCTTATTCATTATGATTGGAGTTGTACACGTCCTTGATAAGTGAATCCAACACATTAGTATTAGGAAGCCTTGAAAATGAACAGATGATCGATTAGAGAATCTATGTCGATTTTTAAGAATAGCACATATGAGACAAGATTGCTAGTAAAATACTACAGAAGCTGTGAAAGGTATTGCCACTGTAGTGCATAATGCGATGTATAACTGAGGTTAAGATGACAGCCTATTTGAACTTCCTTTTTGTGTAAGGGAGACATTATAATGGGAAAAAGCCATATGAGTAGCATATTTTATGTTAAAGTATTCTACCTCAAACCCAATTACTTGGAACTTGTAGGAAGAGTTGGATAGTAAATAAGAAGAGACAAAGTTGGAAATATTGATCAATTCCTCTTACATAGAACCTTTACAATTAGAAGAAAGGGTAACAACATATGTCTGAACATACAAAAGAGTATCTTAATAATAGCATAGAATACCTAAATGCAGGGAATGATCCACATCTGAATTGCTTAAATTGAAAAGAACTTTTAAAAAGAAAGTAAAAGAGTGCCTTGGACATGGAGGCAGACAGAATCAATCTAAAAAAAAGAAAGTAAATAATGTAAATACTGATTCCTTGTTAAAGATAAAGTCATCCTAATCTAAGGCAATGAAAAGGAAACAAGTGTCTGAATGACTGGATAATATAAGTCACTAGGGACATTTGGTTACTATTTCCTAAATATTAGATACTGGAAGACAATGGATATAGATAGACATTATTTAAAAACTGGGCATGCAAGAGGCATCATTTAATGCTCAAGGCACTGAGCCTAATGGCTCAGTGGAAAGAAGACAGTTAAATAGTTTAATTCAACAGGATCCTAAGTACTGTATGTTTTAGTATCTTTCTTGATCCCAATGATAAGGCATTATTATTATAAGGCTGACCTACTAATCTGCGTGTCTAGATTTCCATATAGCTTGACTCCATAATGTGCTAAAGTGATCAGAAAAAGATAAGGAAATAGAGACCCAAGCAATACGGTTTGTCTGGACAACTGGAAAGCAAAGATGGCATGACTTGTATTGAGATGGAGTTAGGAAAAATATTACTGAAAAAAATATGTTCTGTTAAACTTAAATAAGAGTTTATATATAAATAACAGTTCATAAATGATGTAAATGATAGAAAAGTGCAAATTTAAATTATTAACCTTGTCCCAGTGAGTTTTTTGCCTCCCAGCTACAGAAAGGTATACTAGAATTGTTCTTTCAGTATATGAAACTCATAAATTGTGTCTAAGAAACAGGTTCCAGTTCTAGCCACTGCAGAATCACACACTCCGTCAGACCCAAAATTCCTACAGAGTGAGAGCCATAGCAGGCTTGAGAATTAGCTCATTGCCTCTAGGCTCTATGCCAAGTCAAGCAGCTTGAGCAGGGCCCATTGAGCCCATCAAGATTGAACATAGAAATATAAAAGAGGACCCCAAGCAGTACCACAGGATAAAGAAGCTGGATTGCTCATGGAAAATGATTACAGATTACAGAGAGCTTAATATGATAAGGCTTGCCATTCACACTGATATACCTAATATTATTCTTTTAATGAAAAGTCATGGAATCTTTTCATGCTGTGTTATACCATAGTGATATGTTTATTTGGTATCTTCTTAGTTGCTGATCCCTGGTATCAACTGGAATCTACTTGGATTGAATGGTGGTCACCTTTCTAAAGTCTTGCCCATACCTTTTGTAAGAAGTTTTATTTCATATAAAGTAAAAATTTAATTAAGTCTATTACAAATTTGGAAAAGCATCTGGTAGAACAGTAAAGCAGAAGCTTGAAGAAAATAATACATTCCATGAGGGTGAGAAAAAGCACTTCCAGAAGTCACTGAGGTGTTAAATTAAACCAGGAATGAATCACATCCTTAAGAATAACTTTTATTTTGCACAGTAGATACACTACCAAACAGTTTTCTAAACATTTATCTTTGCATCCATAAATTAGTATAGCTCCCTGTCTTATAAGAGAAGTGTCTTCCAAAAGTGGATAGTGGTTAGTACTGAGACTCATAACTGGTCAAAGTGCATAAAATACATATATTTGGGAAGTTCAGCCAAAATGTGACTTAAATTTTAAAAACACCACTCCCCAAAGCCTCAGGAAACATCATTGATGGTGAGGCACAAAGACTGAAAGAGCAAGAAGTTGGGAAAAATGCTGAATAACAGTGTCTTCTAGATATGATAGGGCTACTGTCTCATTAGTACATAGCAGTGGTATTAACCCTCATAAGATCGAGAATATCAAAATTTCATCATGGAAAGGGGGGATTATTCTGAAGCCCCAATTCCTAGCTACAAAGATAAGGAGAGCTAATGACTGCTGAGGGAACGAGAACCAGTTTTCTCTAAGTATGTAGTCTGGTAGGTTTTCCATGCTCTAGTAGATAGTACTACATCCATACAAATATATAAAGAACTAATGATACACAGTATATTTTTAAAAAGGACAGGAAGTTGGAAGAGGATATGATTGAGGTAGTCCAGAGGAGATGGAAGTAATGGAATGTGGATATGATCAACAAACACTATATACATATGAAATTCTAAAACACTTAAAAATATTTAAAAAAAAATGTTATTGGCCAAGGAAAGGTTTTGTGTCATTGTCACTGCTGTTGGATTTATAAAAGTATTAAAATGTAAATGCCTATTGTTCAAGATGAAATACCCTTTGGATACAGGACATGGAGACATCAAGCTTCCTCCCCTCTGGCTTTCTTTTAAAGTACTGGGTTATTTCATGTTGTTGTTGTAGAATTATTGTTAATAATCCTAATGCGAACTTTGTGTGAAACAATGTTAAAATGTCAGATAGGATGTGCGTGTTGGTGTAACAATGGCAGGATGTTCATGGATTTTACAACATTTTCGGAAAACCTTTCCAATTATATTCATAGTCCATTTCATAGGGCTTATCTTTAATATAGAACTGCAAGCTAGAACAAAAGCTTATAAGTAGGGAAGTGATAGGTCTCCATGAAGAAAGAACTGCTATTAAATTCAGGTTACACGTCTGTCAAATTTCTTTCCAGACATTTGAATTTATGTCCACAAATTACTATTGCTGTCAGCTTCAAACACGTATGAGGACCAATTATATTTTTACAGTGAGTGGTATACTGAAGAAATTCATAACTGGCTATGCTCCTGAGAATAAGTGACTGTTGCTGTGACATGATGGCTAATAGTGAGGGAGAAGGTATAGGAAGAATGTCCAGGCAAAAGAATAGGTAGGAGGAGAAGTTTAGGCTCAGGAAGAAAAAGGAAAAGATGCCAGGGGTCAGACAGATAGACAAGAAGGATGCCGGAAGTGGGGCAAACAAAATGAAAGAAAGGTAAAAGGCCTCAAGGCAAAATGTAGATGATTATAAACAAATTAAGGTAATTTATAAGAGCTAGTAGAACTAGCTAAAGCAAAGGTCTATCATTCATAATAAATAATAAATCTTGGTGTCTTTAAGAAATGGTTGGTAGCCCAAATAAAATTCTAACTACAGTTCACAGGTTCCCAAGAATAATATACAACAAGGCAGACATATGAAATCATTTGCATACATTGACAATTTACTAAATTATTTTTACTCTGTATTCAAACTGACAATAACGAAAGTAATAACTATCAGCAAACAAACTCTTGTGGTGATATATTGTATTGTAAGGGGATTAGGTTCTTCCATTGTAAATAATTGTTCCCGCCTATGAGTTTAATAAAAAGCGCTGGTAGGCCAAAGGCAGACAAAAAGTGTGAGCAGGGCTACCAGACTAAGGAGACTCTAGGAACAGACAGAACAGAGCAGAATGCCTGAGAGAAGCCAGAAGAAACAGAGGACAACTATGTTGCTCTGAGAAAAGGTACCGAGCCGCATGGTTGAACAGGATAAGAGTCATGGGTTACTTTAAGGGTAAAGAGTTAGCAAGTTATATGCCTGGGCCTTAGGCCGATCAGCCTGAAACTATTGAAAACATCTGTGTGTCTTTGCAGCTCTGTGAGTCTGTGGGCCTAAACCTTGAGGTTAGTATAATACCAAACAGAATTTGTTCAGGCACTAGGCACTGAACTTAGGCTTGGCATAAAAGAGTTCAACTCATTTAGCCATCTCATTAGGCCACCGTGTTGATTGTTAAACAAATTAATTTTTAAATCTTAAAGATAACAGATGATTTTGGACTTTTCATCTATACACTTTAGTGTAGTTCAAGCCAATAAATCTTCCTGCAATGATAGAAATCTTGTATGTTTTACATCCTAATAATATATTAACCACAAATAAAATGTTGTTTTAGACTAATTGAAATGTTACTAATTGCAGCTGGGGAATTATGGAATTCATTATGATAAATTGATTAAAATGGAAATAGCAACATGTAGCAAGTGTCTACTACTTCAGTTACCTGAGATATAGAAGGAATATTTTACATAACTAAAATTTATTCAAAAATAATAAATCCATGAAACAAGAAATCTATTAAGAACAATAAGTGTATTCTTTCTAATATGTCCAAGACATTAGCACACACCTATGATTTCCTTTTAGGAAGAAAAAAATCTTTTTCACACTGTGGTGGAAATATGGATAAAACTGCATAAAATAGTTCAAATCAAATTGTGTCCAACCATCTACAAACTTGAGAACATTCTGTGTTAAAGGGCCATGTATAAATTAAATTTTCAATCCGATAGCTTATTCCCTTTTGAAGATTTCCCAAACTTTTAATGTTATATTTTTCTGAAGAAATACAAGTGAATAGGTAAAATGGTTAGAAAATTTTATTTTTGTTTAATTTAATAAACATTCAAGAAATTAATATAAAGGTATAGTTTGCAAAAGATTTCAGATTTTTTTAAGGCCTTAATACAAATGTGTTCTGTTGAAGAATAGCTTTCAAGAGTCAATGTTAAATCTTCTGTAATTTAGAAATATAGTTTCTTTGCTATTAGAGAACAATCATGGAGGGAATATTTGTGCTACAGAAATTGACTTAAGTCAAAGCATGTCTGTGTGTGAGAGAGAAACTTTGTGTGTATGTATAAAATCAGTAATTGTTTTTTATTCTTTTTGAGAGATGATTTATAGGTACACCATTCAATAATATCTCAAATATGAGTGATAGAAAGCTAAACTTATAAATAAATGATAGTAATATAAGCTTTTTAATTTGTATTTAATACTCAACATAATTTGACTAATCACATAGGACATTCATAAGTAAGTACATTAAATCGCATGTTCATTTGAATCTGTGAGCATTCGAACAACTGAACTTGGAGTATAATAATATGGAAATTTTATATATATTCTGGAAAGATACCCTCAGTCACACCGGTCTCCACCTCATAACTTCCAATTCTTTATAACTGAGTTTATAAAATACTGACAATTTTTCTCCCTTCCTTCATGCTTCCCAATGCATCTGTATACCCCAATTACTTTTAATTTCCTTTTTCATAAATTGTTAATACATGCATATGTGTATTTAAGAAACCTGAAAATTGGAGACAAACACAGCATATTAACTTTTAGTAAAATTATAAGTTGGTAGTAAACTAGAAAACAGTATATGTAATTTGGCAAGTGTTTTGTGAATTTTTGACTGAGTAAAATTAAGCACACTGACTTTTTGAAACTTGTCAGCCCCTCATTTTTATATTAAGTTTTAATATGTACCTGTCCTTTTAACTGATTCAATTAACTAATAAACCACGAATTTTTTATGAAGCAAGTCACTGAGACATAACCTAAAATAAATTTATCATAAAGAAGCCAAAATTTATACTTACATTTATTTCTGTATACTAAACATTAAAATTTGTGATTATCTATAATTTGGACAAATGACGAATTTAATTCAGATGTTCTGTAAAAATATGAGCAACATTTATTGACTAAAATTCTAGCATATTGTGTTCTATGAATGTAAATGAATAAATGTAGTTTTATTCTAATAGTTCATTATAATCAAACTTATCAATATTTGATATTTGTATGCTTGCCCAATGCGCACACAATTTAATAAATTGAAGTCTGAGAATGTAACTCGCAAAGGAAGCTCATTTGAAGCAATTTCTTATAAAATAAAGAGAAAACTTCAAAAGGTACCTCCTTACATATGGGTACATATTATTAACTTTCTGATTGTTAGTAGAATTTCCTAAATTTTTGTGAGGTTGTTTCTTGTTAGTATCTATACAGTTTCAAAATAATGTAAAATTATATTCTATAGTTTAAGTAACATCTATGGGTAATTTGTTCACAAAACAGCTGTAATTCTCAGTTAAGTTTATGTAAAAATATTGAAACAAACAGCACAATCAATACATTAAGAGCTACACAAAGTAAACAAACTTCCACTTTACCACGGAAATATATGAGACTTATAAAAATGATCACTTTTCAAGTTGAAGTACATCAACTGTAATGCATTTCCTGACATCATATTACCTCTTCTCTAAGCTGGATCTCATCTATCTCTGCTCTGAATTTCTCTAATATTTGGTGTTTTACATACATTATCCATTAGCTTTTATCCTTAATACAAGTTAAATTGAGTACTTATTAGCCTCATATTTATGTTGTAAGCTCTTGAAAGTAAGTATATCTTATCCCTTTCCTTTCTAGTCTAATACACATAAATGATGAAATATTTGTTCAATAAATGTAGGGAAGAAAGGACTAATTAATGGGCTTCACTGACTGACTCTTCTCCTAGCATCTTATATATTTTTAAATCATCTCCTCACCAAAAGAAAATACAGATTGGAAAATATAGATCATTTGGTATTTGAAACAGAAAAACAAAGCATGGGTCTAAATAGTAGCAAACAGTAGTAATTATAACATATAATTTATTTTCATCACCTAATTGTCACAAACTTTTGAAAAACCATGACGTGATTTTTGATTGTCAAATTGTCATAAGTGTTTTCTAAATGTTTGTTGGGTTTTCATTTTTGTGCATATATGTATAATCTTCTTGCATAATTTTGTGTGCATTTGTAATATGTGCAAACACTATGCCTGTGTGTGTGTTTGTGCATGTGTGTGTGTGTGTCTGCTTACCTTGGTCATCAACTGTCTTTCACTAGATTTTCCGCCATCATATTTTGAGACAATCTCTCACATAACCTGGTGCTCACTGGCCAGCTAGAACACCATGCTCCAGTCAGTGCTTGATTTACACAACAACAGCTGTCTTTTTATGTGGTACTGGTAATCTGAACTCAGTTCTTCACGTTTTGAGTGTTCATACTGTATAAACTGAGCCATTTCCCTAGCCATGCTCTTTTGGTTTTAACCAATATTTGGTTTATATTATTTCTACTTAGCCAAAGGATAAATAGTTATTGTGATTTTCATGTTAAGATTGAAAAAATATATTTGGAAGTTAGAGTATCAAAATTCAAGTCGTTCAATCAATCACTGGCAAATTAAATTGGGCCTAATGCCTGTCTGATTATATACTGTACACTAAAGAACAACTTACAATTTTATCTCAAACTTTAAAAAAATGTACAGCGTTTGCAATGCCTAATCCTACAAATGAGAATATGATTAGTTTGGCCACATTTTCTATACATTGTGCATTTGATTTCAAGACACAAGAACTGAATGAAAGATCTGTGGCAGTAGAAAGAAAACAAACACAAACAATAACACAACCTGGCAGGCCTAGGAAGAAATCAGATAAAAATACTGCACAGTAATGGAGTAAATGATCTATGTGTTATAGATGATTTTGTGATACTGCTGATATTTATCAAAGCTTCTATATAAGTAATACCTTCTTCAGAATAGTGATTCCTACCTTTATAACAGAGGCACCAGCTCTGGAGAGTGGACTGTGAATCTGAGCTGCAGCAGCCATGTTGGCAATAGTATTGAGATGATTCATCTGATTCATTGCCATGGCAACTGATGCAGGAGGTAAGCTGACTGGAAGTAAGGGATGAGGCATCATCATAAATGGCAGATCCAGACCTAAAAGAGACCGTGTTCATTAATGTTGTTATATTATAGCACTAAGAAGATTTTCAAAAGCATCTTCATTCATTATTATTAGCATTTTATAGTTGTTTATTATACAGTAGTAACATTTTGGACCAACAATAGTATCAGAAAGATTTTACATTTAATATCTCAAAAATCTACCTATATTAACATAATTACTATTATGTCACTTTCTATAACAAATTTAATAGATGAGTTAACAAGACAAAATTCATATAACCTGATTCAAATTATTAAAGAAAATAACACTATAATAAAAGGAAAGCTAATAACTGCAATTTTAAATCTTTATTAATAAAGAATTAGTATCATGCTAAAATACCAACCTGCTTTCCATTTTAATGTCAATGTTGTTAATTATTACAAGAAATTCAATGCTTTTTCTGCAAGTTTAAATAATTTTCACGTGTTTTAGATATCCTAAATAATAACTCTCAAATATTTTGCATTCTATTTGTAGTAGTCATAGATTTATCAGTATGTAAAATGTTGTAAACTAATTATTTTTCTACTTACTGCTTCTCAAGTTGGCAGGGTTAAAAAACATCTTTGAGCAAATGCAATATAAAGTTAGACTATGTAGATGTTATGATTTAAAAATGTATTTTAAATTGTTCTGTTACCATACTCTTTCTATTTTTAACAGAATTCAAAAATAATATTTTAACATATGTTCTAAAATATCATTACCTATTTTTTTTACATTTTACTATGGGCTATGGAAATATTATTATGAACAGCACTCTTACTGCTCCCATATACAATAACAAAATACTAATATCTGCTTTTTCCTGTCTGCCATCATTTCATTTTTCCTTTCATGTCATAACCAAAAGGAAGCAAGAAGTGTTTTGAGAACACACTGATATCTAATTTTCAAAATATTAGTAGTAGTAATACTACCACTCAAATATGTGATTTATGAAACCATATTCTCCCACTCTGCAAAGCTTATGTTTCAGATAAAATTTTAAAATGAAATTCAGTTTAATTTGAGGCTGAAGGAAAGAAGTGGTGAGTTACTTGATGTCTATGTTTTGAAATCAAGGATAGTGGTTGATTTAAAGCTGTCAGCAAGTACACTGAGAGCATAAGAAAGCAAATCACACTTCCAAATTGTAAGATCTTGCAACACTTTAGTGAATATTGCAATTTTACAAACTTCCTAAATAATGCACACACCAGCTACCGGTGTTTCTCTTGAAGATAATCATAATTGCAGCCAGTAACATAAATTATATTTAAAAGTCTAAGAAAAGGAATGTTTTTGGATGTCTTATGACTTTATGCCAGATAAAATACATTAACGGTGCCTATTAGTATTGGCCTACAGCATTTAACATTTAAATACATTTTAGTAACAATTTATCACACTAATGTATAGGCCATAAAAGATTTTTCTTAGGATGATTAAGTTATCAGAGAAGTCTCAGAACAAGACGAGCAACACTGACCTCGAAATAGCCTTCCCTACCAAATTCAATTATGTTTTCACAAGGTAATAGTAAAAATAAGTCTTCATTTCAACTGATAATTTCTTTGTTAGACACTTCTATATAATCTGAAACAACCTTTGAAAATTATTGTTTCTGAAATTCTTAAGTATTTAATTATAGATTGGTATATAAACACAGTTGTATGATTATGGTTACAAAGTTAAATCATAATGATGTATTGAATGTGAACAACAAACACAACATATTCATTTCGTCAAACACTTATAATTGTAGAAAGTATTATGCTAAATGAAATAAACTAGAGACATAAAGATCACATGATCTCTCTTACATGTGGAAACTCTTAAAGTAGAATTTTGTCAGTCATACAAAATTACTCTCATAAATGTTTATTACACTACTAATCATATGTTTTAAGCTATTATGATGGAATATTTAATACCCTGATAATTAATTAATATTTAACTAATTTTACATATAACAAGCATCTTTAACTTTAAAAAACTCTCTCCACAAATACAAAATCATTTTGGTCTTAGATTCTTGTTTATGTGCTCAGTATTTTAGTAGACAAATTAAATTGTAGAATAAAAGTTGTTATCAATGTCTTCCTTTATCATTTATTATCTATTACTGAAATGCTTTAATAAGGTTTTGTTCAATTTATACTTCCTTTAACAGCGTAATACTCATTTCTCATTTTCAAATAATATTCCAGCATCACACAGACACCATCTGGCCACATCAAGAAATGGGCTTATTTAAAGTTTAATTGATATGCAAACTAGATGCAAACTACAAACAGAATTTAACAGTCAATTGACAATTTTACAAAACAGTTCATCAAATATTTCAAATAACCATGAAAGACTTACAAGTCACAATTTTAGATCTTGACCTGAAATAACTAATTATCAATTGGCTATAATTCCCAGAACTCTAACGTAATATTTACATTACAGACCAATTACACATTAAAGGCGTATGCAAATATTTAATGATTTAAGTTAAACTTTTGCTAAAGCTGGAATCATTTAATTAAAACCCAATAGTATATAACAGCATAGCAATGTGGTTCATTTAATCCATGGCCCACATATGTATATAGACTTTTAATATTATGGTGCTGAAGATAAAATTGAGTTTTAAAAAAATATTCAAAATGATTTTCTCATTCCTGTTAACAAGGTTATAATGCAACTTATTATTAGCATAATTTCTGCTGTGCCTTAGTATTTTATCAACTACTAACATTCTTAAGTAAAGGTATACATCACTTCTTCCTAGCCATGAAGGGTACATAATTCAGTAGTTCTCAAATTATCCCTTTAAATATGACATTAATTTATCCCGGATCATGTTTGTTTATTTCTGTAGAATCTTTTCATTTATATAGTGATATCAGACTGCAGTCCTTTTACTACCAATTCCTAACATCCCTGATGATTCTTCCTAAGCCATTTCAATTACTCGTCCACACCAACTGGTAGACTTCTAAAGACTACATATAACAACTAGAATAAAACACAACTTTCATGAATTTGATTGTTGTAATTCTGACTTTGATATCTCATGTTTTTGTACATATTATTCACTATAGCATCACAGTAATATGTGTATAGTGTATTTCTCTACTCACCATAGCAATACCTGACATAAATAACTTTCTCTTGAACTGTATATCTAACGCAATGCAACACAACACAAAATATTTTTTCCATGACTTTTGAGGTAGGTTTAATTGTCCCCATTTTGTAGATGAAAAACATTTTTTAAATGAAATCTAACTTTCTTAAAGGATAATTTGCTTCTCCCAGTGGTGAACCCAGTTATTGGTTTTCCAATGTAAACTGGTCACCCATAAAATGTACACATCAACAAAATAGAAAAACAGGTTATATTTATGTTTTTATACATATACATATATATAGCGGGAAGAAAGTGATACAACTCTATTTCAATTGAAAACATTAAAAGACTACTTTAGAGAGGTTTTAGGCTTCTGGAAAATATGACCAGAAATTTTAGTATATAGTACCCTTACTGTGCCTGCACAACAGCTAACCATATTATTAATATCTTACATTACTATAACATATTGTTACCATCAGTATATCATTACTTATAAATTATTATTAACCAAATTCCATAGTTTACACAGGAATTCACTTTTTTAACCATACATCACCAGATCTTCAAAATGCATAATTTGAATATTCTATCTATGGTTCTAGTATGATACAGAATAATTCCAATACATTAAAAAATGAACTGTGCTTTTTACATAAGCTTTCCATTCTACTTAACCTCTGACAACTATTGACCTTTGTTCTGCTTCTGTAAATTTTCTTTTTCTCTAATATCATATAATCAGGTTCATGAATTATTTAGCCTTTTCAGATGCTTTGCTTTTTTACTTACAAATGTACACATAAGGCTCATTCAAGTCTATTTAAGGAATGCTAGGTCAGGTATTTTTTACTTATACTGTTTCATAACAGTTAATATCATAGTTGTTTAACCCATTTATCCATTTCAGTACATATTGGTTGCTTTTAATATTTAGAAAATATAAATAAAATTATTCTATGCTTTAAATATGTTTGTTTTGGTGGTTGTTTCATATTGATTGGTACAAATATAAAAATTTCTATTTGGTTTGAAAGAAGTGCCAAAATGACTTCCACAGTTATTGTAATGGTTTCCATTTCTCCCATTAATGAAGCATTTTTTGAAGATCACCATTCTGTAAGCAAGTTATGTTTTGGATTTTACATATTCTAATGGCAGCATAAAGACATCTCATTTTAACTTACAAGGGCATATATTACCAATATTACTTTGATAAGTTTATTTTCCCAACAATATGTTTTCTTGATGAAGTTTTTGTTCAGGTCTCTGTCTATCTTTTAATTGTTTTGAATATGTGATTGCAGTGTCATGTATATCTATCAGTTTTTAGTATATATGTATTTGGGAATAATGTATCTCCACTCTATGGCTTTTTTAATAATCTTTTAATTGTGTGTTGAAGTGCAGACTTGAAGTTTAGAAACTCCAGTTTATCAGTTATTTTACTTTAGTAGTCATATCTTTGTCATTTTATGTAAAATATATTTCTTTATCAAAAAATCCTAGAAATTTTGTTGTGCTATATCATCTATTATTTTCATGGTTTGGTTATTTAGGTTTACAATTGTGATACATTCTAAGTTAAGGTTTTGCAAGTACTGTCAATGTCTTATCTTAGATTCTGCAATTCATTTTTGCAAAGGAATGTCCACTTGTTCAGTATTATTTGCTAAAAGAATTATGCTTTTCACTATTGGATTTTCATCTTTAATAAATAATAATTGATGACATTTATGCAGAAATATTTCTGATAATACTGTTCTATATTTTCAATCTATTTGTCAAATAAACCATGAAGTGTGATACTTTCAATCCACTTACTATGTTAGTATGCTCCATTGCATTGGCTACTTTTGACATTTAATTTCCATATAAATACTGAACTCAGTTTCAGAATATACACAACATAATTTCCTTATATTTCAATCATGATTATATTGAAACTGCACTTTAAGTTGGAAAGAATTGTTATTACAATGCTACCAAGTTTTTTTTTTTTTAAATAATGAACATAGAATGTCATTTCTCTTATATAATTTGAGGTGTTTATAGTTTTGTAGTTTATGTTCTATGGATCTTACATATATCATAATGTTCACAAATAAGTATCTTAACACTTTTGATTATGTAAAAATATATTTTTAAATTTCAGACTGAAATGTTATACTGACAGTACAATGGAAAGCAACTGATATTACAGTAATTTTTTTACCCTGAAATCATGCATTAGAAAAAAGACTATATTGTGAAATCATTGGTCTGTTTTTCCATAAACCATCATGTCACTTTAGAAAGGACAAGTTTGTTTTTCCCAATCAATATAATTTTTATATTTCTAGGTTAAATGTTTGTATATTATTAAAGATTTTTGTTTTTCATATGTAGAGATACTGAGGTGTAGTGCTTTTCTGTTATGATGTTATTCATTTTGACATTTGACCAATGCTGGCCTTATAGAATCTGTTAGAATGCCTTTCTATAATCTATAATCAGGAATTATAGATTATAAATGTTGCTAATAATGTTATGAGGATATTTTTCATTTCAAGTATAACCTTTGACTCTTTTGTGTTTTTAATCTGGGTTTAAATCTATGTTTTTTATGTTGTGCCACATTTCCATTATTTTAGAATTTTAATCATTTTAAATAGTCAGTAGATAATTGTAAAATACCTGCTATGTTTAAATTTAGTATTGATGCTTCTTCTGTCTTTATAAACTTTATTTTATATACATATATATTTATACATAATATATATGCATATGTGCTTGTACTTGTGTATTTATTTTAAGGTCAGAGGTCTAAATCTACTGTTTACTCAATATTTCGCTACCTCAATTTTTGAAGCATAGTTTTCACTTTATCTAGAGCTCACTGGTTATGTTAGATGAGCTTAAGAAGAGTTTCAAGGAGAGCTGGAAGGATGATAAACCCTACAACTACCCTGGTCCTGAAACAAGGTTATGAGTTGGACCACCACAGCATCCTATACCCAACTGTGATCTGCTGGAGCATATAAAGGGATGGTTTTATACATCTAAAGCTGCAGAACCTCCACAACACGGGATAACAACAAGATAGCCAGTAGGACTCCTAGTGAGGGCCCAGGACTGATAGTGTAGCAGAAACCAGAGGCCTTGACTCTTTGCAATGAAGACTTGCAAATAAAAATATATGGATAAAAAAGGGTTTACCACGTGACCTTGTGTGTCACACTATAGGTTCCATAATAAGATTAATTTTTCTTTTCTTTATTCCTTTTTTAAATTTTATTTTTTGGGGAGGGATTTACAAAGGCAAAGGGCAAATAGAAAGGGACAGGAGATAAGTAGAAGGGAGGTAAATGATAGTAAAGACCCAAGAAGAGGTAAAAAGAAAACTAAAAAGTGAAATAAAATAAGAGCTTCAAGGAACTAAGTGCTCTGCCTTCATCCTATAGTGTGTTCATATTGTAAGCCCATTCCTGTGCCCAGGTGATCTAGGGTTCTTCATTCATGGTCTCGAGATCTCATGACAAGCATTTTAGCTATGGAGCAACCTCATCAATCTTTGGGCTGTTTTGCAGACATATTTTTTCCTGAAATGTGTTTTCTAGTTTGATTCTTGAAAGTCCCAAATGATTTATCAGGTGCATAAAAGATGAGAAAACCATGTCATTTGGAAAACAACTTAGGTTTATCAGGATTTGAATTAGAATACGTTGTCTCCCAGACTCTGCCTTTCTTCTCCTGTGTTTTTATTTGGAATCCCACATGGTGTAAGCTTCTTTATTAACCAATGGTAGGAACAAATATTTACAGCATGATCCAGCTGTCCAAGAAATAAGATGTGACTGTGCTGGTGAACAACCGGCCACATGGCAATACATAGATTAATAGAAATGGATTAATTTAAGATACAGAAGCTATCTGGTAATTAGCCTGAGCAATATTCTGACAGATTTTAATTTTAAAAAGGGAATATGTCATGTATGTAATATGTAGTGTTCATTTTTTTCTACTGGTACTCTTTTTTTCTCTCTAGAGAATTCATAATACATAATATCTGAAACATTTGTTTCTTTCAGCTATAATAAAATACTATTACATAAGGCCCTTGCTCTGGGGATGGTATATTACAAGAAGTCAAAATTCTTCTATTGCTTCATCTCCAGGGATTAGTGGAAAAAAAGTAATAGGACTCTTCTACAGAAATTTTTGTTCACAAGAAATGTAGTATTTTTTACTGGAGTAATTGATGAAGGATCTATTTTATAGCAAAAAGTCTTAAAAGTATTTTAAGCTTATATAAAGATCATCTAAATGGGAACATGTATTAATTATCTATATTCATATTCTTAAGAACTATTAATTACTAATCTACATAGTGATTATTCTATACAACTAATTTTAGTTTATTTACCTTTGTTAATTAGTAGCACCTAAAAAAACTGAAACAGTTATATTTTCATTCCTTGTTTTATTTGTAGAAACTGCTTGATAACTTCTCCAAAGTAACTAAGTGTTATATGTTTGTAAAAAAATGAATTTTAAATACAAGTCATTATGATCCTTACTACTCTGCTTGTAAAGAGGGAAAATTCTTACTGTGATCCTTTTACCCCTTCACCATAAACAATTAAGAGACTTTCCAGATGGTGCACAACAGCTCCCACCACATGATAAATATCAACAGAGCATTGTAACATCCCCAGGATGTTGACAGAGTTTCTGCTCCTTGTGATAATATCTAACTAAGTATCTGTTTGTTCGAGAAAAGCTTTTGTTTACTGGATATGTGGTTACCGTGGTTAACTACCCAGCTGCACTTAGCCACATTCCTGACCCTTACCCCCATGACTAACTTCCCCATGATTCACTTCCTGCCCTATAAAACCTTACTCATTTGTAACTTGGGGCTCATTGTTTCTTCGGATACAGTGGGCCCAATGCATGGAATAAAGTTTTTTTTTTCTTTCTAAGACTAAGACCTAAGACTCTGCCTTGGTTTGTCTCGCTCACTCGTTCCAACCCTAACATTTGGAGGTTCCACTGAGATTTGAGGAACGTGAGTATCTGGTGAGTATGCTGGAGGTGGCCACTGAAAAGGAGCTTGAGCTCCTATTGACAACAACCAACAGACGAGTCGGAGGGTCACAGGCCATAGGTCTGGGGGACGCCCTAGACTAGGAGGATGACCAGGGACACCTGGAAGTCCAATATCAGGTGGCAGAGTCTACTGCTTTATTGCCAGCTTCTGGTCATTATCAGAAGTCCGGACCATTAGATCCATTAGATTTAGTTTTGCTTTCATTTTGTTCTTTGTGGCGCCAGTGTGCATGTGTTTGTCTTTCTGTCCCTCTCTTTTGTGTCCTTGTGTTTGCTGTTGTTTGTGAAACTCCCTTCACCATAGGTCAAACCAAGTCTACTCCCCTGTCCATAACCCTGGATCATTGGTCTGAGGTAGTGGATCAGGCCCATAATCTTTCTCTCCCAGTTAAGAAGAGAAAATGGAGGACATTCTGTTCAGCAGAGTGGCCCACCTTTAGAGTCCGGTTGCCATATGGAGGTTCCGTTCATCTTCCTCTTGTTCAGGCCATGAAGGCTGTTGTTTTTAAGTCTGGCCCTCATGGTATTCCTAACCAGCAGCCCTACATCTGGGTCTGGGAAGACCTCTGTGAGAATCCACCTGACTGGGTCCAGCCCTTCCTGCCTCCTCTAGCTGCCTCTGTCCTCCCAGCTAAGCCCCTGCCTCCTTCGCAGAAGTCTGGCTCTGTCCTCCCTGAGTTCCTGAGACTCTGAACCTCATTCTCTTTGACTCTGATGTCCCTCCACCCTATCATCCCACTGTTCCAAGTCCGTATAACCTGCTTAGCACTCTGAACCCAGAAAGGACTTGATACACTGTGTTAGACCTACAGGATGCCTTCTTCTGTCTGCCACTGCACAAGGATAGCCAGCCCTTATTTGCTTTTGAATAGGTGGACGCAGAGACAGGGTCCTCGGGCCAACTGACCTGGACACGCCTGCCTCAAGGGTTTAAGAACTCACTCACCATCTTCAATGAGGCCCTCCACAAGGACTTAAGCTCTTTCAGAATTCAGTACCCAGAGATTACCCTGCTTCAATACATTGATGATCTATTGCTGGCGACTGCCACCCGAGAGAACTGTGAGTAGGGGACACAGGAACTGTTGAGGGAACTAGTTGGATTGGGATACTGGGCCTCGGCAAAGAAAGCCCAAATTTATAAGCAGGAAGTGACCTTCCTGAGATACATGCATAGGGAAGGGAAGCGGTGGCTAATGGAGGCCAGGAAGAAAACTGTAACCCAGATTCCCCCGCCCACAAGCCGGAAGCAGTTGTGCAAGTTTTGGGGAACTGCTGGGTTTTATAGACTGTGGATCCCTGGGTTCGTGTCCCTGCTGCCCTGCTATACCCCTTACTCAAGGGGGATGCCACATTCCTGTGGGAAGAAGAGCAATAGAGGGCCTTTGAGTCCATCAAAGAGGCACCCTTGTCAGCCCCAGCCCTGGCCCTCCCAGTTGTGGACAAACCTTTCACCCTCTATATTGATGAGAAAAAGGGAGTGGCCAAGGGGGTTCTGACACCAACCCAGGGTCCATGGAAAAGACCAGTGGGATATTTGTCTAAAAGACTGGACTCAGTTGCTAGTGGATGGCCACACTGTCTGAAAGCAATAGCAGCCATAGCCATTTTGGCCAAATATGCTGATAAGCTCACCCTGGGACAGAAGCTGACTATTGTGGCCCCGCACACGCTAGAAAGCATGATCTGCCAGCCTCCAGATCGGTGGCTGTCTAATGCTAGGATCACTCACTACCAGAGCGTTCTCTTGGACAAAGACCGAGTGACTTTTGGGCCCCCTGTCTCCTTGAACCCCGCAACCCTGCTCCCAGATGAAGGCGTGGAACCAGTACTACACACCTGTCAAGAGATCCTAGCAGAAGAAACAGGAATTCATTGGGACCTGAGGGACCAACTGCTGCTCAATTCAGAGGTAATCTGGTTCACCGATGGGATCAGCTTCCTCCAGGAAGGAAAGAGGTGAGCAGGGGCAGCAGTAGTAGATAGAATGAAGGTTATCTGGTCCTCAGGGCTGCTGGAAGGGACATCTGCCCAAAAGGCCAAACTCATAGCCCTAACTAGGGCCCTGACACTAGCAGAGGCAAACGGGCAACCATCTATACAGATAGCTGCTATGCCTTTGCCATGGCCCATGTCCACGGTGCCATCTATCAGCAAAGAGGCCTACTAACTTCAGCTGGCAGAGAAATTAAGCACAAGAAAGAGATTCTTGACCTACTGGCAGTAGTAATGCTTCCCAAGGAACTGGCTATTGTTCATTGTACGGGCATCAGAGGGGATAAGATCCTGTGGCAATAGGTAACGTACAGGCCGATGAGGAGGCCCAAACAGTGGCTATAAGAAACACCCAAGTAGAAGCCTTCCCAGTGACCTCAGCAGACTCGCCTCCAGAGAAGAACCCGCAGGGAAAAGAAGTTGAAGCCCTCACCTGTTTGAAGCAAGTACATCAATTCACTCATCTTGGGTCAAAGAAGCTCCAACAACTCCTAAGGTACCAACAAGAGACTTACCCCCTCTCCCCCACTGAGAGGAAGGAACTGGCAGACTGGGTAACAAAGAACTGTCAAGCATGCCAGAAAGTGAATGCTCATCCATCTTCCACTCCTGAGGGGAAGAGACTGAGGGGCACTTGACCTGGGCAGTTTTGGGAAATTGACTTCACTGAGGTAAAACCTGCCAAGTGTGGGCTTAAATATCTGTTTGTTTTTGTAGACACATTTTCAGGGTGGGTAGAAGCCTTCCCCACCAAGTGAGAGACTGCCCCAACTGTCATAAAAAAACTCCTGGAGGAAATCTTCCCCTAGTTTGGACTGCCAAAGGTAATAGGATCAGATAATGAACTGGTGTTTGTGGGCCAGGTAAGTCAGGGAGTGGCCAGAATACTGGGGATTGATTGGAGATTGCATTGTGCGTATAGACCCCAGAGTTTAGGACAGGTAAAAAGAATGAATAGAACAATCAAGGAGACCCTAACTAAATTGACCTTGGAGGCTGGCTTAAAGGATTGGACAATGCTCCTACCCTATGCCCTCTTTAGAGCTAGAAATACCCCCTTCTTCTATGTGTAACTTAACATCATTTGAGGTTTTGTATGGGACTCACCCCCCCACCCCGTAGGAGACCTCTCCCCTATTTCAGAAGCCAGTGTGTGGCCTGATAATTCTTTCCACACTCCCTTACTTGATAGGCTGTGGGCACTTGAGCAAACCCAGCAGCTCCTGTGGCAGCAGCTGTCTGACCTCTATCAACCTGAGGGTAGAGAAGTTCCACATCGCCACCAAGTGGGGGACTTTGTCTACATCCTCCGCCACCAAGTGCAGACCCTCCAGCCCCACTGGAAGGGACCCTACCAGGTGCTTCTAACCACCTCCACTGCTGTCAAGGTCAATGGCATCCTGGAAAATTCTTACTGTGATCCTTTTACCCCTTCACCATAAACAATTAAGAGACTTTCCAGATGGTGCACAACAGCTCCCACCACATGATAAATATCGACAGAGCATTGTAACATCCATAGGATGATGACAGTTTCTGCTCCTTGTGATAAGATCTAACTAAGTATTTGTTTGTTCGAGAAAAGCTTTTGTTTACTGGATATGTGGTTACCGTGGTTACCTACCCAGCTGCACTTAGCCACATTCCTGACCCTTACCCCCATGACTAACTTCCCCATCGTTCACTTTCTGCCCTATAAAAGCTTCACTAATTTGTAACTCGGGGCTCATTGTTTCTTCGGATACAGTGGGCCCAATGCGTGGAATAAAGTTTGTTTTTTTTTCTAAGACTAAGACCTAAGACTCTGCCTTGGTTTGTCTTGCTTGCTCACTCCAACCCAAACATGCTTAACATCCTCACACATACTTAGATACTTCTATTTCCCACTGTTATATGCCTCCCTGGTTATCTGTATGATATGAATTTCAAATTTTTTAAATAGAAATCCCTCTTTACTTCTTCTTGTGTTTTTGAAATGTTATACTTTATGGAAGATAAATAGCTAAGGCTTGCCATTTTAGGGTATCAAGAAGGTCTTGCCTTGTATTTTTCTCACATGCAATTTTGTCAGCAAAGGATACATACGATTGCTTAGCAGGTGACTCTGCTGAAGTGGATTGAGGGTAGGAGCACTCCCAAGGCTAGGCTGGCCAGCCAGTGTTGTATGAGCAATTCCATGTTGTGGTCCAGGAGCAGTAAGTGGAGATTGTATCTTATCTTTATCCCAAGAGGATTCACTTCCACCTATAAAAAGAATATTAAAATATAAAGATTCCAATAATGTTTTTCCATGAAAAGCTTTAAAAATCTTCATTGTATTGTGATCTATAGTACTTCTTAGAAATTCTATATTGATCTGCAAATCTGCAGTCCTAGTTCCAGACACATGAAGATCCACAAACACTCTTTGGATGGGACCAACCTTCTTGGGTAAGTTGCATTCCCCTATTCTCCTCTTCCACTTCTGTAATCTGCAAAGCCACAAGACTAGTTCCAAACCTGTGGCCTGCAAATCTTCTTTGGTGTGTGTCATCTTTCCTGGATAAACAATTTCTTCCCATTGTTATTGTTTTATGCAGCCCACTTACATATGCAAACTCACAAGCTTAGATCTTGACATCCTTAAATCTTTTCATTTGTAAACCTTCTTGGGCTGATTTAGCTCACCCATCAGTTTAACCTAACTCAGCTCAGGTGACACACATTTTGCACTGGCCTAATGTAAGGAAGGGAAGATTATCTTATCAGATACAAAGAAAGAAGTTCACAGGCACAGGTCAAATCAGGAAAAAAAGAAAAAGAAAAACCCAAGAAAACAACAACAATGAAATACTATAGCCACATCAAGAAAATTAGTAGCAGCAACAACAAAACCATAAATAACCAAAACTGTATGTCTCCCACAATACTCACTAGTATTATACAAGTGTTCTCTAATGGACGCTACATCAACAAATCTCAGAACACACAATATTTAAAGAATAATCATAAACATTACAAATGAATTCAAAGGAATTGAAATAAGACATAAATACTTCATGGAGCTTCTGTAGCATAATAGTGAATGCTATAGTGCTGTCCAGGAAAATACAATTCCATATCTGAATGAAATAATGAAGATAAATGATGATTTAAAACTGAATTCAATAAATAGATCAAAACATCAAAGGGAGCACAACCTTGAATTGGAGATGGAATGAAAAGTGTCGTATTCCTATTAGAAAATTCAAGGAAATTTTAAAAACAGAATCAACCATGCAGAAGTTGGTATATTAGGATTCAAAGATAAAATATATAATTAAGATAAAATAGGCAAAGAAAAAATTAAAAGCAAAAAATAGATGACATGAGTGAGAAAATCAAAACCAGCCTCCCCCTCCAAAAAAATGGAAGGTTCTTTCTCATATGAGGCTCCTAGCTCCAAATTATCAGATGTGATTATATATCTCTGGATAACTACAAAAATCAATAAAGTAAAAAGGGCCCACTGATGCAGTGTGGAGTATATAAGAAAGGGAGCAGAGAATAGTACTGTACAGGTGATATAATTGGAGAAATAAGAAAAATAGGATACTCTAATCAGGTAAGGTGATAGAGAAAAATACAGAAGAAGATAGGAAGATAAATGACAATAAGGAGGTCTGAAAGTATCACTAGAAATTATCATCTCATGTCATTAAACTTCTATATAAAATAAACCATAAGTCATGTAAGTATGTATATAAATAAGCATATTTAGTTTAAATAAAATGTTCTCATCTGAGCTGACATGTTCCCTCCATGAAGAAAGTGACACCTAATAAAAATGTCAATAACATCATTGAAATGGACTTTTTCAAACTGTTTGTTAGGGTTATCAATGAGACTCCCAAATGTTGGAAGATAATGTTTTTACCTTTGGTTGTCCCCCAGAAGCGAAAGATTAGTGGGTATTGTGAAGATACCATGACCTTTAGACATAGGGAAGGAACAGAGGATCCTGAGTTGGAGCTTACATCAAAGTCTTCAGACTCATAGAAATAGAAAGCATTATTTAAGCTTCCAAAGTAGAGAAGCAAGAGTCCTACTCAGTTGTGATGACAGTGACCAGCATGGCACAATAACATCAAGGGTGTAGCAGCGGCATGCATATTTTGGTGGTAACCAATAATTCTCTAGTTAAACTTAACACTCACCCAACAAGAGGGAATACTGGACTGTTCCTAGAAACTCAGAAATAGTGAAGTCACAGATTATAGAGGACAACCTACACCTGCCATTTTATAAAACTACTGTAATACCTAACTACATTAAAATAATGTGTTCTTATACCCACAGATAACTTAGTTCTCACATTTCATCAAAGAAAATTTTCTTTGTAACAGCTGAAGATCATTACAGACAGGCACAACCATTCAAAATGCAGTTGGAGAGCCAGGTCCTGACTGATGCATCTACAACACAATTCCTACACCTAAGGGTCAAGGAACATTGCAGAAGAGGAAGAAGAAAGATTATAAGGGTCGGAATATGACAGGGTTTGTTTGAGATTGTGTTTCTTGATAATATCAGAAGGAAAGTTCATAAAGTCTCACCAATATGACTGCCTAAATATGAGCTGAACAAGGATGAGAACAGAAGACATGCTAAAGTGAAGGGGGAAAGTCCATTCAGCCTCAATCCGACACAAAGAGCTACAGGCAACAAGAGAATGCTGAGAGTGGGAGAAATAGTTTAATCCAGGGAAGTGTATACCAAATGACTACTACCAAATTCTGACCTCTGGAAACATATGCACAAGTAACATTATACAGACTAAGCTGATTGTATTTATGCATTTGAGTATATATGTGTATACATGTTCATATAAATGTAATAGCAAATAATAAAAATAGAAACAAATTGAAAGAGCAAGGAAGGGTCTATAGGAGGATTTCAAGGTCTGAAAGGGAAGGGAAAAAATTGCAATAATATTATAATCACAGAATAAAAGAAATACTTTAAAAAAGCATAAGATGGGAACATGAAAAAAATATGGAGCACCACCTGTCTTAGAATTCTTACTGCTGTGACAAAACACCAAGACCAAAAAACAAGTTGTGTAGAAAAGGGTTTATTTGGCTTAAGCTTCCATATCACTGTTCATCATCAAAGGAAGTCAGGACAGGAACTCCACAGTGCAGGAACCTGGAGGTAGGAGCTAATGCGGAAGCAATTTAGGAGAACTCTTACTGGCTTGCTTCCCTCTACCTCTAACTTGCTTAGCCTGCTTCCTTATAGAATCCAGAACCACTTGCAAAGGAATGTCCCACTCGTAGTGGGCTGAGCCCTCCCCCATTGATCACTAACTAAGAAATTGACTTACAGAGGAATCGTATGGAGACATTTTCTCAATTGAGGTTTCTCATTACAGAAAAACTCTAGTTTGTCTGCCAAGTAGACATGGGACTAGCCAGTACACCATGAAAGACCAAATCTTCAAATTTAAACATAGAAGAGGGAGAATACCAGATCAATGACATAAACCATAATATTACAAGATATTTGCCAAACTAAGAAAGACCTCTCAACACAGATTCCAAAGGAACACAGAAACCCAATAGACATGACCAAAAAAGAAAAAACCCTGTAAGATATGTCACAACACTAACTATAAATAACAAAAAAATATTGAAAATGTTGAGAGAATAAACATAAGTGATGCATAAGGGAAATCTATCAATCTAAATGCCTACATTAAAATAGCAAAAAAAAAAACCAACAAAACAAAACACCATAAAGTACTTAAGGATACAAATCTAAAATATTAAAAAAAAAAGAACAAACCAAAACCACTATGGCAAGAAATAATAAAAATAAAAGCAAAAATAAATGAAATAGATACTCTAAGAGCAGGTTCTATGAGAAGGTAAATAATATCAGCACACCCTTGGCACAACTAAGCATAATAAAGAGATGACTAAAGTTAACAGAATCAGTCATAAGCAGAGAAATATAATAGATTGCAAAGACATACAGAATATTGCATGAGAATATTTTAAAAACCTGTTGCAAAATCCAAAAGAAATGGAAGAATTTCTTGATTCATATGAACCACCAAATCTAAACCAACAAGAAATTAACAGCCTAAACAGACTGAAACAAAGGAGGATATTAATATGGCAATTTAAATAATTCTGAATAAAGAGTCTAGTTACAGATGGTTTAACAGCAGAATTCATCCAGGCAAAGAATTAAAATTCCTTCTTAAACCCTTCAAAACACAAAAATGGAAGTATCACTCAAAACTTAGTCTATGAAGCCAGTATTAGTCTAATACCCATCCTACATAAAAATACAAGAGCACAGACTAATAATACTGATGAACATACATGCAAATATCTTCAATAAAATGCTAGCAAACGTGATTGGTTGCAACATCCACCCACAAGATAGAACCTGGACAGCTAATGTAGTCAAGAACCTGAGACTATATAGGGCATAGGCCTAGAGGAAAATCAAACTAAAAGACTATAATAAATGTCTCTTAATGACATTCTGTGATACCTATCTATCTGTTACTCAGCCATCATCAGAGAAACTTCTTTGTGAAGTAGATGGAAACAAACAATGTGGGAGATGGAAATGAGCTCTCACCATGAACCAAGATTTCTGCAGTTGATAACCACATGCAAAGAAAAAAAAAAATTTCCCCGATAAGGTATTTTTAACAAACCTTATAGTAGGCTCCAGTCCCAAGAGTAGTTGACCAATGCCAAAGGAACACAATGCTATGTTTGTAGATTTTTGTTTCACATTGTTACATTTGAGTATTTTTCTTATGCTTGCATAATCTGATTTCTTTTTTCTTTGTTTTTGTGGGGATTTTGTTCTAAACAAGTTTTTCGTTTATATTTTTGTTTAAGAGAAAAAGGTTATTACATGAATGCGTATGAGGTTTTGGGAGGCACCAGGGAAGAGAAAAAGCATGATCAGAATTTATTTTTAATAAAAAACAGTTCTGGAAAAACTGTGTGTAAAACATTAAGAAGAATGAAATTAATCCCACATCTAATACAAAGCACAAATATTAGATCCAAGAAGATTAAAGGCCCCAATATAAAACATGGGGAAAAAAACTGCTAGAAAAAAACCATAGGCAGTATTTTGGGTATAGAAAAGTACTTTTTAAAAGAATTTCTTTTGCGGAGGAATTAAAGCTGACAACTGATAACTGGTACCTAACAAAACTAAAAGTCTCTGCAGCTATGGGAATAATCTACTCTAAAATAACTCTTTAGAATGAAAGAAAAACTTTGACAGCTATAATATTTACTAGCTATATCTGACAGATGAATCATATTTAAAACACTTAAAGAGCTCAAAATACGAGTCAAGAAAACTCAAACAAGCCAATTAAAAAATGAGCTGGTAATCTAAACAAAAGGTAGTTCTCAATAGAAGAAAAAAATAGGTAAGAACGATCTCAAAAAGTACTCATCTTTAAAATTAAGAAGTGTGAACTAAATAATTTTAAAATTATGTTTCACTTGGGTCAGAATGGAGAAACTAAAGAAAAACTGACAAGAAATGTTATGAAAATTTTGAAAATGGGAGTTTTCATCCACTGATGGTGGAAATACAAACTGGTTTCTAGAGTATGGTGAATCCTCAAAAACCTAAAATGAAATTGAGTATATGATCCACCTATAGCACTCCTTGGAATATGCCCAAAGAACTACATATTTATACACCATATGCAATAGGTATAAAATGGGGACAACCAGAAATTTTTTCAACAGATGAAAGAATAATTAAATGTGGTACGTATACAGAATGGAATATATCCAGCTATAAATAAAAAAATAAAATCAAGAATTGGCAAGTAAACAGCTGTACCAAAAAGAAAGTATATTGAATGAGATAAACGTGACCTAGAAAGACAAATGCCAAATGCTCTCTACGTCATGGTTCGTAGGTTTCAATCTTCAGATATAAATATTCAATATGAAGTAACCACAAAAACCAGAAGATAATAAAGAGTTCCTATGTAATGGTGGTTGTAAGGGTAGTAGTGAACTAAAGTTGATATTAAGAGAGAAACAGAATTATAAGGAAGATCCTTTAACAAATGAAGAGGAAGGCACAGAGGTCAATACAGAAGAAAAAGGGAAAAGAGACAACACCAAAGATTTTTTTAAAACATTACTTATTATATATAATTCTATTTATAAATATGTTATAGTATAAATGTATATATAAATATGATTAATATCTAGTAGAATGAATGTATACAAAGTTTATATATATATATATGTATATATATAATTACATATTACATTACATAGTAAGCTAAGCCACTTAGTCTAACAGTACTCCTGACAAGAACAAGAAACAAACAAAAACTCCAGTGTCAGGCAAATTTAATCAAAGTGATTCCCAAAACATCAGAAAATATTGAATTAGCTTTTGTTTTATATCTCAGTGTTTAAGGTTGAGCACCTAGGGCTGAGTATGCCATATACCCCACAAAGGACACACTTGACACAAGATTAATCTGACCGAAAATACTCTTTCCTGTGGTCTATGTTCCATGGTTCCAGAAAATTATATGTAAACTTACAAGGGAGGAATGCAATCAATTAGTCTTTCTGAGTGTCAATGAATCATGACAATTACTGGAATGAGAAGATGTATGGCAATTATATGTCAGTGAGAAGAAGCTATCTAATTGGAATTAAGATTCACTCACAACAGGTGGTAATTCATGCCTGATACTGAAAATTTAGCCATCATCCCTGAACAAGGCCATGGATCTTAGAAAATAATCTAGTATTGCCACTCTAGTAGACTGGCATACTTTCTTAATTATATTCCAAATTGCGTCCTTCTACCCAAAGGTTAAGCATAAGTAACACACTTCACCAACACCTTTCTTTATAACAAATGGAGAACATCACAGAAAACCACAACTGGACACAATGCAGTATATCTAGATCAGTAAACATTAAAATATGAGGAGGCCAAAGTGTGGGGATTCAATAAAAGCTACAGAAGTTTTGGAGTTATCAGAGGGAATCTACCCACAGTCTATGTGGGGGGTTAATAAAAGCTCCAGAAGTTCCAGAGCTCTAACCATGGTCAGTCTAGGAGAATCAGAGAGTGGTGATTCAAACCTTTAATCCCAGCACAGGGTGTATCCTGGGAGTGGTGATTTACGCCCTTAATCCCAACTGAGTGAAGGTCACTTTAGATTAATAGAAGGAATTCCAGGCTCCCAAGCAGGCAGTGGTGGGGCCACTCCTTAATTTACTAAAAGAGTATTTAAACTGAATGCAGGCAAAGAGTAGAGAGAAGCCAAGCCAAGGGAAGCTAGGCTGAGGAAGCTGGAAGACAGCTGGGTAAAATCTGACTGTGGTGTTTATTCTCTCTAATATCTCCAACTTTTTCAGAGATCTATCCCTGAGTCTCATTTATTCGTGCCACACCAAAGCATTTTAAAAACCAGAATACCTGGAACTCTTCTGTGAAACAACCTGTCCTAGAAATGGTTGTATATAAAGTATTGGGGCACTATCAATGATAATGTTAATGTGAAAAGGGGAAATTTTTGCCTTGTCTAGGCAATGTACTACAAACAACTAATGACACTTGAGAGGTGATTTAGCTTTACCCAAGAATAAGTCTTCTTACTGGTTGTCTAGTGCAGACTGGTCAGCCTTGAAATTTTATATATATACGGACAAGAAAAACAGACACAGTATATTACACGTTCGTGTGCGTGCGCGCGCGCGCACACACACACACACACACACACACACACACACACACACACACAAGCATGTGTAAAAACACAAATAAACTTGAGATTTCTGGGCATAGGAGGGGTTAGAAGGGCTGGAGGGTAAAATGAAGGGGTGTTACGCAAATATATCTAAATTAGAAACATAGAAAAAGTTAAAAGTATTACTGATAATGTTTAACTTATTTAGCACTTATGGAAAGACTAAGCAATACTTCCTAATTTTGCAGACTAGCTAACCATTGTGATGGTCAAACTACATTTTATATTACAATCAGTAGATTTTGGATGTACTAATATATTAAAAGCCTTAAAATAAACATTATTGACTAATAAACCTTATTGACTTACATTCTAATCTTGGCATTTTGATATGCTTATTTAAAAGCACAGCTGTTATTTACAGAAAACCACAGTTAAAAGAACAGTATATAAAACACCTAAGAATCAATATTACACATCTTTTTAGGCATACTCGTTCAGGAAGCAAATAATCTCAAACATAACAGGTAGGTTTACATATAAATCATGGTGAAAACTGTGAAACTATGGATTAAAACTTGAATCATTACTTTCCTCTTTGATCACCCATAATAAAGAGTATATCAAAATGTACACTTACTGTAAATCTCTAAATTGCTAGAATCCATATCGCTCTAGCTATTTTGTCTGGCATTTAATAGAGTTTGCCAACAAAACCATTGGAAGAGATCACAGGATGATATCCAGAACATTTTTCAGGATGGATTTGTATTCCTTCTTTCCTACTTTCTCTCTATCTTTTCTTTTGTTTTTCATTCTTTCTTATGTTTTTCTTCCCTTTTAAAGTAAATTTCCTATTTCTATTTTTGAGACAATATTTATGATAGTTTGACTTCTAATCCACACTTACCTCATGTGGTGATATATAGCATATTTAATAAAATCAGTCTGGAATATCAGAGGAGAGTTTATATTTATTTTTTATTAAATACAATATATCACCCCAACCTCATATCTAGAAATTTTATCTTTTGAGGCATCCTTTAAAAATCTCGTTACCGAAGTTAATATTTGATTCAATTGTAACAGTTTTAATTCCTCTCTGACTTAATGAGCTAATATAAGAAAACATTTTCCCATAATATGCAAAGCGCAGAGGATTTTCTGAGTATATCTATATTAACAAAGCTTTTAGTCAAATGGGGAGGAAACAGGTATCTGACAGTTTGCGATCCATTATAAACATGCAGAAAACCTATTCTGAATTTGTGTATGATAGAAGTTTGTGAGACTTGATTAATAAATGTCAAATCAGTCCTTTAATAATTTTGAGGTTTAGTCTGTTCACTGAGGAGGTTTAAAACATCTATGTCTGCACCAATTATTCTCTTTTTGTACAGATTTTTGATAGAGCACAGTTGCTGTCTGAGAGTAGGGGGATAATTTATGGCTTGGTAAAAACATTTAATTTAGCATTAATAAATTTAAAATTCCAATTAAATCAATAAGAAATTGTTATGTGGTAATTAAAAAGAGTAATAGGGAGAGTGATTCTTAATAAATGAAAATAACCAAATTGCTACACGGAGAATTCTTTATAGTAACATTGGTCTTATATATATGGTTAATGCAAGAAAATGCAAACATTTAAAAAATCAATTATTATGCAAAAATCGAACAATTCCACTATTTTAGTACTGTGTTCAAGATATGAATTACCTCACCATTACAGAATTCCAATTTGTACAATGATGAATTGTACATTGATAAAGAAACATAAATTTAGAAGACACTAAATTATAACAATTCTCATAGGAGCAAACCACACAACAATCCTAGGCTCCAAATTTGTTCATATTTATTTTGTGAATTACAACCTTTTATCACACATCAAACATTAAGCAAGACATCAAGCATTCAGTTTATGTTTTCCACACCACATGCATTAAGTGAACTTGAAGAAAAATATTTTTAAAAATTCATTAAAAGTGCTTTTCATATTCATTTGCTTTAATGAGAACACTGAATAAAGGTTTATTTTGTCTAACAAATTTCATGTTTATTAACTACTATGATAATCATAATTTAGATTTCAGCTCTATTCTCACTATAAATATGAACTTTCTCCTGCACTCTGAGACAACTTCTATGAAGTAAGCGATTGAGAAATACTAAATAGTCTCTATATGTAAATTCGGTGTTAACACTTTGAACACACTGTCTTCTGAACAAAATCTTTAACCATTTTTAAATGAGTACAGATCAGCTTGAGACTCGATCAGAAGTACATAGTGGCCTAAAACATTGCATTATCCTGGCCTCTTTTCCCTATTGTGAAAATATCTACTTTACTTAAAACACACACCCACACATATACTGTATACATCTGAGACAGCATTTCTTTGGGTAGCCTTAGATGTTTTTGAACTTGTTCTGTAGATCAAGGCCACCTTGAACTCTTAGAAATCTACTTGCCCTGGACTCCTGAGTGCTGGGATTAAAGATGTGTACCATCATCACTCAGCTCTGTAGGGGAATTATGTTCCATTGTAAATAATTGTTTTGCCTACTGCCTAAGGCAGACAGGATGTGTGGGCAGGGCTACCAGACTAAGAAAACTCAGGGAAGAGGCAGAACAGAGCAGAATGCCAGAGAGACAAGCCAGAAGAAGCAGAGGACAACTATGTTGCTCTGAGAAAAGGTACTGAGCTGCATGGCTGAACAGGATAAGAATCTGTAGTTAGTTTAGCAAGTTAAATGCCTGGACCCCAGATCAATCAGTGTACAATAAATACAAGCTGTGTATTTCAGTGGGACTACTGGACTGTGGGGTCTGAAAGTCCGGGTCACAAGGCTAGGCCAGAAAGTCTGAGCCATGATGCTAGACCAGAATGTCCTGGCCAGAAACTTCATACAACACAGCTCTTTAAACTCTTCTAGGGAATGAGCACCAAAAAGCCCATTAAAGCACAGAAATTCACAAGAATGACCCCAGCTATGACTCCAAGTACTACTGGATGACATTTTAGAAATGCAAAGGATGTTTAAAATCTATTTACATTAATGTTGTTCATTATGATTCCAAGTATGAATGATATGTAGATTCATCAAATTCAACCATGTGTTTTACCTTCTCCCCTATAGACCCTTCCCAATATCAAGTAATCCCCTTTAAAGCTTTCAGATTGGCTTTTACACTTTATTTGGTCTTTTTATGAGAAGTGGGGGACATACCTCAGAGAATTTTAAAGATCAGGACCATCTTGGTTTGGCATTGCCCATATCAACCATTAATCAAGGTAGGCATTTTCTCAATTTATATTTCCTCTTCCTATAGGACTCTAGTTAGTATCAATTTAGCAAAAAAAAGCCTAAACATCATCCTAAATGGAGAAAAACTTGAAGCAATACCATTAGAAATAAAAGTAAGAGAATTATGTTCATGATCCTAATTATTTTCAGAATAGACCTTGAACCACTTGTTAGAACAATAAGGCTAAAGAAGAAAACAATTACAAAGACACAAAAAGAAGAAAGTAAAACCATCCCTATTTGTCTATAAAATGATATTATACATAAGAAATCAAAAAACTCTACCAGGAAAATTCTAGATATAATATTCTCAGAAAAACAAAAGATAAAGTATCAATGTGCAGAAAATAACTAATTATAATATCAAAAAATTAAAATGGTTTTAAAACCTCAGTGTTCTTTCTATATACCAACCATAAACAATCTGAGAAAGAGTTCATGGACATGCTCCTATTCACAATCTCCTCAAACATTAAAAAGCCAGGACTTAATCTACATAAGGAAGGGGTAAGTTCTCTTCAATGAAAACTTTTGAAGATCAGAAAAATGAGATTGATAAACAATTGAAAAAGGAAAGATCTAAAATTTTCACAGATTGTTAGAATTAATATTGGTAAAAAGAAAACTATACAAAAATAAATAAACATATTCGGTGAAATTGTAATCAAAATCCCCATGAAACTCTCACAGATAAAAATAAGCCTTTAAAAATATCATATGGGTCTTATCATATGGGTCTATAGAAAAAAACACAGCCAAATATAATCCTGAATAAATGAGTATCACTAGAATACCATTTCATATATGAAAAATTATTCCAAAGCCATCATATTAAAGTATTAAATTAAAATAATTGCAAAAAACAAACCCAAACATGAACAGAGAAAATTATAGTCATCTGATGTTTGACAAAAATGCCAAAATATACACTGGAAAAAGATACCATTTTTAACACATAATAGAAAACTGAATGATCACATGTGAAAGGATGAAATTATACACATATCTATCATCCTATGTCAAATAAATTCCAAATCTATCAAAGATTTATATGTAAAAGCAGAAATTCTGAATCATCTGAAAGAACAGTATGATAATGTCCTAAGATAGAAAGGTGTAGAAAAGGAGTTTCTAAAGAAAACTTCATTTTCCAAGAATCTAAGATAAATATTTTACATATTGGACTTAAATATATAAAAGCTTCTGTACAGCAAAGAAACAATGAGTTATAAGAAATCTTATATTATAAGGAAAATATCTTTAGGAGCTATATGTTTCAGAGAATTGTTATTTATGATATACAAACAGACTATAGGACAGAAACCATATGATCACCATACTATATGCAAAAAAGGCCTTTTAATAAGTATCTTTTTATGACAAAAGAATTTGAAAGTCTAGGGATATGACGGATATAGCTCAACATAATAAAAGCAATATATATAAAGCCCACAGTCAATATCATCCCAGAGCAAAATCAAAGCATTTGACTCAGGTCTTAACCAGAAAAATTATAAAAGAAGAAGTGATAAGAAGTATAAAAATAGGAAAGGAGTCTAAGTTATCAAAGATTCTACCAAAAAAACTAGAGCTTATAACACATTCATCAAAATAGTAGGATTCAAAATTAATACACAACACTCATTAGGCTTACTATATATAAACAACAAAGATACAAAGAAAATATTCAGGTACACAGTCCCATTCAAAACAACCTAAAAAAATACCTTGAAACAAATCTGAGAAAGTGAAATACTTTACAATAAAAACTTTAAGATTACAAAACCCAAAATGGATGAAGATATCAGAATATGGAAGGAAATCTCATGTTTGTAGGTTTGTGAATTTCTGGGGTTAATTTTGTGAAAATAATTATCCTATGGAGAGCCATCTACATAATCAATAAAATCTTCCTTAAAATTCTGAAGAAAATTCTTCACAAAAACTGAAAAATATTAAATTTCATATGAACACACATACACAGAGAGAGAGGGAGACAGAGAGACAGAGACAGAGAGACAGAGAAAGAAGCCAAAATGTCATGAGTGATAAAAGGTCTACTGGAAGTATCAGATTTATACTAATAAATTATGCATAGTACTGGCATAAAAAGACACTTTATCAATGGAATAGAATTGAGAACTTAAATATCAGTCCATAGTTCTATAAACATCTAAGTGTGACAAAGACCAAAACTATACACCTGAGAAAAGTCATTCTCTTTAAACAATAGTCTTGGTCAAATGAAAAATGAAATTAGAGACCTGTATCTCATCCTACGTAGAACTCGACTTCAAATGGATCAAGGACCTCAAATCTGACAGGATAAAGTAAGGACTACATCTGAACTCAATAGCACAGGAAGAACTTTCTGAATAGGATTTCCTTACACAGTTGTTAAGAACAACAATTGAAAAATACAAAAAAATAGCTCTCTAATTTGCCTTAAGATCCACTTAAAAAAATGGACTCCAGGCTTTATAGTAGCAGCCTAGCCAAAAATCCACAGCTAGTGAAGTCACATATGTTGGCAACAATCTACATCAATCACTTTACAAGCTAGAATAATCCCTAATTACATTCAAAAGATTTGTACTTATGCACACAGATACTGTAGTTCTCAACCCCATGAAATCAAAGCAGAAAGAACAATCTGCATAAAATGGAAACAATTGCAGAAACCCACAACTGATCAAACAAAGAGTTTATAAGTCTAGAACATAGCTTCCACACCTAAGTTTTTGGGATCATTGCATAAGAGGTATTGGAAAAACAGGAAGGTTGATGTGGAAATTGTATTTCTTTGAAATGTCAGAAACTATACTAATGAAGCATCACAAATCGGGTTGCCTAAACATGATGTGAACAAGACTGAGAGCAAAAGACTCACTAACATGGACAGAGGAAAGCTCAGGAGACTTCAAACCTAGAGAAATAACCAAAGACAACTAAGAAATACTGAGAATGGGATAAATAGTCTTTCCCAGGGAAGAGCACAGCAATTGGCTAATAGCAAATGATCATCTCTGAAAACAAATAGTATTATACAGATTGATCAGGTTGTATACATTTAAATATTTAGAAATATATATTAAATAATTAGAAAGTAATATAGAAAAAGGAGCCATGGACTTGAATGGAGAAAATATTTATGGAAGGACTTGGAGGGAGAAAGGGTAAAGAAGAAATGGTATTGTATTATAATCTTAAACATTAAAAAAAGGCAATATTGTTTAAAAACATCTTTTTCTTTGAATCACACTGATTAAATACAGCAACAACTTCAAATAAATAAAAAAGGGAAAGAAAGCATGCAAAATTCTTTCCATCTAATAAAAGAGAAAAAAATAGGTCTTTGAACAAAAAAAAGACCTTATTTTACATCGTTACAGGCACACCATCATTCAAGTGAAGAGACAGTATATTGAATAGTAAAAATGTTTTTCAGTCACTAATCTAAAAATAGAAATAAGTGAAAAAATAAGAACCCTAAATGTCAAGACAACATACAATCCAGATTTTAAAATGGGGAAGAAAATAAATAGAAAGTTCCCAAAATATGAAAAAGAAATCGCTGATAAATATATGAAATGTTAAATGTACTTAGCAACTGAGAAAACACAAGTCAAAACTATTTCTACTTTTTAATCTTGCCTTAGTCAAAGTGGCTAATATTTTTAAAAAGGGATAACAAGAACTGACATTGATGTGAAGAAAAATGCTTATTTGATGTTTGTGGGAGCACACACAGGTTTAATTACATCGTGGAGATTTATCTATAAGTTAGAAATAAATCTACCTTATGATATAGCTATACCACTATAGGGCATATATCAAAGTACTATATCCTATAGCAGAGACAATTTTCATCAAGCAAATTGCTGCTTCATTCAAATACTCACAAAATCCAGGAAATAGAAACAGCCTAGATTTCCTAGAGCTGATTAATGGACAATGGAAATATGGCATATTTGTACAATAGAATATTATTCAGATTTTTAAAAAAATAACTAACGTTTGAAAGTCATAGGTAAATCAATTGACCTGGAAGAAATAATCCTGAATAAAGGTAACCCAACTCCAGAAAGACAAAAGCTACATGTATTCACTCATATGCAGACACTTGTTTTTACTCTTTCAGATATGAACGTTTCATTTGGAATAATCATAAAGACATGGAAACTAGTAAGTGTCAAGTAGGTTAAAACTTTAAATGATAAGTAGAATATGGAGATAAATGGGGGAAGCAAGCTCATAGTGTAAAATAAGGTCAAATATCATAGGGGATTGGTGTGTAATTAACACTGAAGACCTTTTAAGAGCTCCATGTGGAACCTACTAGTGTAGAACCTTCCTATGATGTCTACATATACACATAAAAAGAGTTTAAAGGCAGTTACAGTGTAATTACTGTGGAGAGTGTGTGTGTACTGCTACCAGATACCATAGGCTAAAAGATAAAAAGACTAATGCCAGGAGTAAATTACCTCTTTTGGAGTTGTTGACTAATGGGATCACACAGTACGCAAAAACATTATGGGCTATTGCTATTGCTCTGTTTCATCCAAGACCTTGAACTTTCACAAAAATATCACATATTTGAATGACAAACACAGAAAAATGTTGGTACTAACCTTGTAGCTTCCTATCTACCAAGTAACTACCATAGTTCTGGAAGGTGTTATTATTTATAGTACCTAAGGAGTAAAATAAAGTGCTGAACTGGCAAAATATGCCCACCAGTGCAATGATATAACATGAATTCTATAGAAACAAACACATATTTTTTATTGGATTTATGATCCATTCAATAAGATGGAACCTATACGGAACACTTGTTATTAGGGCCAAGAATGTTTGAATAGATAAATTAGAATCCCTACTATTGGTATTCTGCTAAATGAACATCACCTTAAACCAACTACTAAGGACCTATCATATATCCATAGATTAGTTCATTTCTTAAACCTATTTAGAGAAGCTTCTTTTTCCAGTAGATTACGATTAACACAGACACATTACTGGACTATCAGAAGAGATTAAGGAGTTGTAGAGTACACAGCACTAAAAAGAATACCTATAATGATATCTCTTTTCCCAAAGCCTCAATGATAATTGTCGAAGGATATGAAATATTTCAGATGCCAGATGTGACAAATGACTATAATAAAATGAAGTTTTCCAAATACAAATGGATATTTTCACACATAAGCTCACAACCGTATAAAGAAAGACCTGTGAAAATTCAATCACAACAAAATGCAAGCATGGAGAAGAGAGGTAGGCATTGAGTTCTGCCCATATGTGAGGAGTCATTGGTCAGTCATACCTTCACGGAGAGGAAGACTCAGTTTTCCTTAAAGATGTGACCTCTGGTAGGTAAGCCAAACTCCAGGAGCTAGCATTATACCCAGTCATATTGGGGTAGTATAAACCAGACTTGATGTGGTTAAAAAACAAAAACAAAAACAAAACAAAAAAAACCCAACTGTAACATGGAGGTAGATGTAGATCTTTGAGGCATTAAGGAATTTGAATGTCATTAAAATATAAGAAATTAACAAAGAAAAATTGAAATATCATTTATTAATTAATTAAACAAAAATACCCACCAAAAGATAAAATCTAGAATCAAGTCAAAATATTTAAAAAATTATTAGGTGACTAAGTTTGGTCCTGAAACCAATAATATTTCCTTAATTAAAGGTATATTTTTATTATCAAAAATATGTATTCAGGCTAGACATACTACAAAAAATTGTACTTTTCTCAGACATCTCTCTAAGAATTATGTTGGTATACTTTACTAAATAAATGTAAAACCCAAAGTCCCAGTGCATTTGTTTCTAAATTAAAATGATGCAAGATGTAAATATTCCCTGAATACCACTTGAGGCACAGTGACTAAAACCTTAACATTCAATTATTGAGTTTGAAAGATATTAGATGTAGAGGTTATGAAATCATATGAAATGCAGACACAGTAACACAGGGATCTCCTAAATGATCTTATGGGCGTTGTGGCAGAGTTTGAAAGACTCATTTTGCCAACTTGAATAATGTGATGAGTACATTTGAAATGAATTCTGCTCTAGCAATTGAAGGAAAAAATTGTTCATTTCCTTATTTTGAAACTGCAAATAACAAACTTATTTTAATACTCGCATTTGAACTGCACAGCCTTTACTTATTTACACGTCTCCTAAAGTGTTTACTCAAACAGATATTTCTATAATAGAACATTCTTTTCAATAATTTAATTTCATTTCTTGCTATTTTAAGTATTATAAGCTTAAAGATGCTTGAGAAGTGATAAAAGTTCAATGCACTGACAGTGTTTTCTTCTAACATCTTTAGTAGTAGGTGGTCCATCTAAATGACAAGCATATCATATAGTCATTTTGTAGTAAATAATCATATAATACCACTATCTGTCTTTTTCCCCTTTTTCCAGTTTTGAAATACTGAAAATCAAACTACACAGAATATAAGCTTAAGATTTATTGTTATTTATTATTATTTATTCTAAAGAGCTAAGCTGGGCCATGTGATTTGTGATGTATATGTTAAAACTTGGATCTCTAAAATTAGGTATGTGTATCTACAATACAAAAGTTGACTTATAAAAACAGAACACAATATTACAGAACATATTTTGTTCACTTCAAGTTATATAGTAACTGGTTTACTTTCAGTTTTACTGGTAGTAATACCCCAAGGTAACTGAGAGTACTCTCTGGCCATCAGCAGACAAGCCTTTTATTTACTCTATGTAGCTATAATGTTTTTTTAGCATGTAATTGACTAGTACTGTACTTCATTATTTTTCTGTTAAATTTTCTTTTGTGAATAATATAGTACAACCTCTACTAGAAGAAATTAATCCAAGCATGAAAGCTGAGTAAATGAATATGTAAGTGTATTTTATTTGAAGTTTCTTAAATTTACCTTGAATTTCAATTCATAAAATATGCTATAAATCAGAAATTCCAGTCCTATAATATCTGAAATTCTCTCAAAATACATTCATTAGATATTTTACTCCCTCAATTTCTCATCTTACTAAATTGATGATATACAAAATGTCAATAATATAGTTTTATTTTTTTTCTCTGTTAAATTAATTAATAAGGCCATGTTTTTAGAACAATGAGTTAGAAGAATAAGTAGCTAATGACAAGACTGTATACATAGAGTAAGGAAACATAATTTGCTTTTTTGTCTTTCAATCTCCTAAGCAAACGCAATGCACATATATTAATGTCACCAATACCTGCATGATATTTTTGTGCTACTATATTAACCTTTTATATTAGGAAAAAATATTTCATGGAAACATAAAGTGTTTTCTTAACAACAGAATTAATTTTACCCAATAAACTCCAATGAAGTCATTTGAGCTATTATAACAAATACCAAGACGTATTCAGAAATCAATTACTGTAACTTTTCTTGGGTTTCCTGTTTATATACTTTTCTATGAATAGTGAAGTTAGAGTGGAATTATTTGAATGGCAGATATTAACAGGCTAGAGTCTACAAAGCAAAGTAGCACATGAAGCTACATAAAAAATGGTTCACAAATATACTTTCCCCAGATAAAACATAATAAAAATTAAACAAAAGTACATCAACAGAACCAAAGCTAGATGATAGCCTGTAAATTTATCATCTATGGGCCCTGGAAAGGCTATTGAATCTCTCTGAAGCTTATTTTACACATGAGGGTAAAATAATTGACTATACTGCTATTAAAGCAACAATGAAATATGAGAGAATATCAAATAGATAATGCAATAACTAGAGAGGATAAGAGCTAAATATCTTAAAATATAAAATGCAAATCAAATTGCTTTCCTTGTTAATTCTGGTGGCATATCAACAGAATTAATGCATTTTTAAAAGTATTTAAAACATAAGTTTATTGAGGCTACTAGAGATGTCAGGAATTAAATAAATAAATATCTTTTATTTGTACTTTTATGCTCATGTTAACATAGTGGTCTTAAAGAAAAATATATAAGTATTTTAAAACACTGAAAATTAAGAACTTCAGATATGAACTTATTGGGCTGCTGCCAACAATTTTTGAATTGATTCAACAGATGTAATTACAGCCAAGCCTTGCCAAAGATTCAAAATATGGCCATTATATCAGCAATTCCCAAGCTGTCCATCAGAAAGTTATACTTTCAAAAAAGTATTTCTATTACAATTGAGGTGAAAGAGTCTATTGATGATTATACAGTAAAATGTTTTAGAAGATGTAAATATGTACTATAAACATTTTTCCAAAAAAATCTTACTAACTATACTAAAAGGTCTCAGAAAAAGATTTTTAAAAAGTCATTAAATTAGAAGAAAGGATAGACTCGTGACAGATAGGAATGAGAACATTTCATACTTAGACATTGAAACAAATTACCTAAATTCTGCTAACCTGGGGGTAAACAATTCATACATTTCAGTTAAGAAACATTTAAAGTAAGTTTTGAACAAAAGATAAAATGTATTTTTCAGTATTGACTATGAATCCATTTCATACATATTTCCTTTGATTAAGGTACATTTATGCTTATTTCATAAAAATAATCAATTTATAAAATTATTCTGGAAAATCAGTTAAGAAAGAACATTCTAAGGCATAACTTAGGTGTGATTGTAGATGATGAATAATGATATTAGACAAAGTTTCCCAGAAGTCTAAGAGACAGGGCTGGACCCCCCATATGCCAAGGGAATAGACAAATCCACAGTGTGTCACTAAGCAGAAGAATCTAATAATGCAACTGATTTCAGTACTTAGAACACATACACAGCCTACAAAGTAGATTTCTCTCTGATAGAGAAATGGCAAAATATAAATCCACTGGCTTGTCCAAAATTGTTCTACACTTGATAATAAAATGTACTAAGGTGCATTTTTTAGATTTGTGTTTTTTAAAAGTTGTTATTTTACTTACTCCACATATTGTTTTTATATTGCAAACAAAGTTATAGAACATGTGCTTCTGAATGTGGAATTAATATTATACTTATTTTAGCAAAATAATCAAAATTTTTAATCAACTAAACAATGCTTTATCATTGATACCTTATGAAATGATACAAAACAAATCATTGTTCTGTCTTATTTTCACCAAGAAAAAACTTAATATTTTTAAATATTTCTAAATTATGTTTTTGCAAAATATGTTTTCTTTTTTTCTATTTGGCTTGTTTTCCAATTCTGCCATATTTCCAATTTGGAAGTAGAAATAACAAATATTGTACAACCTGACATTTTATTGGAAAGAAAAAATGGTAATTTTCATTGAGCACACAAAATGTACCATGCTTCAAATTGAAGTAGACTACCTATTATCATAAAACACCATTGTCTGAAAGAATCCAAGCTATGATGATCATTGAGAATATATTATCTAAAAATGTATTAATCTTTGTACTGATATGAACAGCTGCAACTTTGCATATTGTCTTTAAAGTATAAGCTACACTTTTACCATGTACAACGTTGATTATCTTTAAAAAAAAATATTAACAGCTTGCTTCCTCATACCAATGCCCGGTTACAAATTCCAAATGTTTTGTCACATTTCTTTTGAGCAATACCATCTGCCAGAGGTGGCATTTCATGGCTGTTTACCCTGACTCCCTCCAAGAATTCATCTGCCACTATCTAATGCTGCCTGAATAAAGGGGATTAAGACTCTGATGCAACAGAGACTATTGATAATTTGGTATAATTGGGAAGAAATGAAGATAAATGAGGTTGAGGATGGAGAGGCAATTAGTTGAGCTGCCTGTACAGCTGTGTTCTCGGCCTAGCTCCCCTGGCCTTTTCTTCAGTGAGGTATGTGCAAATTAACCATAATGACAAATACACACTTCTCAAAGCTCCAGTACTTTGTAAAACTTGAGAATTCACTTTTCATTTCTGATAACTGACTTCCTTGTTTGGTAAAGTGATTCATTCTCCGTACTTTCCTAACAGTCCTTATGGCACAGGGCTGCAGCACCTGGTCTATTTCAGGAATAATTCTACTCTTCCCCCACACCCCACAGACCATGGCTGTACTTTCAGTTAATGGCAGTCTACTGTTTGCAGTATAAATAGGCCAAAGAACCCAAATCTATTTTTAACCTTAATTGTCGATCATTGTCCAGGAAAGATGTGCAATGTTTTCATTTTTTCATGATTAGAAGCAAAATTTTCTACTCAGTGAAAAAGAAACATTTCTTTTAACTTTGTACTCAGAGGTCAAATATAGTTTGAAAAAAACATATAAACAAGCTCTCACTTAACTTTTAAGATTGGCAAAATCAGAATTTTCAAGAAAAGTATTAATGCTTATTAGTTATCATTATTATAATTCCATAAAGAAAATGACTAATCAGTGAATGTTCATTCATTACTTCTGTTTGCCTAGAGGCAAAATGAAGTCTAAGATCACTTTTCTAAGCATATGTATTTCATGTTAGGACTTAAAATATTTTTAGGTTCAGTATCCCTATTGGCAGTTTTTCCTCTATTTAGCCATGTGCAAACTGTTCTGACTACTGTGTATAACAAAAGCAATTTCGCCTGTGTCCTTTACTTAATACTTGTGAGTAAAGTTAGCAATGTTAATGAATTAGAATATTTAACTGTTGTGCTGCCTGAAGAATGTCTTTGCTTACTCTATGAACACTGGCATGACAGGAAGACATTTTTTCCCCAATTTTTGATTTGTTTTACTCACATAAGAAACCAATCTAAAATTAAAGTTCAAAATAGACAGTTAGCTAATTACAAATGCTTATCAACTTAGTAGGTTTATCAACATACCTACTAGGATGACTTACTGGTTAAACTTTTATTTTCTTGAAAATTAGCATATTAACATTTTAATAGCATTTTATCTAAACTGTGCAATAACATATCCATGAGACATGTGTGTCTATTTAAATTTCAATTAAATCAAATTACAAATTCACTTTTCCAATTATACTAGCCACACTGAAATTGCTGTGTAGACATAGGTGGCCAGTGACTACTATTTTGCATGACATAAAGAAACATTCCTATCATTTAGAATTTTCTGTTTGTCAGCATAAACCTGTCTGTATTTTGAAGCTATTTCTCTATTAGTACAATTTAGTAAAGTTGACTATGAAATTAAGAATAATGAATGATGAAATTTTCCATTTGTAAATAACTTAAAATTACTTTGATTTCATCAGTAATAAGGCAACAAATTACAGTTTTAAAGGCTCCAGTTGAAAAATAACTAGTAAAACAACATGTACTGTTTAAAAATGAAAAATATTTTAGTCAGCTAAATCCCCACCATTTTACCCCAAATTACACTTAAATAAACCAGGAGCTAATTTATGGAAATCAACAATATCAAGCAATAAAAATATGTCCTAAATTATTGATTGCATAAAGACCTGAAATAACTGTCAATTTGGAGAAATAACATGTTATCTTTTAAAGATATAATTATAGAAACTATGTATGGAAAATATTACATATACACAGATACAATTATTTATATACATACTACTGAATTTAACAAATTAATTCAATAGCTTGCCATACTATTGTATAATGTGAAGCAATATCTCTATAGAAATAATTTTTCATTGAGTTTCCATTAATTTGTGTTTTTAAGTTTTCTATTTTTCAGTGATATATCTCAGGATTTTTAAAACAATACAATGAGTAATATATGACATACATAAATTCGGTAACTGAATAATTTTAATATTATACTCTTATTTAATTTATATTTAATTCATATATATTAAAAAGTTTTAATAATAAAGATCTCTAATTCAAAACTGTATCACCAAGTTTTCATTTTTAACATGTCAATATCATTATTATGTAATAGAATCTTTCAGTGAGTATTATAATCATGAGATATTGGTAATTTACTAAACTCTCAAGTGATAATCAACTTCCTCATTGTGACTTCTGTGGGATTTAGTTTCCTTTCATGATCGAATTAAATTGGATTAACTAAATGATGTCTTCTACTTCTGGAATTCAGTGATTCTGCAAATTGAATCTATACATAGGTTCTTAAAACAAGCAGTATAAACTCTTAATCAGTAAGATGATAAATACAAAATTTTATAGGCTGTTTACCTCTGACAGGGAGGCAGACAAATGAGAAAAAGATTATAAATCTAAGAAAATACAAGCTTTAAACTGTGAGTTATTAATTTTTATATGATATATAGTATGCAATATATGATATAAAGTATGCATATATTGCATACTGTTTTCTTTCAAATATTTTGAAGGTAATTCAACAGAATAAGCATGTATTAACCTTTGTCTATCCCTTTAGATATATAAAGTAGATCATTCAATATTTGTATTATAGCAAAATGTAAGACAGTAAGCAAATATTGACCTAAGAAAATAATTAATGTGTCCAAATATATATTTCTGAGAGTATAAAAACTATCTTGAAATACCTGCTATTTCCTTTTAAATTAGAAATTATAATTTTATTGGTTCTTAAATATTAACAAACAAAAATTCAGAGGTGTAACTGATTTTTAATTAATACAATAAATAATTTTGTAATCCAGAAAATATAAAGACAGATACCCAGAAATTTGTATTCAAAATGATGTTACTTACCTACAAAAATTCAACACGTTGGTGAGCCAAAGTTTACAATTGTATTCTTTTTTTTGGCTATTGAACATAGCCAGGTAGAGAATCAAAATCAATTGCATGTGCACAGTGGTGAAAATAAACTCAAGCTAGATCAAGCTTGATAGTGGAGCCATAACAGACGTCTTTACTAGTAGAACATTTGAATATATACTGTATGTCAATTCTAATCACTGCATGTTTCCTTACATAATGGCACTCAATTTCAATGAAATGTAACTTTCTATTATATGTATATGTATATATATATTATTTTTAAAATGTCCCTTCCTTCATTCCAGACTCTCCTAATCCTCCCTCAGTCTCCCTCCACCTCATTACCCCATTAATTCCACAAGGAGGGCAAGGAATCCCAAGGTAGATCAGTTAAGTCTGGCATATCCAGTTGAGATAGGTTTGATTCCCTCAACCAAATATTAGGACTGGGTTAGCTGTTCCTCTGTAGGGAATGGGCTCCAAGATACCAGTCTATGCACAGGAACATACTCTCATCCTACTTCACCAGGATCCACATACTGTCCATGCCATTCTACAGTCATCTTCCTTTGGAGGATTTAGTTCCTTATCCTGATGATTCCCCAGTGGCTGTTTTGATTCAGTGAGCTTCCAAAAGCTCCAGGCTGCCATCTCTGTGGGACTCCTCCTACTTTTAAATGAAAGCTATAGTTATGTAGAGGTCAGAGGTTTCTTTTAGAAGAACCTCTAAATTAAATACTAAAATTTAATTTAAAAGTGACTTCTGGTAGAGATTAATAAATAATGTCCTTTGTGTATGGGCAAAAATATGCCAATAGTGCATTTGGGGATTAGAAAAAAATGATATATATTTTTAGTCTTTAGAATTCTGTTGAAGTGCGAAAGAAAATAAATCAGAGGTTCTGTCTCTATAATAGTTTAGTGTAGAGGTTGGTGAACTAGAATTGTATATATCGATATTATCTGACTTTGGGGGGTAAGTTACAAAGATTTTAATTTAAAAACAGTAATGTTGAACATACAACATTCTCACTGAATTAGAATATTTCACATGTAGGAGCAATGAGTACTATAGTGCTAAAAATATCTAATTTCTGGCTTATTGTAGTATATTTTATACTCACACAGAAGTTATAAAATACAGATTTCTCTTGGTATTCCAAGTATGATTCACTTGTTAAATAAGATAAACAATTAAAATACAAGCAAATATATAAATATAACATAAAATATGCATGTATATATATATATGGATAGCGAAATATCTTATAAGAGCACTTTGCCCCATTATTGTTACCAATACTTCTATCTATACCAAATGAGTATATATCACTGACGCTACAGAAATAACAATGACCAAAACACAAGATGCATTAAAATATTAATGTCAGTTTGATAGCTATAATATCATCCATATCTTATTTCTTCATGTTATAAATAAGAGTTTATAAGTGACATACTTTATTTTTCGTACCAAAGCATATTTCAGCTGGAAGTAATTTTACTATTGACATTGCCATTTAAGAAATAAAGAAAACTGAATGTCACAAAGGTGAAAGTCAAAGTCATACTCCCAGCTAGCAGCTGAATAATTGTTGATGAAACATTCTCCGGGCCATAACTCAGAATGATAGGGAGGTTAGACCTAGGTGAAAATATAATCAACAAATCTGGATTAGATTGCTCAGGGATTATGAAAAAGGCAGTTTTCCTCTATGCATGAGAAAAACCCAATTTTAAGATCTAAAATGTCATACAGAATCATTTTAACTATTCAGCTTTACAAGTATAATGCATAGAATTTTGTGTATAAATACACACACACACACACACACACACACATATATATATATATATAGAGAGAGAGAGAGAGTTTTAGTGAACTTTATTTTTAAATATAGGTTGATTGTGCTTCATTCAAGAGTCAAAAACTATCTAACAGAAACTATAACATCAGGCATAAAAGGCATTCTTTTTAGTTGTTGATCAGGGATGTGCAAAAGACTTCCAAAACAGAACTTAATGCTATTGCCTCCCAGAGTTTGAAGGTAAACCCCTATTGCTGAAAACACCATGCACTTAAGAAACAGAGCCCAGGGTGTCCTGAGATGGAAATAATCTGAATTGCCCATCTCTCAGTTTTAGCTTTCATGGTACCAGAAGGCACATTTAAGCTTCTGAAGGAGAGAGGAAATCAACAGCCTTATCCATCTCTGATGCCTATGAATCATAAAAATTAACAGAAAGCCTGATAGCCTTAAGGAAGAAATAGTGGTCTGCATACTCCAGTGGTAACTGAAGGCCCTATAAATGCACATATGATTCCACAAAAAGAGGAAAATTATCTCCAGTACTGGAAACCGAGATAACTAACTGCTTATTGGTAGTAAGTTGCGGATCTTGGAGAAAAACCTACAACTACTAATTTATTAAAACCGAACAATCCCTAACAACAATATCAATATTTGTCCCTAAACTTACAACTAAGTGTGGTTTTCACTACTCATCAAGGAAACTTATCTTTGTAGCAGATGGAGACCACTATCAAAAATTGCAGTAAATCAAAATGTAGATTTGTGGAGTCCAGTTCAAAGGATACATCTACAAAATACTCCAGCACCTAAGGCTCAAAGAATGTTGCAGAAGAGGGGATAAAATGGTTTTAAGACACAAAAGATTATCGAGTTTGCTGTGAGATCATGTCTCTTAGCAATGTCAGCAACTACATTCATAAAGTTTCACCAAGATGACTGCCCGAATAAGAGCTGAACATTGCCAGCACCAATAGTTGTGCCAAAGTGAAATGGGAAAAGCTTATAAATGACATAATTATATTATAATATCAATAATAAAGAAAAAGTTAAAAAAGTCACAACAGAGTTTTCAAATTTGGGGCATTTTTACATTAATTATTATTGCATGTGTATATGTAAATACATATACATTCCTAAATGTAACCCACAACTGACCAAGATATAAAAATAAGAGACTTTATAGTGCAAAGTACTAAAGAGTATCTACTTATTGAGCAGTGGTACGCACACACACACGCACATATACATGTATATATGTATATGTGTGTGTATACATACATACATTTATATGTATATAACCACTATCCTCCCAAGGTTCATGGATAAATGAGTAAGAGGAGGTGGAAATAATGTAAGAGGTACTGAGGTACCAGTGGTTGATGACCACAAGAAAACTGTGTTTTCTAGATACAGCAAGTAGGACTGCAGCATATATGAAGCCACAGCAATTGGAACAGCATGCACAAGCCTCATGAAAGATTGAGCAAGACAAAATTTCAGCATGGACAGAACAATTGTACACAAAGTACCACTCCCAACCAAGAAACTATTTGTGGTTTATAGCTACTGAAATTCAGTTCTTCTAAGAGAGGGAAAGTCAGTTTCATAATTTCCTTTTAATGTATGGCCTCTGGACAGTGAAGCATTCTCCAGTTTAAGGCCACACAAAATACAGGGAGCACAAACATGACCCTATGAGTGGAAAAAGGGGGGACATAGAGTTGGGTGAGTAGAGAGGAAATGGAGAATATGTCTGGGGACAGTGGGAAATGAGATGACTATGATCAAACTCTATTGCACAAAATTCTCAAAGAGCTAATAGACACCAAAAAGACAGAAAAGTTAGCACCTTACATAGACATTTAAATAAAACAGCCCTGTGTTCACATTCATTTGGATAATTTGAGTAATAAAGTAATAATAACATGCCACCACAATTCTTTATTTCAATGGTATTTTTAGCTAGGTTGAAAACATAGCCCATATACTTCTTGGTTCCTATAGCTTTAGCTATAATTCTCTTTTAACTTGCATTTCATTGTCATTAGTCAATAGTAATTTAGGATTTTCATGTGACTGAGTTCTAGTAGAGATTTCTTGGATGATTAAACAAATGGATGGAGAACATAATTATTTGTCCAATTGTTCTTTGGCTGTTATGTTTGATATTATAATTAAATGTTTCTTAACCTTATCTGAACATCTTTTATACTCAATGCCACAACTTTAGATAAATTTCAAACAACATAAATCAACCACTATTTCAGTTTTAATCTTGCAGTTTCCTGATGTGGTTTATGTTATTCCAATTCCTTCTGACTTTGTATCTATTTTCCATGTACTCACCATTATCTTCTTTTTGCATTCCTTGATATTTGTTATGAAAACTAGCAGGGGTATATCAAAATATCTTAATTTTTCATGGTGTCAATTGTTTGAAATATATACAAATGTGTGATCCCCCCCCGAAAATTTTGAGATTACCTAGTATCCAACTTTCTCTATACTAATATTCGCTTCACAGATACAAAGTTTACCATTCAAGTTGAAAGTAATCACATTCATAAGGACTGCTGTGAGTTACTCTACAGTAGAATCCTAGTAATGTTTGAAATACTTTCCTTATTTTCTAAATTCAAACTTTAATTTATATTTGTTCATCCTAAATCTTTACCACTATATATAAACTCCTGTAGAATATTTAGTAAACAAAGTATTTTGAACTTTAAGAAAGTTCACTTTGTTCTTTTATTCTTTGTAAACTTAGAGGCATAGCTAAAATTGCAGTAACATGTTAAATGAAATGAATGTCACCATAATACACCAAATGCTATGTCACACAACAAAAATAACATTCAAAAAAAGTGTTATGATACATATTTTGTGTCAGTGCCAAAAGTATCTGTTGGCAATGACATATACCTGCATCACCTACATCTTTATAGATCATAATGATTTGATGAAAAACACTGTTGTAGACAAATCGCTACTTGCATTAAAAAACTACTATATGGTTTTTTTAACTATTAATATCCTTCTATAATTTCATAATGAATCAGAACGTAAGTTAGTTCATTTAGTTAGTCCTTAATGCTAAGGAACTGGATGTACAAAAGTGAAAGATGTTTATTCAATATAATAAAAGGAAAATCTAATAAAATACTCCACAATAAACATTTTGGTGTTTGAAATATACTGTAACAGGAAAGGTAAATTACTTCATGTGTCTTACTTAAACTTTATGAAATGAAAAAATAGAAAAATATTTTATCACGATAATATTTTTATTTATTAATAAGGAAAAAATAGAGTAATTGTTGTGCCTATTCTTCATTAAAAAAATAATGCTAGTTATCACTGCAAATTAAAGAACCCACTCACTGTCATTTAATTGAAATCTACCCTATGGTATTGCAAAGTAAACCATCTCATGTATACACTATTGGGGACATTTATATTCTAATTATATTGTGTTCTTACCCATTGTAATTTAAACAAAATCTACTAACCTATATATTGATAGTACCATGAGTTCTCGATTTAATTCCTTCTCAATGAGTTATTTTTAAATGTAAGTATATAGACTTTACAGTTAAAAGTCATACATTTAACCATATAGTCATTATCTTCTATGACCTCAGAAATTGCTGAGACCTTTTCTGGACTATTTTTTTCTCTACCTCCAAAATGCATCATGTTAGCACTTGCTCTGCTTACCTCACAGGGAGTTAATCAAACATCATAATCATATGTGAAACTTTTTGAAAATCAAAGGAATAAATAAATCTGGGATCCCAAAAAAATAACCAACATTTTTTTCTCTATTTGGCCAAGTCTTCTATCTACTAAGACCAGACAAGTCTATTGCTTAGAAAATATATCAACGCTTTAAATCCTAAATACTGGACTGTGGAGTTTCAGCATATGCTGCTCTTTCAGAGTATCTGTGTTCAACTCTCAGCACCAACATGGACTCTCACAGCTGTCTATAATTCAAGCTCTCTAAGGGGATTTGTTACCCTCTTCTAGCTTCCAAGGGTACCAGAGAACATGGTACCTAGGAATACATGAAGGCAAAACACCCATACACACTAACTTACTAAGAACATTTTACCATAATACCTTACAAAGACTGTCCAAATGTGAAAACATCAGTTATGCCATTAAAAATATCAACACATATGTTTGAAAATAAGAGTAAAGCTTATCAATGAGATACATATATTATTTAAATTCTAATTTTTCTGTGGTCCCTGGAATCCATCAGTAGCCAAAGGAACAATATTTGGAGACAACAATGACTGTGAATCTTTATTCACTAGAATGATTTGTGACAGTATCATTTATTGACAATGAATAATATAAGGCATGATGTACTGAACAGCTGTTGCATTCAGCTCGTCCACTCTTTTAAACTCTTTGTTTGTACAGAAACTATTTCTTTCAAAGAAAATATTAATTACATTGTATAACCATACCAACATGTTTTAATGATATGATCTCTGTCACTTAATTAAATGTCTGTACCAAGTATTTGAAATAATATTCAAAGATCACTATCAAAACAGAGCATCAAAATTAAAATCCTTGTTTCCTAAAATTAAAAAAAAGGTTCATGCTCTTTCTTTTACCACTGCAATATATTTGAAATAATACTAAAATATTTTGATTGGAAGTTCTTTTTATTAGATTGTATTTTCCTCCTTTTAAAAATCAATTTCTTTGTTCTTTCCACACATCTCCTGTCAATAAAATGAAAAATGATATAGATTTAGGAGGATAGTGGTCTCAGTGTAGCATCTCTCATATTATTATTCCAGTATCATCTGTTACAAAGTAAGACCAATTCCCACATCTAATTACAAACAGGATTTCAGAGTCATTAAACAAAATACATTTCCATTAGTGCTGCTGTAAGAAGATGGGGGGGGGGGATGAAGATTAGTTCATGCTGTACCTATATCTTTTAAGCTTTGAAGATTTAAACCTCTGTACTCAGAGACTATAAATTTTCAAAAGATCAGCAAGGTGATAGACATTTTAAAATGATTCATTCTACATGGCTCAGATACTGTTACTTGTGCTATGTCAGTTTTTCTTATGTTACATTTAGTTCTTATATAAACATGACTAGAAACTTCAAACTTCCTTTTTATTACTTAGGTTGCTGTACAAAATGATGTTCCCTATACTTCAAATTAAATTTGGCACAAAAAAAGTTTACATGAAAAAAGAGATCACTTACAAAGAGGTAATTCTGATTTAGTGAAGCAATGCTATGCTTTTGCCACTCAAGTGCACTGATAGTTTTAGAATGCTAGAAGGTTGCAAACTAGATAAATAGGTAAACATGGTAATGTGGTATTTATAAGTAACTGAAATAGAATCTAATATATATTCTTCAATGAATGTGTTCATTCCATTTTAACATTAATGCATTTGGACAACACTATATTGTGAAGCACTGCTGAATGACCAAAGTACAGAGATTCATATATTTTATTTCTTAATTATTATTCATATCTTTCTTATGGAAAACAAGAGTCATGTAATCCAAAGAAAGTTATAAAATTTCTACTCATAATATTTTATTCTATCTAACACAAAGAAAGATAAACACTTGCAAACTGAAGAAAAGTAATCATGCATATAAATAAGTATGATTCATATCACCTATAAGCAAAAAAGTGATATGACTCCAAATTAAGTTTTAACTATTTCGTAAATGTTGTCATGTTCTATATATTATATTAGTGCATGATCTGGAAAGAAATTTGGAATCAAGTCTAATTTCTTTCATGTTTGCTTTTAGAAAGCACAATATATCAATTTACTGTTTCCTACTACATATATATTCTAATTACAATAAAACTGTAGAAACAAATGAATAATTGACAATAAAATTTATATAAGGATTGTTACTTCTTAAAATTTATCTATGGAAAATCTCCAAAAACAAATGCTGTTCTTTATCTTTTTATTTATATATACTCCCTTATGAATTAGAATAATTGGGCTGACCACTTACCCTAGATAGTAAAGAAAGCTTCTTAAATCTTAAAATGCTTTAAGACACATTCCACTAAAATGATATTTTCCTCATGGAAATATTTCATCTATGATATAGTACTACTGCTTGATATAGGCATTTATCTATGTTTTCTTGAGGTGATTCTTGAACCCAGATTTCCTAACACCTAGATCCTGTTTTCTGCCTCAACAATTTCCTAATTTAATTTAACCAGTACATTCTTGATTATTTCTCATCAACCTATCCTAAAATTCTTGTTTCTTCATTGAGGAAAGTAGTTCCAATTAATCATCTATAATCAGCTACCAGTAATCAAAAGTACAACAGAAAGTAAAAGACATAATAGATGATACCATATAAAAGGAGAACTAATCAGGATGACTTGGCCAAAGGAAGAAAGAAATACTTCCTTAACTATGGTTGTAAAGATATTTTGAGGGTAAAAGTGCCTTGAATTAAAACACATATGTGAGTGCTCTGTCTCTCTCTCTCTCTCCCCTCTCTCTGTCTCTGTCTCTCTCTCTGTGTGTGTATGTGTTGTGTCCCTTTTTCCCACTCTCCATCCTCTCCTCCCTCCCATAAATATTATAAGAATATTTAATAACTTAAAACTGGAAATGTATAGATTTATCAATATGTTTAATTGAAGTTCTGAATCTAATATGAATTTACGATGAAGATATAAAGTTTGTGCAAAGAAAAAAAAAGAATACAGATTTGGAAAACAACATATAACTAAAAATACATATTTAATAAGTACGTTTATTTAAAAACCTATAAAAAAGTGTCAAACACTATTTGAGTGTCATCTTTGATATATAATACAAAATAACTTAACAAAGGAAATTTTAAAGCTTTACGTATTAAATAACATTCGTTCTATGTTTTCTCTTTTTCACTATGTATAGTGGGAATCACACAAGTCCGTTTTAAAATTTTTCTTCAATATTAGTCTTAATTGACCTCAATTTTTCTGCAATTCAACTTCTGTAAACAATTTATGTAATACAGATGACACATGAAGTATGAATTTCCATACCTATTCTAATACATATTGATTTACTGATTGCCCTGTTATATGATATTTTTTTTTTTGCTTTTTGACCCTAATATGAATTAAAATGAAGCAAAAAACTTTTGCTCAGTTCTCTGGAAAGTTGTATAAATGTTGTGTCACTGGGAAAGTTTTGAGACAGCAGACTCAACAGTCAAAATAAAAACCTTGCCACATCTAGGCCTAATATTTTGCCAAAATATGTTAAAGATATTAGGGTTTTTGTCATTTTGTTTCTTCTTTGATACTTTTCTCACAGTAGCAACATAAAAGTATGTGACATGATGGTAATAGAGAAGTTTCCCTGTTGGATTCATAATGATTTAAAATGTTAACATATTTATTATCTTGTTTTTATGCAGTATCAGTAGCAAAAAACAAAAAACTAAATTCTGAAATTATTCAATAGTCTGCTTAAAGCAAAATGATTCCTTATGTTTGTTGAAGGCAAAATAGTTAAGAAAATATTTCAATGGTAGGTCAAATGTTTAAAGATAAAACATTCTAATGACTTTAAATTTTTTTTGCAAAACTCAAGGCAATTCTTCCTCATCTTCTTTACTCTATCACGAAAAGAACAGGTTAGACTTTTTTTTAATTTTAGAATAAAAAATATACCCCTTTTGTTTTTCTATATACTTGAAATTTGAAAGAGGAAAACTGAAAAATGCTGACTACGCAATACCTAAATATTCATGGTGGGTGTAGAACATGAGAGGTCAAACACAGATCTGTGACTACAAACATCTTTTCAACTTGAGCAGCATCCTCCTGCATCTGCTAATTTGGCAATCATAAAGCTGACCAAATTCTAAGTTCTCTAAATAATACATGGGTGTTTCTTTTAACATGTCAGTGCAAAAGGATCATTTGTGCCCCAGTGTTGTTCATGATGCTGATTTGCTTTGACAGCATTCCATTAAATCAATGTGTTTTTACTCTCCTGATGGTTCCTTAACTATTCCTCTGAGTGATGTATGTGTGACTTTTTTAAAGCACATTCCAAAAAAAAAATTGTTTGCAGTTATGAGAAAACTCTGCGGCAATGTAGTCAGAAAAGAGATGCAAAACAATATAGTTGTGTAACAGAACACTTTCCTATATGCACTTGATTCTTTAACTATTTTTTTCTCAACAAAACATCCCTACTTACTCTCCAGGAAATGTCTATACTTGAAGCTTTTAGCATTTGTTAAAGAATATGACTAAAATCTTTGAAAGTGTTTTATATCCCTCTTGAGGAAATAAAGATACTTTCATTAAAGCATGTATAAAAACTTTAGAATCCGTATAAGGAAAATAAATGATTTAATCTCTTTGCTCAGTATTTTATGACAGCAGGTACTTGGCCATGGTAATGTGTTGAAGCTCCACTGATTATTTTCCAGTAGAAGGAAACAATCTAGGAGCTAGATGGAAGAGCATTTACAATCTAATTTTATAATGAGGAGTATATTTTTATAGATGCTGTTTAATACATAAAAGACAAACTGAATATTTGGAGGAATAAAAAGACTTTTTTCCCTCTTGGTTAAAAAAGATTTAGATGCAGGTCAGCCTTAGAGTATTCTGAGTGTTTCTTTGTTAACTTCTGTAAGCCATGTAAAATACACATTAGGATATATAATGATCTTGGAGAGAAGGCACTTGTAACTGTGTTCTGGCTAGAAAAGCTTGACAATTTAATTGAAGGAGACCTATTGTGAAAATACATTAGAGAAGTGAGTGCTGAGCTCAATAGGCATGTGGAAAATAACTCTTGGGGGTAACAATCTCAAGACTTGGCTTATAAATATGCGTGTATTATTTTTTATAAAATTTAATAAATATTATTTTTTAGGAAATGATGAAACCTTTGAAAAGAATGAAGTAACATTTAAACAATCAGCAATTTGGTTCAGTTCTGTTTTTCAGTGCTCTGTTCCCTTCTCTCTTAGGCTTTTCTCAGGGAAGTATTTTCTCAACAAAATTACTTCTCATACATTTTTCACACTAAGATATAAACAGATGATAAGTTTGAAATTTATAATACCCTGAAGATTGTTTAAATTAACTTTATGCTTTTTTACTTAACTTATTTAAAGAAAGTTGGAAATGACATAAACAGTGAAATTTCCTAATCATCTTACAGATAAGGCAGCTCTGAGAAAAGGCCTTATAGCACTGGATTACTACATCTAATTCTGGCAAAGAAAACATGACATTTGAGAATCTGTATCTAATCAAATTTTCTCAGCATTTTAAAAGCTAAAATTCCAATATACTAGTGGAATACATGTTCCATAGAGCAAGTGCAATAATACATCTTTATACTTAATTTTCACACCAGGAGTAATCCAATGATATTCCCAGGAAGTTAGTGAACTTTTTAATAGTATGCTAGGACTATTTTACCTTTTGAATTTACATCTTACTGCATAATTACTTACTAATACAGTTGGAGCAGAATTTACCAAGAGAGCAATAAATTAAATCTCAGATTGAATTATGGTAAATAGATATAAAAAACTATCCTTTTAATGTTATATGACATGTCATTGATATAAACTAATAGTAAAAAAATCATACAAAGTATAAATGTGTGTAAATATTTAGTGAAAATTAGCTTAAAGTGTGTTTTATTTAGTTAGGGTTAAGAGTCAGGCCTCATTCTTAACCTAACAAGATATAGTAACTTCTTTGGAAACTTTTCCTGAAGAGTGCAGTGAAAACCTCCCCTGTTGATTCTTACTATTTCTTTAAAAATTGATAAGTTCTACCTCTCAACTTTTGTGGTCAAATACACATAATTATGGGGCTAGTATCACCTTTCCACCTTTCTGTTCTTCTCTCTAAGCAGTCTTACTCCTTCAACCCCTTTTTGATATCAGTTAGAGTTTAGAAGGCCAGACTAACTTTAAGAGATATTTCTTTATAAACTATTAGTTTTTCTGCCAATGCTTCTATAATTTAACCCTTTTATAGATTATTTTATCAGTTTATGGATATACTGTAAACCTTATAAAAGTCAGAGATCACGTATCTTTTCCCTTTATCAATTCAGTTTTCACATTTCAGTTCTTAAGTTTTCTTTAAAGTCACAACCCTTGTACTTTCTTAATATTACTAGGAGCACCGAGGGTTTTCTTACATAGCAAGATGATTTTATATTTATAAAAGTCAACTATAATGTTAAAATATCACAAAATTTGCACAGCCAAATTCTCACAATATAGAATATTTTGGAAATCCATGAAGAATCTGAATGTTGAAATTAGTCTATGAATATAATCCACAAAAATTAATTAACAAACATTAACAATGGTGTACCACTTTAGAGAAACTACTTAGTATTTCCTCAGTGTGAAGCAGTAGTTTATTGTGTATCCCAGAGAGTCAGAGTATATAGCTAAGAGACATAAACACATATATTCTACATAAAACCATATACATGCACATAGATATTAGTAGCAGCATTATTGACAGTAGTGTGCTAAGTGTGGTACTTTTATATAGCAAACTATTGATTAAGACAGAAAGAGGGAACTAAGATTTAATACAAATTACAATAGGGATGAGTTCTAAAAAGACATTATTCCAATGAAAGAAAACATGTACCAGAAATCATGTTAGATAATTGCAAAAACACAAAGTATATAAAATAAGCAAATTTATCAGTAAATGCAATGTAGTAGGATTGTGTTCTGTTCCATTGTAAATAATTGTCCTGCCTACTGGTTTAATAAAAACACTGATTGGCTGAAGGCAGACAGGAAATGTGTGGGTGGCTATCAGAATAAGAAATCTCTGGGAACAGGAAGTGCAAAGCCCAGAGATGCCAGAGAAGCCAGCAGATGCAGAAGACAACTATGCTGCTCTGAGAAAGGGTACCGAGCTTCATGGATGAACAGGATAAGAATCATGGGCTAGTTTAAGAGCAAGAGCTAGCTAGCAATATACCAGAACCATTGGCTGATCAGCATAAAATTAATACAAGCATCTCTGATGTGTCTGTGGGACTGTGGGTCTGCTGGTCTGCAGGTCTGAACTACAGGCCAGACAGGCAAGAAACTTCACACTACAATGCAATGCAATGCATGGGAGATTTATTATTTCTGGAGTCTGAAAGGTAAAGAAAATGGGTAAGTCTTGTCTAATGAGTATACACTTAAGATAATATATCTGTAATTAAATCAAAACATGTCTAATTCTATAAACATACCAAAAAACATGACTTTATTATCAAGAAGTTGGAATTTATTCTCTATGAATCATACCTTAGTAAAATTCATAAAATTCTCTAGATGTATGATACCTTTCACATATTTCTTTTGGGGTACTAGTGTTTATTGTCAGTCCAAGTACTAGATTCATAATTGCCTTCATTACCTTGAAACAATACTCAGTTTAATATGGAATAACAAGAAACGCAGGATTGCCTAAACAATCCTGGTCAATAAAAGAACTTCAGGAGGCATTACCAACCCTTACTTCAAGCCATAGTAAGACATACAGTAATAAAAACAGACTAGTACTGGCATAAAAACAGACTTGTGGGTCAATGGAATCGAATTGAAGGTCCTGACATTCATTAACCCACACACCTATGAACACCTGATATTTGACAAAGAGGCCAAAAATATTCAATAGAAAAAAGGTAGTATTTTCAACAAATAATGCTGGCATAACTCAATGGTAGTATGTAGAAGAATGCAAATTGATCCATACCTGTTACCCTGAACAAAATTCAAATCCAAGTGAATCAAAGACCTCAACATAAACCTAGCTACAATGAACTTAATAGAAAAGAAATTTCAATGCATTGGGACAGGTGCCACTTCCTAAATATAACACCAGTAGCACAGGCACTAAAAACAACAATCAATATGTGGGACCTCCTGAAACTGAGAAGCTTCTGTAAGGCAAAGGACACAGTCAATAAGATAAAATAGCAGCCTAAAGAATGGGAAAAGATTTCACCAACCCTACATCTGACAGAGGACTGATCTCTAAAATATATAGAGAACTCAAAAAAACTAGAGCTCTAAAGCCTGCATAACACAATTTAAAAATGAGGTTCAGAGCTAAAAAGAATTTTCAACAGAAGAGTTACAAATGGCTGAAAGGCACCTTAAAAAACTGCTCAATATCTTTAGCCATCAGAGAAATTCAAATCAAAGCAACTTTGAGAAATCACCTTACACCTGTCAGAATGGCTAAGATTAAAAGCACAGATGACAGCCTATGCTGGAGAGGGTGGAGAGCAAGGGGAACACCGCTATATGGTTGTTGGAGTGTAAACTTGTACAGCCACTCCGGAATACAGTATGGCATTTCCTCAGAAAATTGGCAATTAATCTCCCCAAGGATCCAGCAATATCACTATTGGGCATATAACCAAAGAATGCACACTCTTACCCTGAAGGCATTAGCTCAACTGTGTTTATAGCAGCATTATTCATAATAGTCAGAACCTGGAAACAACCTAGATGCCTCTCAACTGAAGAATGGATTAAATAACTGTGGTGCACTTACACCGTGAAGTAAAAATCTCAGCAGTAGAAAAAAAAAAAGAAAGAAATAATATCCTAAAATTTGCAGGTGAAAGTATGGATTTGGAGAATATCCTTATGAGTGAGGTATCACAAGCCCAGAAAGATAGACATCGGATGTACTCACTCATTAGTGGATTTTAGACAAAAAGCAAAGAATACCTAAGCTGTAAACTACAACCCCTGAACAGCTTGGAATGAGAAGGAACTTAAGAGAGACATCCAGAGATTCCCCTACGAAGAGAAAATAGCTAAGATATCCTTAGTACATTGGGGTCATAACAGGTAGCAACTAAGAAGAGATGGGAACGAATCACGAGAGAATGAGCTGGTTGAGTGAGAGGAGTAACCAAGAGGGAGGAAAAAAGAAATGGATATCTTGATAGATGAAGCCACTGTGGGGCTAGAAAGACACCAAGTGCTAGAAAAATCTCCAAGAACTAACAGGATATCCCTGGATAAGTCTCCAACAAACAGTGATGGAGATACCTAAACAGGACTTCCCCTAGAATCAAATGAATAACCACCCTAAGTGTCATCACAGAACCTACATCCAACAATGAATAGAGGTGGAGGCAGAGATTCATAGCTGAGCACTGGGCTGAGCTCCTGGTCCAGATAAGAGCAGGGGAGGAGAGTTCTCTATGAGCAAGGGATTATGAGTAAGAGTTCCACAGAGATTGTTGGCTGGAACAGCCGCTGGGAAACCATCAGAAAAAGGAGCTAGACCCTTCAAGAGAAGGTGACTGTGAATTGGCATGGGCAGTATACGGATCCTGGTGGGATCAGACTGTGTTCCTGTGCATGGGCTGGCACCTTGTAGCCTATTCCCTACAGAAGAGCACCTAACCGAGTCTTGATACAGGGATGAGGAAATCGGACCAGTCTGGAGTAGATGCACCATGCTGAGGTTAACTACCTTGGGACTTCTTGCCCTTTGGGGGGAGGTGATTATGGGGTGGGTTGAGGGGAGCCTGAAAGTGCACGGGGAGGAGTTGGGAGGATGGAAGGGAGGGCCAGCCAGTGGATACATGAAAAAAAAAGACCTTTTTTAAACAATAAATAAATGAATTATATAAAAAATTGTTGGGAGCCGCTGGCCCCAGCCCCTCAAGATGGTGCCAATATCCAGTGCTGGCCAACCCTCCTGAGTCAGTAATCAAGACAAGGGCCTGAGTCAGTAATCAAGGCAAGGGCCTGAGTCAGTAATCAAGGCAAGGGCCTGAGTCAGTAATCAAGGCAAGGGCGCATGCCTTTGCTAATTTTCCGAGACTGGTCTCTCCGCCTCTCCCGTGACGTCATGTGGGATGATGAGCTGCAGCCTATAGAGAGGTGACACGTCCAAGGCGGAGGTCTTTGGCCTATATAAGGGCTGGGCTTTCCCTACCTCAGGGTCTCCATTTTATGTAAGCTAATGCTCTCCCTCAAGGAGCATTAAAACATTGCTGCAGAAGGATCCTACGTGTGCCGTGCCTTTTCTTGCGGGCGAGAAGTGGGCGCGGGACAACTGGTGCCGAAACCCGGGAACTGAACACCATTAGCACCCTTGGAGACCCCTCGGAGACGAGGTGGATTCAGAACTGCAGGTAGGTTGCTCGGAGAGGTATGTCTGAACTGGACTTTGGTATTTTTGAGGCCTTGATGCTTGTCTTGGCAATGCTGTTGATTTTCTTCGTGGTTGCCTTTTGCTTCCACCGGTCCATGGGATCCTCCCAGTCTATCGTAACAGCACTAGACTCCCTGCTTAAGCAGCGTGATATTAAGATGACACAGCGTACCCTAAAGAACTTTGTAGAAGGTAAAGCCTGTAAAGATCTGATAGCTAAAGGGCAAGACGTGATGGAAGAAGTTCAGGACAGCATATCAGAAACCGAGCGCCATGTGAGGTTAGGCGCGCGCCGTAAAGTAACAATACGCAATAAGGAAAAAGGACCCCCCGGTAATATGGGGGAGTTGGGAAACCAGAAAATACTCAATAAGGAAAAAGGACCCCCCGGTAATATGGGGGAGTTGGGGAACCAGAAACTACTCAATAAGGAAAAAGGACCCCCCGGTAAAGTAAAGAATATGGGGGAGTTGGGGAACCAGAAACTAAAGTCTGGTCCCCCCACATTGTACCCTGTATGGGAACTTGAAAATTTAAATTTAAAGTGTGGCTTCTTGAGTGGCTCTGATACATCGGAACACTCGGGAGATGATGAGTTGAGCCCTGATGAGGAAGATGACCTAGAGGAAGAGGCGGCTAAATATGAGGCAGAGAGATATTATCCTGATGAATTTCCCCCCAAACAACAGCTCTGGATATTTGAGATGCTGATAGGGCAAGGACCACACGCAGCTGATCAGACTAATTACCCCTGGGGAGCTTATCAGCTGATTGCTAATACAGCCATTAGGGCATGGAAAGCTTTATCCAGAAAAGGAGAAGGGAGCGGTCAATTGACTAAGATTATTCAAGGTGCACAGGAGCCCTTTTCTAATTTTGTGGCTCGCATGACAGAGGCAGCAGGTCGAATCTTTGGTGACCCAGAGGCGGCTGCCCCTCTGATAGAGCAGCTGGTATTTGAACAAGCTACCAAGGAATGCCGTATGGCTATAGCTCCCAGAAAAAATAAAGGACTACAAGACTGGTTGAGGGTATGCCGAGAGCTTAGCGGTCCCCTGACAAACGCCGGTCTAGCTGCAGCCATTTTGCAGTCCCAGAGGTACCCTCTAGCGGACCCTGCCAAGAGAATTTGCTTTAAATGTGGCAAGCCCAGCAATTTATACATGTTCAGGTATTAATCTTTCGAGAAGCCTTTCTCAATTTTTGTTACAGAATTGGTTGTCTGAATTTGAGCAGACCCTTCGTGACCTGCAGGTGGCGATCGTCCAGGTCAATTCCACTCGGCTAGACCTGTCGCTGACCGAAGAGTTTTCTCCGTGGATTTCCTCAGCCTTCCCCTACTCCAAGGAATGGGTGGGGGTGGGTATGTTTGGCCTAGCCTTTTGCGGAGGACTAGTCATTCTTCTCTGGATGGTTTGCAGGCTCAGAATCCAAAGTCAGAGAGACAAAGCAGTTTTGGCTCAAGCCTTAATGGCTCTAGACTCGGGAGCCTCGGTAGATGTGTGGCTACCTATGCTAAAGCAATAGGGATATTTTGGCTCGAACAGCTCCTGCACGCCTAGGACAGTCCTGTCCATTGCACTGGGTGGAGTGTTCGGCCCCTTTCCTGAGAGGGGTGTTGAGCCAAGGGCATCGCACAGGACATAGCTATGTCCTGGGAGGTATGTTGTCCTGCATAAGGGTGCCTGCCTTAACTCCCTTCCCAGCAAAAGGCAGAGGACAGGCTGGGGGAATCTCGATCTGTCGAGGGATTAGAGATGACGCCCATGCAAGTCCATAATGTTTTCTGGGGGATAACCACTGCCTCCACCCTCTTACAGGATTCCCTCATTGCTTAGAAAAGAAAAAAGGGGGAGATGTTGGGAGCCGCTGGCCCCAGCCCCTCAAGATGGTGCCAATATCCAGTGCTGGCCAACCCTCCTGAGTCAGTAATCAAGACAAGGGCCTGAGTCAGTAATCAAGGCAAGGGCCTGAGTCAGTAATCAAGGCAAGGGCCTGAGTCAGTAATCAAGGCAAGGGCGCATGCCTTTGCTAATTTTCCGAGACTGGTCTCTCCGCCTCTCCCGTGACGTCATGTGGGATGATGAGCTGCAGCCTATAGAGAGGTGACACGTCCAAGGCGGAGGTCTTTGGCCTATATAAGGGCTGGGCTTTCCCTACCTCAGGGTCTCCATTTTATGTAAGCTAATGCTCTCCCTCAAGGAGCATTAAAACATTGCTGCAGAAGGATCCTACGTGTGCCGTGCCTTTTCTTGCGGGCAGCCAGTGGATACATGAAAAAAAAAAGACCTTTTTTAAACAATAAATAAATGAATTATATAAAAAATAAAATAAAAGCTCCACAGTTATGAAAAAATAAAAATAATTAATAGGTGTGAGTGTATAACAAAAATAAATTACAAAATAAATATGATTTTCTTTATAATAACAAAAGGCGGCTCCAATGGCAAAAGTTAGAACGCTCTGCTTAAACTCTGTCTTTGAACTTAGCAATAAAAAAAATCACTTAATTTTTGCCACATAATAATTCATGAATGATTTTGAAATGATAAAACAACCTTGTACTTACTATAAACTCTATTTAGGAAGATAGTATACAATTAATATCAATATGATAACTAGGCTGGAATAATCTCCTCATGGGTTTTAGAGAAATAATTAAAATAATGCACTATTTATCCCATTTTTAAGAACTATTGATTAAACTTGAGATTATTATACTCAGAAAGTTAAATCCATTCTAGAAAGAAAAATATAATGTTTTTTATTTGTGATACCCTATGTATATTTCATATAAGCACACACACAGACACACACACACACACACACACACACAGAGCGAGAGCGAGAGCGAGAGCGAGAGCGAGAGCGAGAGAGAGAGAGAGAGAGAGAGAGAGTGATAGCTATGTTGTCAAAGAAAATAAACAGAACTACAGAACTTATGGAAAGAAATAAAATCAAAGAGGGATTTGAAGAATATCTTTAAATGTCATTATATACTTGAATTGAAATGTCCTTGGGAAACAGTTTCATGTAAAAGGAATATGCACCGTTTTAAAAGAGCTATTAGTTACATTTTTCTCATCTGGCATTTTTCATCGTTTTAAAATTTTGTTTGAAAGGATAGCACAGGCATCCTGGAAGACACAAGAAACTCAATTTCCAAATGCCTTGAGGAGAATAGTATACTAGGTAAAACTCAGCCTGGCTTACTAAAGATCAAGTTCTGTCTGGCCAATATAATCTCCCTTCTGTGACAGAATGACAGCTTGAGAAATAGGAGAGCAACATTAGATGCAATTTATGTTGACTTTATCAAGGTTTTTAGACCAGTCTAAACAATTGACTCATCAATAAACTGAAAATAAAGGCAGGTCACATACCAATAGAGAGTACACAAAAAGAAAAATGGAGCATTCAAAAGTGATCACAATGGATCAATGTCTATTTGGGGCTATGATGATAAAAAATGACTTTCTGAGATATCCAGAGCAGGATAAATATTTCTGTCAGTGTTCTGAACATTTACAAAGGCACATTTTAATAATAAAACATAAACATAAAACTTGTGAGGATGAGTTCAGAATTTGATGGTAGAATTAAACATATCTTGTAAGAAATGTATAGTACGAACTGCCAGAATATAAGATTCATGGTAGTGTTAAATTAGTAAATAAAACCAAGAAAACTGAGAAAGGATCACTGATCCTAAAACAAAGTGAAAATTCAAATTTATACTTAATATGATATCTAAAAGTTGCTACATTTTAAATAAAGCAAGAAGAAGGTACCAGATGCTCAAAATCACAAAAGAAAATTTTATGGGAACTACATGAATGTTAAATTTTATTGTAAATGCATGAATGTTAAAAATGCATGAACACTTTAAACATAAAATGTAAGAACATAGAAAGTAGATACAATGCTGATTCTCTCTTCCATTACAACTGGAGTTACATATTTTGTAATAATGGTCAGTTGGTGACTAAAGCAAACAATTAGGGAGAAGTAGTTAAAGACTACAGACTGGGAAAAATATAAAGAGAGATGACATTAATGTAAATTATTTTGTCTGATGAATAGGTGGTGCTTAGAATTTACAAATCAATAGTATCTTGAAATTACATCTTACACCTGTCAGAATGGCTAAATACAACCACACAAGAGACAGCTCATGCTGGAGAGTATGTGAGACAAAGGAAACACTCCTTCATTGATGGTGGGAGTGCAAACTTGTACAGCCACTGTGAAAATCAATATGGTGGTTTCTAAGAAAATTGAGAATTGATCTACCAAAAGACACAGCTATAGTCCTCTAGTGCATATGCCTAAGGAACCTCCATCCTACCACAAGGGCATTTGCTCAGCTATGTTCATAGAAACTTTATTCATGATATCCAGAAACTGGAAACAACTTATATGCCCCTCAACCAAAGAATGGATAAAGAAAATGTGGTACTTTTATACAATAGTGTATTACTCAGCTGGAAAAAATAAAAAATAAAATTAAAATTAAAAATACGATTGTAAAATTTGCAGGCAAATAAATGGAGCTAGAAAAAAAGTCATCGTTTGTGAATTCACTCAGAAGCAGAAAGATATATATTATATGTACTCATACTCACTTATAATGGATATTAGCTATTAAGAGTGTCATAGAGCAGCAATCACTCATAGAGAAGCCTGTATGGGTCTGTACTAGGTCCTCTCTTTATATGCTGTGGTTGTTTAGCTTAGAGGTTTTGTGAGAATCCTTACAGTGGGAGTAGTATCATCTCTGACTCCTTTGCCTGCTTTTGGGACAATTTCCTACCTACTGGGTTGTGTTATCCAGCCTTGATAGGTGAATTTGTACCTAGTGTCATTGCATCTTGTTTTTCCCTGTCCAGCTGATATCCCAGAGAGGCCCTGTCTTTTCTGTAGGAAAACAGAGAAACTTTGGATTTGGGAAAGAGTGGAACTGAGCAGAGGTGACTAGAAGTGGAGGAAGTGGGGGATGTTGTGTTGGTGAAAAAAATAAAAAGAAAAAAAAACAGAATAAACTTTTATAAATAATAAACTTAACAACAATTATACAGAAATGAAGCCCCCAGTTCTCTATTGAGGTATTAAGAATAGGCATAATATACAGGTATAGGGATGTGTGAGTAGTAAGTTATTTATATCCATGATATCAGTAGTCTTAGGTAGTTGGCTAGGCTTACAGTACCAGGCATGAATTCCCTGTAATTAATGTAGCTCTTTCTCCTCACCAAAACTTCTTTTACAAAAGACTTGAATTATAACAGATATTAATCACCAGTCAAAATGAAGAGAATAAGTCACCCCCAATTAATATATCTATAATATGACCATGCTCCCTTCACCCAAAGTCTGAAGAACTTCAAGGAATAGGGCTCAGAAGAATTTAAAGCTAGACTAGGACACCAACAGATAGACAATGTCTTCTAAACATAAAAGGGGCTACACTTTTAAAACATTAATGTAGTTGCCAAAAAAACACTTCATAGTAAGATCAGCTTAGATGTCAATGTGAAAGGAGGAAATTTCACAAGGCCCAAACTTTATTCCTACAGAGAGAGTTATAGTCAATCTACTGCTAATAAAAGAGGTAAAATCAATTTTTCCAAAAACAAGATTCTTGATATGTTAGCCAATCAAATGATTAACCTTAAATACACATAAAAACAAATAGACACTCACACACACTGACATATGCGCACACAAACACAAACTCAGGGGTGCACATGAGAAACAAACACTAAATGGACACAGTAGGGTGTGTAAATGTAGCAATACTTTAAAAAAAAAAAGTCATGAAAATGAGAAGGAATACAGGAGACTTAGAAGAAAAAAAGATGGGAGATGAAGGTAGAGAGATATTTTCCCCAAAGTTAAAAACATTACTGGCCTCTAGGTCAAAAATCAGGTGTTCATAGGTGTGTGGATTAATATCGGGGTTTTCTATTTGATTCCATTTATCCACAAGTCTGTTTTTATGCCAATATTGACTTTTTTTCTTACTGTAGTTCTATAGTATAGCTTGAAGTCAGGGATGGTAATTCCTCTGGAATTTCTTTTATTGGGCATGAGAGCATGATTCCTTTTGCAATCCTGGGTTTCCTGTTATTCCATATGAAGATGGATATTGTTCTTTCAATTTCTGTAAAAGAATGTTCTTGGATTTTGATGGGGATTGCATTGAATCTGTAGATTGCTTTTGGTAAGATTACCATTTTTACTATGTTGATCCTATCCATCCAGGAGCATGGGAGATCTTTCCATCTTCTGATATCCTCTTTAATAACTTAAAGTTCTTGTCGAACAGGTCTGTCATTTCTTTGGCTAAAGTTACACCAAGATATTTAATGCTATTTGCAGCTATTATAAAGGGTGATGTTTCTCTTATTTCTTTTTAAGCCATTTTATCATTAGCATATAGGAGGGCTATTGATTTTTTTTAAAATTAATCTTGTACCCTGCTACCTTGCTGAATGTGTTTATCATCTGTAGGAGTTCCCTGGTAGAATTTGGGGGGTCACTTATGTATACAATCATATCATCTGCAAACAGAGATAGTTTGAATCCTTCCTTTTCAGTTTGTATCTCCTTAATCTACTTTTGTTCTCTTATTGCTTTAGCTAAAACTTCTGGAACTATGGAGATAGATAAGAGGAGAGAGGACAGCCTTGTTTTATTTCTGATTTTAGTGAGATTGCTTTGAGTGTTTCTCCATTTAGTTTGATGTGGCTGTCAGCTTGCTGTATATCACCTTTATTATATTCAGATATTTTCCCTGTATTCCTGATCTCTCCAGGATTTTAATCATGAAGGAGTTTTGGATTTTGTCAAAGGTGTTTTTAGCATCTAAGGAGATTATCATGTGGATTTGTTTTCTTTCAGGTTGTTTATATTATGGATGACATTGATTTTTTTTTTTTTGTATGTTGAATCATTCCTGCATCTCTGGAATGAAGCCTACTTGATCATGGTGGATTTTTTTTTTTTGTTATGTTGTTGAATTCACTTTGCCAGTGTTTTATTGAGTATTTTTACATTGATGTTAATGAAGATAATTGGTTTTCAATTCTCTTTCTTTGCTGCATCTTTGAGTGGCTTGGGTATCAGGGTGACTGTAGCCTCATCAAAAGAGTTTAGCAATGTTCCTTCAGTTTCTATTGTGTGGAACAGATTGAGGGGTATTGGAATTAGTTCTTCTTTAAATGTCTAGTAGAATTATGTACTAAACTATCTTGCCCTGGGCTGATTTTGCTTGAGAGGCTTTTAATAACAGCTTCAATTTCCTTGGGGGATTATAGGTCATTTAGGTCATTTATATAGTTTTGATTTAATTTTGGTAAGTGGTACATATGTAGAAAGCTGTCTTTTTCTTTTAGGTTTTTCAATTTAGTGAAGTATAAGTTTGTGAAGTATGAGCTAATGATTTTCTGAATTTCCTGACTGTCTGTTGTGATGTTCCTCTTTTGATTTCTGATTCTGTTCATTTGGATCCCCCCCTCTGTCTCTGTCTCTGTCTCTGTCTCTGTATCTCTCTCTCTCTCTCTCTCTCTCTCTCTCTCTCTCTCTCTCTCTCTCTCTCTCTCTCTCTCTCTCTCTCTCTCTCTCTCTCTCTCTCTCTGCCTTTTGGTTAGTTTGGATAAGGGTTTATCTATCTTGTTGACTTTGTCAAAGAACCAACTCTTTGTTTCATTGATTCTTTGAATTGTTTTCATTGATTCTATTGTATTAATTTCAGCCCTGAGTTTGATTGTTTCCTGCCATCTACTCCTTCTAGGTAAGTTTGCTTCTATTCTAAAGCTGTCAACTGTGCTGTTAAGTCTCTTGTGTGAGATTGCCTTAAGTTTTTCATGTTTCATCGAGTGATATGAATTTTCCTCTTAGCATTGCTTTCATTGTGTCCATAAGTTTGAGTATGTTGTGGATTTATTTTCATTGAATTCTAGGAAGTCTTTGATTTCTTTCTTTACTTCTTCCTTGACCCAGAGATGGTTCAACTGAGAGATGTTTAGTTTCCATGAATATGTAGGCTTCTGTGGTTTGTGTTGTTTTTGTTGTTGTTGAACTCTACCTTTAAACCACAGTGGTCTGATAGGCTACATGGAGTTATTGGCATTTTTTGTATGAATTGATGTTTGCTTTATGATGGAGTAAGTGATCAATTTTAGAGAAAGTTCCATAAGGTGCTTTGTGTTTGGGTGGAAAGTTCTGTATATATCTACTAAGTCCATTAGAGTCATAATATCTGTTAGATCCCTTATTTATCTGTTGAGTTTCTGTCTGGTAGACCTATTCATTGGTGAGAGTGGAGTATTGAAGTCTTCCACTACTAATGTGTGGAGTTTGTTTGTTTGTTTGTTTTTTTACATATGTAAGTACCCTTGTGTTTGGGGAATGATGAAAGATACTATACAACTACTGAAAGAAAAGAAGATCATCGGTTATATCCAGTTGTGAATGTAATGGGTTATAATAATGACTGGCTTGGTAAGACCCACTTACTAATGCAATAATAGCATTAGTACCATGAAAGTAACCAATCACAAAATCATTGGATTTAATTATCACTCAGTAAGATGAAACCTATAACTGGACTCATTATCAGTCCAAAAACTTAGCACTCACTATACAAATCATAGGCTGGAGGAAATGAATTACTACTACTGTTCTTATAAATGAACATAATATTATGAGTAACTCAAATGATTTATCGTAATACTTATAGTCCAATGCATATTAGCCCTAATGAAGAAGCTTCAACTTGTAGTGGGCAATAAGTATGGTTGGTGGAACAGTATGACCCCCATAGACTCACATATTATAATACTTGTTCTTTACTTGGATGAACTGTTTGAGAAGGAATAGGGTGTATGTTGTTGTTGGAGATATATCACTGGGGGGGGCCTATTTTGAGATTAAAAGACTTACTCAATTCCCAGTGTGTTCTCTTCACTTGCTATTTGTGGATTAAGATGTGTGTTCTTAGTTGTTTTTATTGTCATGTTGAGCTATCATATGCTCTAAATCTCTAAAACCACAAACACAATTAAATGATTCATTTATTAGTTGTGTTGTCCATAGTGTTTTCTTACATAAATACAAAAGTAACTAAGAAAGTGATTAATACAGAGACCCACAGTTAGACAAATGATAGATTAAGTAAAAGACTACAGCAACCTTAACCCTAAAGTAATATGTATACCTCACCACCCTTCATAAGGCTCAGAAATCAATACAGAATACAGAGAAGAAAGAGTGAGAGCCAGAGACAGTGAATAACTGCAAGGAACATCTAGATACAGCAGTACATCTCTGCAAATGAACTCCCAGTGGTTAAAATATCATGTGCAAAATCTTTACAAGCTGAAGAAAGGCCAAATCACACCAGGGAGGGGAAATTTTAGCATATAATTCTGCCCCTGGTAGTAAAGCTACTGATAGCTTATGGGAAAGAAAGAACCAGTCCCTGGTACATGGACCACACTTCAGTGGAAGAACACACATATAATACACATATATGGACATCACAAATTTGTCTTAGTGAGTCAATAAAAAAAATAAGGCACAATTCTAGGTGGGTAGGAAATTAAGGCTAGAACAATAAAGAGTTGGGAAGTGAATATGATGAAAACACATTATATGACATTCTTTAAAAAAGTGAAAATAATTATATAATGAACAAATGTAGCATTTTCTCTATCCTTAAGTACAACTCTTCCCCCACATATGAGCATGGCTAGAAGGATCTGTGAACCAGTCATTTGTAAACAACTATTCATAGAGATAGTATATCCACCCTATCATATTTGAAGCACCAATTTAAATGCTGAATTTTAATTGGAGTCTTTTTGTGTCCCGCTAAATCAAGAAAAAAAATATATAAATGTCTACTTGTTTCTATATTTTCTTAGAACTTTGTTTCTCCTGTTGGCTTATTGCTTTCAGCACCATATATTAGAATCACCTGTATATTGCTTTGTCATTTTTATACCTCCTTTTTAAATCATAATGAAGTTCAAAGATTTTTAGTTTTTCTTTTTATAGACAAAGCTTTGCCTTTTCATTGTTAAAATATCATATATTGCTGATGTTAAATTAATATAAAAAGCTTTATAACTTCAAGAAATGAGTTAAATTCAGCATACCTAGTGACATTTGTTTATAAAACTCCTGTTATTTGCTAGGTGCTTCAAGCCATTTGAATTCCATGTATCACAACATCAAAAGACTATTAGCTTCTTACTTAATTCTCACTTCAATATCCCCATGAAAATTAAAATTCAGTGTGTATTCTTTGCTGATAGTCATAAGCCACATAATTGAGTATTATTAGTAAATGGAGTATACTTTCTCTGATAGTATCCAGTACCTACCATGTAAATAAAAGCTTAATTAGTCTTTAAAATCAAACTTTCCTTTGAATTATGTAGTTGATTTCCCAGTTCTATTTAAAACACGAACATTCAGGAAGACCATGCCCAAATTAGTATTTAAGCCATAAATTTTGATGACTCTAATATCCCTTTTCAAGAACAAGTACTTCTTTTAGTTTCTGGAAGGCAAAAAAATAAAGTTGAAAAATGAAAAATCTTCCCCATTTTTTGATCTTTTTCAAATGCTAGCATAGGAAAACTAAAGATAACACAGGCATATTGGTCTCTCAGAATAAGAAAATAAATCACACAAATTTCTAAAAATATATTTAGATTTGTAATATAAACTTTTTAAAATTATAATTTGTTATTTTGTATTTTATCAAAAATTTTAGTTATGTAGGCAACAAAACCTCAGAAATTTCAATATACTGATGTTACTGTGTAGATTCAAGTTTTCTCTCTTTCTCTACAGAAGATAAAGAGCATGTTTTACTACATCAAGATGAAATTATGTTTTAAATGTTTCATGGTCAATAAAAGAGACTATTGTTTCTGTTTCATAGTACTCTATATAACATCAAATGCAGTAGTAATTTTTTAGCACAGTAATGTGTAGGGGATTGTGTTGCTTCACTGTAAATAACTGTCCCACCCACTGGTTTAATAAAAAAGCGCTGATTGGTCAAAGGCAGGCAGGAAGTGTGGGCGGGGCTACCAGACTAAGAAAAACTCTGAGAACAGGAAGCACAGAGCAGAACGCCAGAGAGTAGCCAGAAGAAGCAGAGGACAACTATGCTACTCTACAAAAAGGTACCCAGCCACATGGCTGAACAAGATAAGAGACATGGGTTAGTTTAAGGGTAGAGAGCTAGCAAGCTATATGCCTTGGCCTTAGGCCAAACAGCCTAAAACTATAGTAAGCTTCTATGTGTCTCTGTGGGACTGTGGGACTGCGGGACTGCGGGTCTACAGGTCTACAGGTCTGTGGGTCTGTGGGTCTAGACCTTGAGGTTAGGCCCGAAAGTCTGGGCCAGAAACCTCATACTACAGTAATGTACACAGTAAGACAGAGAAGATTATGTTTAGAAAGTAAAATTATTAGTTAGCACTGGAAATTGCGGCACTGATATGCCACTCAAAATATTTTGTGATCTTTTACTACAAAGAAGAAAGTTTCTTTTTAAAAAGTCTTGTTTTAAATGTTCCTGAAATATACATGATGTATGGTGCTGAGTAGGCACATAATAAATTTATTATTTCAAATTATAGTCGAATGGCTAGATTAAGACCAAGTCTGTATAATACAGTGTTGAAGACTAGATAGAATCTTAAAAAGATCAACCATTTGGATTGAGTCACATATATGATCAAACTTTAAGGTTGAAATTTAATAACATTATAATTTGTAAAAGGTAAACTAATTTGTACCTCCTTATTGTAGAATATTATTTTTAGGTGTTATAATTTTGTTTATGTTGCATTTGTTTAACTCTGTGAAGCTGTTGTTCTAATAAGGAACAGCACAGTTAATAGCAAAGCAGGAGAAAAGACAGACAAGCCAGACAGAATAAGAATGAAAGTAAGATATACAGAAGTAAGAGAGAGGTAAAGCACAGAGGTAAAAAGTAGATGGGATAATTTAAAGTGAAAAAAATGCTGGATATTAATAAGCCGTGCTAAGGCCAGACATTTGTAACTAAAAATAAGCCTTTATGTGTGACTTTTTGGGGAGCTGAATCACAGGCCCCCTAAAGAGCAAAAACAACAGTATTTTGGTGTCTAATTTAGGACTAGAGTAAAAGAAAATCTAATATTTGTAAACTACAAGTACTAGAGTAAACTTCTCACTGTATTTTTTAGGATTATAAAACCCACCCATCCAATATTATGAATTAATAATATATAAATTTTCAATTTACTTTCTGTTAAAGTGCACCAATACTACATAGGAAAAAAGTACCGTTTGCTGAAAGAAGTTCTAAGTTGGAATTCACCCGGAACATTACAAGGTTACATAAGGGAAGCCAGTCACTTTATATACTACTTTAATTAAATACTTTTTCATTTTAATTCACTTTTCCATTATCCTCCAAAATAAAGTCATAACATTATTTTTACAACTGGTAGCCTAGAAGTAAAGAGATAAATATACATATCTTGCTAGTGCATTATTCTGAGTATAATTGTAGAGTTAGCACTGGAGCTGTGGTTCCTGACAATATCATTGGTTGCCTCAATTATTTTTCTCTAAAATTGAATCCTAGTCACTAGTTTAGTCATCTACTTATCTACATATGCTAATATGTACAATCACATCTTTCCAAAATGTCAGAAGACTATCATATAATAAAGGTCAAAATACAGTTATCATAGAGTAAAGAAAAAAGTAAACACTATACAGTGAGAAGACATATGACTACACAAGAATTTTCCTTTTTGTCTCTTCTGTCTTTTCTTCTTTGCTAGATCTATGTTGTAATGCTTTTCTACATAGGCATGTTCAATAATGCTTTGAGTTCATCAGAACCCACATTCAGCTAAATAGGTGGCTTTACATCGGAAAGACTGGCCTGCAGAACCTAGAATGTAGGCAGTGCCTTTCATTTTGAGAGTGATGGAGTAAGAAGTATGGCTTGAATTGGGAGTAGGGCACTGCTTTTAAGACAGGGAGTACAATAGGTAATATGAGAATTAGAACTTAATTGTATCACAGAAAAAAATAGTAGAATGATGGCAGGCCTGTCGGATAAGGAAGAAGATTGGTGTGGATCTAAAGTTAACGTGGACTGTGTAAAGAAACCTGTGTCACAAACAAAAACAGAAATTTCTAAATGTTATAAAATGGGAATCTGGAGTTATAACCTGCAATAGTTTTCTAGTTTGAGTGTAAATGTTGCAAATAAGTTAAAGACTTCCAAACTAACTATTTATAATCAACATACAGATAATATTCTTGAGTCATATTTCCTCCTTTCTTCCATACTACAATAAAACAGTAAGTGTCACCTTTTGGTAACTGCTCAAGGCACTCACCTGTGTTAGAATTAATGTCATCTGGCTCTGACTCAGTCCCATTTTGGCTTCCATTTCCCTGAAGAGTATTCATTGCCATTAGCTTCATCTTCTGGAGCTTCATTGCTTCAGCCATCGCTGCAGCTGTTATACCTAAACCAGAACCATCAAATTAAAATGTGAATTAATTCTAAATGACAGTAAAATATGATCACAGTTATTTAACGAGAATAAACTGCATAGTACAAGCATAAAAGTAAATCACAAGTAAGCATTGAAATAATAAATATTTGAAAACCTATTTCAACTCATAATAACATCTTACAACAAATAGATAAAGAGATAAGAATATGGGACTTATCTGCAATTAAAAACACAAAAAAACAAATAAATAAAAAAGATATAACATTACAATAAATAAAATAAAAAGATATAACATTGCATTTGTTTACCTTATTAATATCAAGCAAAGAATTATTAACTGCCAAAAGGAACGTAATTCAGGAGTTAAATGTGTGTGTGTGTGTGTGTGTGTGTGTGTGTGTGTGTGTGTGTGTGTATGTGTAAAAATGGAATTAAGAATATTTCTGAACAAGACACCTTACATATCCTTAATTTGTAGAGACAATGAAAAGTTCCAATATTTAAGGGTTTTTCTAAACAAATAACATCTGTATGCAGAGCATAAGAATATCAGTGAGCAAACTTACCATGAAATTTGAAACTGCTGAAGAATCATGTAACAATAGTGCTATGAAAATGAAACATTATGTATAATTTCTTCTCTTAACAATAATAAAATAGGAAACTTTTATATCTCACTTATATAAAGACAGGTGTCAAAGAACCACATTGCTTAGGGGAATTGGAAGGTATTCAAGTTCTAAAACAATTCTAATGTAGATTAATGAAAAATCATTAAGGGATATAAATTCCTCTTTCCAATTTAGTCATACATTGCTAGTTCCCATTTTACAGTTCCTTTCATTTGAGTCAAAGTTTAGAGATGTAAACTATATCTCCATATTCGAAATTAGCTTATGATCTATATTATAACTTTATACTCATAAATCATGAAAACTTGGATAATAGTTGTGTCTTCAAGTAGAACCACAGTCAAGAATAACAGAAAAAAAAATGTCTCGTTTATTTGAAGATTTTCTAGTTACTTTTTACTGTCAAATCAATTATTTCAACAAGCTACTTATACCAGCGGTACATTTAATAAAAGAGGATACCCTGGCATATATTCCCCCAGTGTAGTCTTAGCGAAGAAATGCAAATAAAATAATAACAAAGTTAATTAGAGAATAATAAATTTTAGTTTGTTATAAGAATTTCAGCATATATCATATAATTAGACAAGGGTTAGTATAATGAAAGAAAGAAAAATTTTAAAAGTGAAAGTGATATATTTGCAGTTAAATATGCAGAAATATTTATTTGAGAATAAGCTTTGTTGTTTTAATCATGGTTTTTAAGATCAGCTCTTTTATGAGGTTTTATATGTATATGTAAAATTGTATGTAACAAGTGGACTGATGATCTGATCAGAGAATTTACAAGAGAAAATATAAAAATTGCTAAGAAATATTGCAGAATATGTTAATTATCTATGCAATTACAAAAATTAGAATCAAATTTGAAAGTTCATCTTACCCTAGTCAAAGTATTTAATATCAACCAAACAACTGACAACAAACACTGGAATGCATATGATGAAAAGAGAGCTCTCTCATTCACTCTTGGTGGGATTTCAAATGGTGCAGCCACTCTGAAAAAATCAGTGTGGAGAATTATATACATATAATTATATAATTATATTGTTTGTATGTATGTATGATTATATATAATTTTACAGCTAAATATCATTACACTGTGTATAAATATCACATTTTATACAATTATCTGTTGAAGGTCATTGTTTCTATTTTCTAGCTATTGTAAATACAACAGCATTGAACATGGATGAACAAATATCAATGGAATAGAATGCTGAGTCATTTGGACATATGCCAAGGAGTTGTATAACTGAATCATAGTTCTACATTTAACTTACTAAAAATTCTGAGATATTTATTATCCACGTCTACACTTTTTCTTTATAAATTCTCTGTTTAGACCAATAGCCCACTGCTAATTGGGCCATTTTTTTCCATGACTCTTATATTTGATTCTTTATATATTCTGTATATTGATCATATCTCAGATGTATGCTTAGCCAGGATTCTCTCTCATTCTGTGCAGTTCCTTGTGGGGACATGTTTCAAATTTAATAAAAAATCATTCCTTCTATATAACACGCATTCAATCCCATACGGGTCTGCCAGGTTCTTTAGCACAAGGCAATGATGAAATTGATAAATTATTAATAGGAATTGTATGAGAGGCCTCCAAGTTTCATAAAAAGCATCACGTCAATAGCCAAGGATTAAACAATGATTTTGCTATCACTTGGCAACAAGCCAAAGAAGTTGTAAAAAGGTGTCCACCTGTTCCTTCTATAAACAAACTCCATTGCAACAGGAAGTAATCCTAAATGTATACATAGAAATGAAATCTGGCAGATAGATGTGTTTCATTATACAGAATTTGGGAAATTAAGATATGTCCATCATACAATAGATAAGTTTTCAGGATTTCAATGGGCAACTGCTTTGAGTTCAGAAAAGACTGATTCTATAGTCACGCATTTACTAGAAGTTATGGACACCATGGGAATACCTGTACAAATTAAGACTGACAATGCTCCAGCATATGTCTCTAGTAAAATGAAACAATTTTTTTGTTTATTATAATATAAAGCATATTACAGGAATACCACACAATTCTACACAGCAAGCAATCATAGAGAGATCAAATTGTACTCTAAAAGATATGCTAAATAAACAGAAAGGAATAACAAAGACCCCTAGAGATAGACTACATAATCCTTTATTGACTTTGAATTTTCTCAATGTTAATGAGAAAGGAACAACAGCTGCTGAAAGGCATTGGACTACAGAAAAAACAGCTGAACTAAATCAGCCTGTCTACTTCAAAGATGTACTGACCTCTGAATGGAAGCCAGGGTATGTGCTACATTGGGGAAAGGGTTTTGTTTTTGTTTCCACAGGTGAAGAAAAGTTATGGATACCATTAAAATTAATAAAGACTTGGAAACTTCATGAAAATAAGAATTGATGGCTCATACACCCATATCAAAATTCTTTAAGATGTAAGAAAAAAAGGTTTTTGTTTTTGTCTTTATAGAAATCTAGAAATACCCATTTTTTGAAGTAAAAGACCTTGGACATCTATATGTCTAAAGCAGAAGGGAAGCTATCCATAAAAATTTACAATCAAAAGAATATCAGACCTATTGGTACCAGTATACTTCATAGGGTAAAATCTCATTGCTTAAACTCTCTATATATTTTTGTAAGTTTAACTCCCAGTTTAATTATAATTTAAAACTGGTTTTAGTGTTGGAATGTGGCTCTCTCCTCTAAACTCAGCATACTTGTTAAAGGAAAATACAAAGTTTCTGTATCATATCAGAAGAGCCACCTGATACGGGACAAAAGAATAACTAAAAATAAGGGACTATTCAATTGTTAATAATTCTATACTGAATAAATAGTTATATATTTAGCATCCTGTAGATTATGTTGGGTTTTAGTCTCTTATCAGTTTTCTGCAGTAATCCATGACAATGCCTAATTATGAACTTGAAGTATCCAAAAGGAAGATGGGGCCCTACAACAATGATTTTACATGGACTCGGACAAAGCCACTAGGCTGACAAACACCAACAAAATATCAGATTTGGACTACAAACTGCTCAGGACAATTTTGAGGCAGCTCACTGAGATAAAGGAACGTCACAGACTACTATATCCAGGGGATTACATAGCCTGAAGTAGCCATCTCTTGTGACCAAGTAGTACTCCCAATGGTTGGCACACTAACTCAGCCACATAACCTTCAACCTACATTCTGTCCAACTTATAGGATGTGCTGGGATAAGGAGTGTAGAAATTGTGGGAATACAACTAATGGACTGTTCCAGCCTCAGACCCTCAGACCCATGCTGCCAGAGCAAGCCAACTACTGACACTGCCTGGAGTACCAGGACCTAGAGGCTGGATGGCCCAGATTCCTTAGATGGAACCAAAAACAGCTGAAGAAAAATGTCAAAGTAATGATGCCAAATGATATTCTGCTGTACTCATCCATTGGTGCCTAGCCCAACTGCAACAGGAAAACATCAGCAGCTGATAAGACCAGATGCAGAAACCCACAGGAAAAAAAAATTAGGCCAAGCTTGGAGAATCCTGCTGAGAAGAGGGATAAAAGATGGTATGAGCCAGAGGGCTCAAGGACATCATAAGAAAACCCACAGAATCAACTAACCTGAGCTGATAGGGGCTCAGAGACCAAAGTGACCTTGAAGCTTGCATGCAACTGACCTAGACAATCTTACTGTAAGTGACAGTTGCATATCTTGGAATTCTTATGGGGCCTCTAACAGTGGGAGCAGGGGCTATCTTAGACTCCTTTGTTGGACTTCAAATGTTAGCTTTGATAATACCAAAAAAAAAAAAACAAAAAAAACAAAAAAACGCAGAAGACACTTACTATATATATTGCTGCTAAGGGACCTACCCAGTTGTGAGGCTTTTGAACCACAAACACGACTGCTTTGGCTATACATTCCTAAAAGTTCACCATAACTGAGCAGTAAACAACTACCTAGTTGAGTTTAAAGTCTGCACAACATGAGAGAAATCATACATAGTACTGGGACCTACCAAAGTATCCAGAGCTAGTGAGAACCCATATATTCCTATCGTTTTAATAAGCCATCATAATTCATAACTTAATTTTAAATACTTATCCTTATACCTATAGATAAGTGTAGCTTGAATCCTTAATCAAGTATGCCTTTATATGCAGAAGATAGAGACCATGACAGAGAAGTACAAGTAGTCAATATTCAGAGAACAACTCATCTTGAGACCCAATGCCCAGACTAAATGAATACATCTACAATAAAACAGCTGTACCTAGGCTCAAGAGCATAGTGGAAGAGGATGTAGAATAATTATAAAAACCAGAGAACCAGAAAGTTATCTCTGTGAAAGACATATCAAGAAAACATTGTTTTGCCCCAGGACTCCTTGACTTCTTATTCATAAAATATTTCTGTTACTTCTAGAAAAAGTCCAGCATCAAGAAATGTGATATCTCGCATCTATCTGCAAGTATTAAAGCCTTCCAAACCCCCTAAAGTTAGAGGTATGTGTCATTGCTCTTGGGTGCTCAACAGAAATTGATGGTAAGACCCTATTGCTGAAGGCACTGCATTTTTGAGACAGGAGTATATATCAAGCACGTCCTGATCTAGAAGCTTCATCCCTTTCAATAAGCTTACATAGTACCAGAAGTTGCAATGTAGCCCACTGAGTGATAACAATAATCAACAGTCTTGCCCACTTGTGAACCCCGAGGGCTACAATATTGACCATCCTTGCAAAAAATACACACAGAATCAGAAAAGTGGCATGACTGCTATGAGGGAAAAATGATTTCTGAATGAATTTATGGACACTTCCCATAAGAGGACACTCCTGTTTGATGATGGAAATCTAACCAAGAAGCCCTGCTAAGGAAGATCATATATCTTAGAGGAGAATCTACTACTCTTATTTTGCTTAATGAACATAGTATCCAAGAGTTTCTCAGTGCATATCACTATACTCAGATAAGTGTAGCTCTCATTCCTCATCAAAATAAACTTATCTATATAGTAGAAAACAGTGAATACAGAGAGTTACTATTAGTCAAAGTGTAGATAGCAAGTTTTTGTGGAATGTTCAGTTATAAATGGAATATCTACATAACATACCCTATCTCCAAGTCTCAGGGACAGCAGACAGAAAAGGCTAGTCACTCTACTGACTAAGAGATAATATGTAGCAATTACAATAGTCTATATCCTTGTATGTTATATTTATAAACTTTTGTTGAAATACTTATTTTGATATTTTTTCTTAAATGTTTAAGTTATTACTTACTAATGATTGACATATAAAAAACTGTACTTAGTTAGCATATACAACTTGTTAGGTTTGTAGGTGTTTTATATATATGTGTGTGTATGTGTGTGTGTGTGTGTGTGTGTGTGTGTGTGTGTGTGTGTGTATGCTGAAAAAATCTAAAAACTGTGCCATAGACCTATCTACCTTGTTAAGATTCCTACCATGTAGTATCTCAAACATAGGGTATGATATTAGTCATTATAAGAGCTATTATCTTGATCTTGGAACACTTGGTTCTAAATGGGAAGTCTCCATCAAATCTCTCCCCTCGGTTTCAGAAACTCCATGGAAAAGGAGAAAGATTATAAGATCCACTGAGGATAGTATATATTATGGAAACGTGGCCTTCTAAACATAACAGTACACAACAGACACATATGAACTCACAGAGACTGCAGCAGCTTGCACATGGCTTTCATGGGTCTAAATTAGAAAGAGTCCCATTACTGAGTGGGGCAACGAACAGGAACCCCTATCTCTAACCCTGAAGCTATTTATAATTTATAACTGCTTGCAAAATAAAAGTTAGTTTTCCCCAATGAGGTCTTACTGAATATACAAACCACTCTTAAGGGGGGGCTCTATATGCCTGTCAATAAATGACCAATACTTAATGAATTCAACGGAACTTTTGGAAGTTTTATTTTTGTCTCAAAGTCCTTTTTCTGAACATTTTTTATTTTACTGCTCTTTTAATTGTTTACTATGTTTTCTGGTTTTATGTTTTTATGGATTTTTAGTTTGTGTTTTGCATTTGTGTGTCTGCGTGTATAGGTATCTTGTGAATGTCTTTGTTTTTAATTTTTATTCATTTACTTGGTTTTTTTTTTAGTTTGTCTGTTTTCCCAAAGAAATATAAAAAAGTCATGAGGTTGAAAAATTGGGGAAGTTGGGAGGATCTGGGAACAGATGACTTGGGGGAAATTGTCATCAGAATATATTGTATAAGGATATTATCATTTTATAAAAAATTTTAAAAATCCATTTTCCCAACAAAATCTTAAATATCAAATTATGGATAATAGAAACAATATTGTGCCTTTTGACTATTGGATCCTCGTTTCTTGCACTGGAAACTCTAAATGCAATTTTATTATGCTCCTATAACTATATTTTATATTTTTCATGTAATATATAGCATATAATATTTTTCCAGTGTCTAGCTTACTTCCATTAGATAATAACTTTGATGTCATATGTCACAAGCAATTATAAATAACAAAACTTTTTTTAAATTGAGAAATATTCCAATGTTGATATGGAACATTTTCTGTTTGTGCTCATCTCCTTATAGAAGCATACATTGAATGTTCTGGCAATCATGAGTAGTGTAATTAAAAGAAAAAATAAAATATTTGTCTATAGCTCTTTTTTGCTTTTCATACATGTATCAACTAGTAGATGCTTCTGTTGATGTTTTGCTCAGTGTTACTGAGCTTTAAAGCTTCTGCACACATTTGGATATTAACTACTTCTTGGATATATGGTGTGAAAATGTTTTCTTTCACTTCATCAGTTGTCCTCTATATGTTTTTACTATTTTTCTTTGCTGGTCAGTAGCTTTTAAGTATGATGTAGTCATACCTGTCCGTTTTGCTTTAGTTCTGTGTATTTCTATTGTCACTTTCAAGAAATTGCTAACAAGTCAAATGTCAAGAAGATTTTCTCTATGCTTTCTTCTGGAAGCTGTTTGGTGTACAGTTCAGTCTCCCATTTCTGCTTGTGAATATCTAGTCAGTCTAGAAGGATCAGAGAGTGGTAACTCAGTCAGTCTAGGAGGATCAAAGAGTGTTAACTCACACCTTTAATCCCAGCCCAGGGAATATCTGGGAGTGGTAAGTTACTCCTAGACTGACTATGGGTAGATCCCTCTGCTATCTCAGACTGGTTTTTATTAAATTTGAAACATATACCCACAAATTTGCTATGAACAGAGTTAGGCATCCTTGTGGTACAATCAAGGATACTTAGGATATATTCCCAAGAATGGTAGACCTAAATATTGAGATAGAGTCCCATTTTCTCAGTAATCACAATAATGATTTCTATAGTGGCTGTGCAAGTTTGCACAGCCACAAGCTATGTGCTACTCTTGTTCCATATTTTCTCCAGTATAAGATGTCATTTGTGTTACTGATCTTGGCCATTATGACAGGTGTAAGTTAGAATCTCAGAGTTATTTTGATTTGCATTTTCCTGATCACTAAGGATGATGAGCATTTCATTAAGTGTTTCTTGGTCATTTCACATTCCTCTGTTGAGAATTCTCTGTTTAGGTCTGTACCCCTCTTGAATTGAATTATTTGGCTTGCTGGTGTCTAGTTTATTGAGTTCTTTATTTATTTTAGATATTGTCAGTGTGTCAGATGTGGATTAGTGAAGATCTTTTCTCATTCTGTAGGCTGCCATTTGAAATGATATTCTCTGTATGCAAAGATCGGTGTATAAACACAATAGTCATCCAGCAACTGAAAGGATCAGATGCAGATACCTATAGACAAATACTAGGTAGAGCTAGTGGAACCCATCAGAGGAGGGTGAGAGACGGAGAGCACTAGGAGTACACCAGGAGATCATGGCTCTCAAATTCACCCAGTACGGACCCCAGGGATTCATAAAGACTGAAGCAACAATCATTGAGCTCTGTATGGTTATAATATAGATCCTCTAAATATACATCATGAGCTTGATGCTCATGTGAGACTTCAAACAAAGGGAATGGGGGCATCTATTACTCTTTTATCTGTGCTTGGGATCATTTTCCTCCTACTGTTATTGCCTCTTCCTGCCTTGAGATGAGGGTTTGTGCTAGTCTTATTGTAATTTGTTATACTATGTTTGGGTGATGTCCCAGGGAGGCCTACTGTTTTATTTTTGTTCTGTAGTTATTCATTCATTTGTTTTTGAAAAGGTAATGGAGAAGTAAATCTGGGTGAGTGGGGATGGGAAAGAATAAAGGGAGGAGAAACTGTGGTCATGAGATAACATATAAGAGAAGAATCAAAATATAGTGATTTGAAAAGGAGCAAGCAACGTTTAGCTTCCTAATTAGTTATATTGTGACCATCAATTCACATTAGTTTGCAAACTTTTATGCCCAAACTGTGAACAAGTAAATTATCTGATGGTGATCAATGAGGATAAGTCAGTTCCCAGAAAGATGTTTTACACTTGAGAACAATATTTAACTAAATCAACAGCCAAGGCCTTCCAAATAATAATATATCTCTTAAAGGAAAACAGTTTAGATCATGACATGATTTCAGTCTACATTTCAAGTTCTGTGCCATGACTTGCTTGTTATTTGCAATCAATATTGTTTTGAGTAAACTCTGATAGACTAAAACACCTCTGAAATTCTCTATCAATAAATGATGAATATATAAAACTTTAGGCATATATTATATTGAGGTTTATTTTTATGAAATACTGATGCTCTGAATTCTGCGAAGAAAAACAAAACAATAAAAGTTATCACTACTATCTTAAAACATCAGAATGCAGTAAATGGAAAGCCATAAGAATCAAAAAGTAGAAACCATCACAGAAACTTAAATTGGTAAAAAATAAAATAGAAATACAACAAACAAAAAAGTAACTGACTTTGAGTTACTCAAATCAACTTGATACATGTACAATACAATACCTACACTAATGTTCAGGGAATATCATAGAAGATGAGATTAAAAGAGCCAGAGGATCAGTGCCTCTGATGCAAAATCGTACATTTTTGTGTGACATGAAAAGATGTGTCCATGAAATCTTAACAATATGACTGTTTACAAAAGACCTATACAGTGACAACTCTACTTGACATGCAAATGTGGACAGGCAAAATCTCACAATTCCTCAACCTTAGATCATGATCTACATAAAGGAACAATCAGACTTCTCTAGTTAAGAGCCCTCTGACATGTTATACAATACCAAATGGTCATCCTTAAACATGACAGGTGGATGAATAGATGCATAGATAGGTAGATAGACAGACAGACAGGCAGGCAGGCAGGCAGGCAGGCAGACAGACAGACAGACAGACAGACAGACAGATAGATAGACAGACAGACAGACAGGTAGGTAGGTAGGCAGATGAGTGTCTGCATGTGGATGGATGGATAAATAAAAATAGATTTATCTATTTAGCAATTTACTTAGCAGTAATAAAGAAAAGGATACCAGGGTACTCAGAGTGTAGGTACAGGAAAAAATGGAGTTGGGGTGAAAGAGCAAAAATAATATAATTACAGTATTCATGTGTGAAATTGTCAAAAATAATATTAATGTATGTACATACACATATAAGGAAGAAACTGAATAAGTAAAATTGTCACTAAAATAAGAATTAAAGTGCAAAGAAAGTATTTGTAATGGATTATTACAGATCACCATTGCAGGGAATCTTCTGGTCACCATCCAGATATAAACACAATGTTAAAGATAATACAAATTTTCAATACCAAGAGGAAACTTAACGAACTATAACTAGAGGTTCACTAAATATTAGATAGAACTTAGATTTAACCATGAAATGGTCTGTCTCTCTCTCTGTCTGTCTGTCTATCTGTCTATCTATCTATCTATCTATCTATCTATCTATCTATCCATCTATAAATAATTTTTTGCAGGTGTAGTTGAGCTGTAGATAGATATTAAATGAGATACAATCAGTCCGTGTTCATGTTCACCTTACCATTCAAACCGACAGATTGGAAGATGTACAAGAAGACAGTAAATTTTAATTTCGGAATGGAGCCAGAAAGGAAAATGACAATTATGAAAGGTTGGCAAGCATTGTAGAGTGCAACCAAAACACAGCTTAGAAGGCTGGCTGCAATTTTGAACAAATTGTTGTGGCCTTAAATGCTGAACAAAATTCCAAGTTGCCAAGCAACTATGTATTTACCTTGTACAGCTTTGTCTAAACAAAGTAATAACAATGAAACAATCTGAAAGTCTAAAAAATCTTCAAATACACCTTTTACATATGCTCTTAAAGAATTATAAGAAAGAACCAATGTAATAAGCTTATTTTTAACCAACATTTTCAAACTGTGTTGTATTAAATATTTACTCCACAAAAATGTGTAAAAGACAGTTTCCTTTATAAAGGGTATTTAGAATGGAAATAAAAGTGTCCAAAATCCAAACTTGTCTTACTAGGTTTATAAAGAGAAAACTGGATATGCCATACCTAAATAAAACCATGTTTAACTTCTTTATATGTCTTAAATCAATACGCATAATAACCTCATAAGTGGCAATGGTCAAATGAGGAAACTGAGGCACACGCACTGAGTTGTGGAATGTTAAAGAGCAACTCTTATGGCAGTTTGGCTTTTCATCCAGGTGGCCTCATTTATCTTCTTCGCTTCCTTTAGTTTTTGTTCCTTTGCTTTGTTGCTGTTGTTTTAGCTTTTGACATGGGGGTCTCATCCGGTAGTTTAGTGTGTCTTCGAATTCCCTATGAACTCAAAGCAACCTTCCTTCCTCAGTCTCTCAAGTGCGGTGACCACAGCTAGCCACGTTTCCTAGTTTTTAATGTTTCTTACTGTAGAATTTTTCAAGGCACTTTAAGTGCGATATTTATCATCTTAAACATAGAATGGAATTCTTCTAAATACAGTAACACCATAGGTTTCACAGTTTGAAAAATGTTTCCCTAATTAGGCTTGTTGTTGTTACTGCTGCTGCTGCTGCTGCTGATGATGCTGCTGCTGCTGCTGCTGCTGCTGCTGCTGCTGCTGCTGCTGCTGCTGCTGCTGCTGCTGCTGCTCCTCCTCCTCCTCCTCCTCCTCCTCCTCTTCTTCTGGCTTTCACATGCCACTCCTCATTTGCACAAATTTTTTTTTCATTAAAAAATGTCATCTCTACCAATGTATACCCCTGCTACACTTTCCTCCCCTCCCCTTCTAAACCCTCGCAGCCAGCACTCACCTCACCCCTCCCCATCCACCTATGACCTCCCCTAAAAGAGGAAGAAGTCCCAAGGTGGGCCAGCCTGGCAGGTCACATCCACTCCAGGACAAAGTCCTATTCACTCATCCCAAAGTCAGTGCTGTCTCTGCATGGAATGGGCTGCAAGGTGCCAGCCCATGAACAGGAACACAGTCTGATCCCACCCTTCATGGCTCTGCACACTCATGGCAGAGGAAAGCCATCCACCCCCAGAGGGCCCAGCTCTCTCTGCTGATGGATCTCCAGTGGCAGTTCCTGATTCACTGAGCTCCCCAGAGCTCCAGTTAGCCATCACTGTGGAACCTTTCCTCATAATCCCTATCCCCTTGCTCATACAGACTCTCCTCCCCTGCTCTCAGCTGGACCAGAAGCTCTGCCCAGTGCTCAGCCATGGATCTATGCCTCCACCTTCAATCCTCCTTGGTTATAGGTTCTTTTACATGAATTCAAATTAAGCATGCATATACGTTTCACAAAGAGATTATTCCTCAAATAGAATGATATTCAATTCATTATATATATTTTGATGCATATCAGAGAGTAAGATATTTTGTAAGATATTAATTGTGATTTCAGGTACAATATTAAAATAAAATAGCTTATGATATTATGTTACCCTTAACAATGAGAGATAAACTCTGTGAAATTTCTTGTCTACACATCATTTATTCTGCTAACTACACATAATTCTACTGCATTTTTGGAAGAACAATTCTTGCATTAAAATAAACATTAGCTTTCAAAATAAAGTAAAATGAAATACATTTTTTCATTAGAAAGCAAATATAGGTGTAACACTGCCTATCTATTTACTGCTAGAAATAGAATGAATGGAAAATTAGGCTCACATTAAATATATTTTTGGTCCAAAATTAAACTGCAGTTTTAAATTCTATTTACCATCTAAAGGGAATTAAAATGTGCTTTGTTTTTGTCAAAAGCCATAAAACCACCACTACGAAAATATTAAAAATCAGTAATGAACCACATTCTAAAAAGGCAATTGGCTTTCTAAAGATTATTGCCTCTTGTGCTTTGGAGAAAGCAGTCTTTCTTTCTTTGGACATAGTATATAAGTGCCAGAGGATCAATCATGAGGTCAGTTCTCCACTCCTCAAAATATCCTCAATCAAGTTGGATGACCTAAAATAAACTAATACTACAGTATTTTGATATTTTCATTTAACATTGTAACAGTTTATATTCTATTTATATTCTACGTAAAAAAGAAAACAAGAGATTCAGGAAAATTTATGTAACCTTCACATTTATATTGATGAAGTATAAATATGGATAAGCAGTCTATATGCATATCAAATAACATAGTAATGAACAAGGAAAATACTTGAAATAGCCACATGATCAAATGCACATAAATTCTTTGAAAAAAAACAGATTCCATAAAAATATTGATTCTGTGTCTTTCATGGACACACAACATTTTTCAAAGTCTATTTTACTTTGCCACTTAAATTATAATCTATTGAGATATTCAATATTCATTCTCTTTCTTAAGACCTCAATATAAAAAAAAAAATAGACATTGCTACTTTTGTATTGAAGCTTTGCACTGTTTCTATTACCAGAAAAAATTGTCTTTCAGAGCATGATGACTAAGAAATGTGTATCATCCAAGTATTTCTTTATATATAATTTCTTAATATTCTCAGAGTAATATCATCTTTAGAAGAGAAAGAGTTTGGAAATATTAGTAATTTTTGTCTCTAAAAAATTAGATCATAGCCAATATTTTTTAAAAATTCTGTGGAGAATATTCTCATCAATTAAGGCAACAATGTAACATTAGAACCACAAGCATCTAGTATTTAATTTTTGCCTAGTACGATGAACAGGTATAAAGAAAATATCTTTCCCCTAGATTCTCAAAAGTTCGTAATAAAAAGTAATTTATTCTTGAGAATAATAAAAAATAGGTATAAAAATAATTAAATCACATTATTAATAAAGAAAAGAACCATAATTTCCTACTCACATACTTATATGCACATGTAGTAAGGATACCGAGTAGAGCTAGAGAAAACTTTATAATGTGACACATTCTTTAGGCTCACCACAATTCTGTCATAGTCTTATTAACAATAAATTCAGAGAGAGAAAGATACAAACCCTTCTTCCTTCTTGCAACCAATAGCTTCAGATTGCTGAGGGGGCACAGTAATTCAAAGAGATCAAATGAAGGAAAAACCATAAAGAAATTTATCTTCTTCTTCACCTCATTTTTTCCAGCCAGAATTCCAAACATTTTGGTGATAATATATTTGACCTCAATACTGCCATAGCAGGACATGAACAAACAATACACAGTTGGGAGACAGATGAGAACGAAATGGCCTAAGACAATTAAAGAAACACTATACCATTTTGATGCTGAGATAAGGAATTCAGTCTTGTGTGGTTTTCAAAATTTCTGCAAGTGTTTCACATCAATACAGTTAGGCTCAGAAGTCATACATTAGAAGAAAACATTATAATTACTTAACACTCTTTTTGCTGGTTTCTTTCATTTGATTTGTGCCCTTTGCCTTTTTGTCTTTGACGTTTTTTAAAGGACATGCTTCAAGGAAGATTATAGCAACTTGTTCAAACAGTTGCCATTAATAATGTGTTCTCCAGAGTCAAATGCATAATTTCAAGGTGAGCTATCCCATCACGCCTTCTGTTAAAGACCCCAGTAATAAAAAAAAAAATTAGCTCCATCAAATTATACTTCTTAATCAGTTATTACTCAGTTTTTGCAAATGCTTGATTATATCTATATTTAATCTTTTTAAATAATTGTTGCATATAATATATATCAAATAATATATTTTCTAAAAGTAATTTTTTTCATTTTGTATGGTTCGTAGCAAGATATAACTTTAAAAATGGCACTTAAAATAAAATTACACATAAAATACATTTTGCGTTTTAGTTCCATTTGTGGCTACCAATAATTACACTGTAACACTATCTTTCCAAAGCTAATTGTAAGTAGCTTTACTTCACTACCATCCACTAAAACTGTAACTAGAATATTCTGACTATATAAGAACCTTTTTATTCTAATAGAGCTACATTTTTTCTCAACCAGAAAATTTGTAAAAAGTGCTTCCTAATTAATCTCCTAGTCTCTAATTTTTCTACTATATAATTTGTGTGTTTTATTGCATTCTCCCAAAGAAGTGTTTGCACATTCCTCAATGCTATCTAGTCTTTCCTTGAAGTCTATACAATGATGTTTTAATTTAGAATCTGTTATTTATAACCTCTTCAAATCTGACTGTGCACATTTTTGTGCAAAATTCCTACACATACTCAGACATTTAGCTAGACTTAACCTTTTGCCCATATAAAAACTTGGCTTTATCTTCATATTTTTTGATTTGTCACCTTGTCCCAGAATACTTTAATCTCTGAAATGTAATTATAACCTAACCAAACTTGATGGTATCACCTTAGATAATGAATTGAAATTGAAATTTTTCTTATTCTAATTATAAATATTTCACTATTTGAATTTTCTAGAGTGCACTATATAAACATACAAATAGTTATAACTTCTGACTTTTAAGAGGTTCTCTCTACATTTTACTATGGTTGTATTTATAAAGAAAGCAGAGGCTGTGATAACTACAATTGAGCACGTACTAAACGTTGCTTAATTTTGTGCTTTCAGGGGGATCTAGAATACTTTTTCAAGGACAAAGCATTGTTGATATAATAATAAATTACTGTTCTTCAAAACCAAAAACATGACAAAGTTCTCTAGTATTCAGACTATGGACATGTACAGGGATAAAATGTGCTTCCACACGCACACATATAATTTATGTAATTTATTTATTAGTTCAATTATCCTTTGTTGTCATGTCTCTAATGTTTTTAATAGAATATGACAATTGCTTTCTTATTTATTCAATGAAATAAGAAAAACATATCACCTTTCCAAATTATTTTAGTATTTTTAAACAAAATTTCTTTTTTAATGTATTAGTTTAAAGAAGTATTTGTCCCTGACTAACCACAGAGTGACTCTAACTAGTGAGAGGAAAATTACATTACAAATCAACAGCTACCTGTTATCAAATTACAAGGCATTTTCTTCAAAGACCTAAAGAGCTAGCAGACTGACCAGTTAACATGTTTCCACTGACCTGCGGCAAATTTCTTTCTCAGTTAATAGCATCTGAAGAATGCTTCCTTTGATTCTTGTCTCTGACACAAAAATGATTGTCCCATTTAACCACTCTTCTATCACATATATCAGAGAATCCTATTTACTCACACACTACTGGAACATTAAAACACAATAGAATGATTGTCTCTAGAAGAAAAATTTAAAGATAGACTTTTTTAACCCCAAAAGGGGGTTGAGATCAAAAGCTAACTTTAATAGATGTTTGACTAAGGTCATACTCCTAGGAAATGGAACACTGGAGATGAAAGAAAAGAAATAGGTTTGGCTTTTGATCTCAGCCAAATCCATTTGGCATTGTTTAGCTTTTATATAATACTTCAGTTTTAGGTGATATTATTACTGAAATGAATTGGCTTTCTTCTTGAAGCTTTAATAGCTATGTATTACTTTGGAAGTTAGCAGTTTGGTAAAACAGTTCTTGCTTTGTGATCTGAGAGTGCAATGTTAGTTGTAAACAGGCTTTTTTTTCATTTTATTCTAACATCCTAACAAGATACTATCACATATTCACAAAAATGTAAAGTGAAATGTCAAAGCTAGTTCCTACAAAATATTTTTTACAGAAAACCAGGATGGGACTCGTTAATATTTATAATGCCAAAGGTCCCTACTCTAACATCCAGTATTTGAATGCATATTTTCTAAGAGTGAAAAGTTGGCAGTAGATGAAGCCAATATGTGAGAAAAACAATCACCCACAATTGTGTGTCAAGCTGTTTTACATAAAATGTACTAAATTTTGTGAAAACTCAAGTTCATTTGTGGCATTTTTAAAATTGGAAAAGTGAAAGGGGATAGGTTGGCTCAACCACCATCTACATTGAAAGTTCTGTTCCAAGTTCTATTTTAAATTTAGAATTCTACAACAAAAAAAATGGTTAGTTCTATGAATTCTCAAAACTAAACAAACATTTGGTGAGCTTTCTAAATCTATTATCTAACATTTTAAATATGTTTGTAAATAATTGTAACATTAAATTTATGGAATGGTTGCCAATAAAACTAATACCTCCCAAAATTATGTTTTTCCCCCCTCAGGTTCAGATTATTACTATAAAAGTTTAGAGTACCGTGCCTTATTTCAGAAGTACCATAAATATTATCTTGGTGGGCCACTTCTCTTTTCAGATGCAAACTGAATAATTTGAAAAAAATTAAAAAAATGTTTTGAGGTGACAATTTCTCATAATGTATCAAAACACATTACTTGGCAGATATTTTCTAAACAAAATAATAACCACAAAGTTCAATTTTTATGAAAAAATAGTTTCCAGACTAATAGGTTAGCAAAAGTTTTCAAAAGAAAAGAGAAATGTCTAAAGAAACATCATGTCTCAATTTTATTAAAAAGACTGATCAATAGTTATTATATCTAACCAACCTTTAAAAAAGGAGTTGTCATTCAAAAATCATTAAGAACTCTCTACAGAAAAGTGATTGAAATTGTCATCATCCAACACTAGATAGGATCATATATAGACACCAACAGGCAAACATTAGGCAGAACTAGGGGAACCCCACAGAAGAAAGGGACAAAGGATTGTAGGAGCCAAAGGCATTGAGGACAACAGACGAACATGGTACAATGAATCAACTAAGCATGACACACAGGGACTCACAGAGACTGAAGTAGTAATCAAGAGCACTGTACATGTCTGAGCTACATCCTCTTCATACATAATGTATAGTTACTTAGCTTGGGTTTTTTTTTTTTTTTATGAACTCCTAGTAATGGGAGGGAGGGTGTCTCTACTTCTTTTGGCTTCACTTGGAACACTTTTCCTCATACTAGGTTGCCCCATGCAGCCTTGATACGAGGATTTGTGCCTAGGCTTATTGTAGCTTGTCATGCCATGTTTCTGTTCTTTATTGGTGGGTGGAGAAGTAGGTTTGAGAAAGAGGGGAAGTGGGGATGTGGGAGGCAGGAATGGAAGGAGTGTAGGGAGACAAAGCATGGGTGGTATGTAATGTATGAGAGAAGAATAAAATCTAAAAAAGAAAAAAAGAAATAATTTCTAAGCAAATTACTAAATTATAACAGATGCAAATAAGTTGTCAGTGGTTTTTAAGGAAGTAATCTTTACTACTCTGTGTCAAATTTATTACACTTGGCTGCACTAAACATAATGAAATAACACATGGTTTTATTTTTAATATCTTTCTTGATTCAATCTTGTTAACATTATATATTTATGTGAATCCAAGTTATCTGAGGGCAAGTTCTGTGTCTTAACTATTGATTCATTATCAAACATATAAATAAATTAGTAGAGTATATACACAAAAAGAAGAAAAATAAAAGTAACAGTTATACAGAATTAACAATCATTTCAAACCTAGTTGTCTTTGAATATTATAAATTAGGGTACCTTCTTTCTGTCCTTTCTATTACTCTCTATCCTTGTCAAAAAATTATTTAGTGTTATTTATTAGCCCTTCATGCTTATCACTTCTCAGTCCCTGATTCTAACCTTCAATGAAAACCCTTTCAGACGCAAACCAAAGGCAGCAAAGAGGGAAAAAAAGAGAAATGTGTTAACTGTTTTATGAAATAAATCAAAATTTAAATGTCCCAAGGATAGATGTCTCAGATTAGAACACTTTTGAGACTCAAAGGATTTACAATAGATTTGGCATTCCACTTTCAAAGAGAAAACAGACCCATATTTCAGGAGACTATTGAGGGTATTATTCGATCCTTCAAGATAAAAAGCTCTGTAAGGAGACACATAAAATATAAAAGATTAAGGTTTTTCGGAATCTATTTTTTTTTAACATGGAAACAGGCCATTCCAATGCTGCAAGTAACAGAACTAAATACAACTGAGATACTGATAAATTGCCTGGATGAAGAAACAGCACTATCCCTTTTTTTATCCTTTTATGTCATTAGTCCACGGGCCACGTTAAAGACAATAGTTTTCCCACTATGTTTTAATGAACTGAAATGATTTTATTTTTACTACCAAAGTCTGAATGTAGCTTAAGTAGATCAGTCAGGAAGAGGGAAATGCAACATACTTCAGTTTTGTCTTAATGTTTCCCAATTGATTTTAAAGCTAAGGATCTACATACAAACAAGCCAGAGTAAATTTCCTTTGGTGTATTTTTTTTAATTGAGACAGAAATATTGTAATTAAAAAACAATTACTCAAATATTCATGCTGAATTTAATTGTTTTATATTTCTACCTCTATAGCCTGAAAAAAAAGACATACTTTGCTTTCACACGTTCCAACTGAATTCTGACTTCCCTGAGATGAATTGATATTTTGAGATTTCATCACATGAATATACCAGTGTAATTCAAAGTAAATTTAGTTTTATAGTATGTGGATGACTATGACCAAATACATTGTATTCATGTATGAAATTATCTTCTAATATTTATCATTACAGGAAAAAAGTTTTGCTTATAAAATTGTAAGCCAAATCTAAAATTGTTAATTCACTACTCAAAATTGCATAGAATATTTTTCAGTGACTCATCAAAATTTATACAACTCACAAATAATATATGATAGCTTCTTTAATGTACATGATCATAGCTCCCAAAGAGACCTAAAGTAACTAAAAGTAATCTTATCTCATAGATTAAAAACATGTGGCAAAGAGAAATTTATTTTCTTGTCTCATTTATATCAATAAGTGGAAAAGTATTCAGAATTTAGTGCAACGATGTTTACCGTAAGCTACACTATTAACGCATGAGTCATCATCAGAATATGTTAGCCTCATTTAAAAAAAAATACTGAATGAAAATTTCCTATAGGTGCCCCAGTCAGGTGATGGCTTGGTTGAGAGAGATTTGCCCCTTGCCCCTAGTCCCTCACCACCTACAAAAGACAAGGAAAGCTTTTCCCAGGGTCAGGAGAGAGGAAAAGTTTATCCTGTCTCTCATTGGCTGCAGCACTCAGAAAAGCAGGCCCTGCCACTTCCCAGGCAGAAAAGGAGAGCTTGCCCTATTGACAGGGGTGCAGGTAATCGGCCCCATGAACTTGTATCAGAGATCTGGCCCTACCTCTCATCTGCCATATGCTGGAGTGGGCAAGGAAGATATGACCTGCCCCCTTTCCCAGCTCTTCACTGCATGAGGCAGGTAGGGGAGCTGGCCCTGGTGTCATGAGAGTAGGAGAATCTATACTGCACCTCACTTGAGCCACTCAGTAGAGCTGACTTTGAGAAGAAGTGCAGAAAAGTCTGCATGTAAGGCATAAAAGCAGACCTGACCCTCTCCTGCTTGTTTGCCATAGGTGAGGGAATGATGTCTTCTCTTCATGCCCCTTGCCACACAGGGCAACAGCACGATATCCAAAAGGAGTTTTAATGAGTACCCCACATTAATAGGGAAGCAGAAGCCAGACCAAGGATCCATTGCAAAGAACACTTGCAAGTAAACATATGTGGATTAAGGGGTATAGTGTTTGACTTAACACTACAACTTTCATGCAGAATTATTTTTATTTTCTCTTCATTTTTCATTTATTTCTGGCTATACATTTACAATCGGCTTCATTTGTGGGGAGGAGGTTACAGGGGCAAAGGGTGGAGAGGAGGGAAGGAAAGACGAGGGATCAGGATGCATGGTTTCAAATCCAGAAAGAATCAATAAAACGGTTTAAAGAAGAAAATTTTATATATGCATATAACGTGTGTTGATCAAACCAAAACCATGTACCTTCCAATTCCTTTTATCTACCCTCTATTATTGTCTCTTTCAACTACACAAGTTCTGTTTCTGATACTTTTTTTATTATATCAGTGTATTTTAATCATATTACCTCGCAACTCCTCTCCTTAACTCTTAGAACTCTTAGTAGATCTACTTCCACCTTCTCAAGCACCCTCATAATGTCATGTGTTCTTTTTTTATTCTTTTCTTCAAAACCATTCAAAATATACCTAGTGACGACTGTAAAAATGGTATAGGAACATTTACTAGAACATGGGTCTTCAGGATGAAGAAAGTGATTCTCTCTTTATAAACAATAATCAATTGTAAATTACTTTCAACAAGAATTACTTCTTGAGGGTGCCTCTTCTCCATCCATGCAGACATTTTCAGTGCTTTGTTCTTGTGTAGGTCTTATACAGCAGTACTAATCACAGTAAGTTCATAAGTGCAACAGACTTGTCATGTTCAGCAAATACATTTTCATTGCTGACATTGATAAACCCCTTATTTTGTGGTAACAAAGTTTGATGCAGATGTGCCCTTTAGAGCTGAGCAATCAATAATCAACAGTCTTTTATACTGTGGATGTCAACAAGCAGTGGTTCTTTCTATTCATTGATATTTAGTGAACAGAAGGGAAGAATGTCCTGAGAAGAATTTGGAGACACATTAATTGATGAACATAAAGATCCAAAATTATGAGTTAGTTTATTACTGTGTTGATTTAGAATAATAATAGTAGGTTTTCCTCTATGTCCTATGAGTAGTGCAGCAGGGTTTATATTCAAGCATAAAGTAATTTGTAATTCTCATAACATCTGTGCCACTAGTGCACCAGAGGGCAAATCTTGTCAAGTCATTGTTATAGCTTGAAGTATTTACAACATGCTAAAAAATGAAATACACAAGTAAATAAATAGACATGGAAATTATCAATCTAAATGAGAAAAATAGTATCTAAAACTCAAATAGTACAAGTTTTTTCTCCCTTTTTAGAGGCAACAAAACTAATATTTATTTATTTACTTAAATTTATCTATGTATTCCCCTGTTCCCCCGCATTCCCTCCTCCCAATCCCTTCCAGTTAGCCTTGAAACTCTCCCCACCCATCACCCCATCCCCTCCCCCAAAAAGGCAGAAGTACCAAGGTGGGTCAACTCAGCGCAGCCCATTCACTCCAGACAAGTCTGATTTCCTCAACCCAAAGTCATGACTGGGTTAGGTATTCCTCTGCAGGGAATGGGCTCCAAGGTGCCAGCCCACACACAGGAACACAGACTAATCCCAGCCTTTGAGACTCCATATAATACCCATTCCAATTGACAGTTGTCTACACCTGGAGGGGCTAGTTTCTTTTCCCCATGGATCTTCACTGGCTATTCTTGATTCAGTGAGCTCCCCAGAGCTCCAGGCAGGATTCACTGTGGGGCTTCTTTTCATAATCCCTATCTCCTTGTTCATACAGACTCTGCTCTCCTGCTCTCAGCTGGACCAGGAGCTCTGCCCAGTGCTCAGCCATGGATCTCTGCCTCCACCTCTATTCAATATTGGATGTAGGATCTGTGATAGAACTTAGGGTGGTTATTCATTTGATGATAGGGAAAGCTGTGTTTAAGCACCCCCTCCACTATTGGTTTAGACCTAGCCAAGGACATCCCTGTGAATTCTTGGAGGTTTCCCTAGCACCCGGCATCTTTCCAATCCCACACTGGCTTCCCCTATCAAGATATCCATATGAAGTTGCTGGCTTTAGATTTCTAGGTATGAACACTTAAATTGGAATAGCCAATGAATTCAGCAAATTAAAAAGGAGCAGTTGAAAAGGGAGAAGTTTAAAAGGAAGGAAGAATGTTGACAATAATTTAAGTCAGAAAAGTCTTTAAATTACATTGACAAATCAAGCTTTTTTATTTTCTTATTTTTTATTTAAAAACATGCCATTTTTAATCTATGTATCCCTCTTTTCTTCCCTCCTTTCCCTCCTCCCAATCATTCCCAGTCATCCTTCAGCCTCTCCCCTACCCATTTTTTAACAGTAATAATAATCTAAATACCTTTAATGTATGTAGTATAATTTTTCTAATATTAAGTGGTCACTATGTGGACATTTAAAATGTGTCATTTGAGAGTTGATACAAATACTACCACCATTTTGAAAACAAGCTGGTATCAATATTTGTAGAAATAAGCTTTTACTCTCAATGACTTTAGACATTTAAAGGTACATGTTTTCTCCATAACATCAATGTGTTATGGAGGTCAGAGTAAAGTGTGAAATATCAGTAATATTTTAAATAAAATACTGTAGCATCATTGTATCAGTCAGCCTTCTGTAAGAAAATATCCAAGATAGTTACAGTTAACTTCTGAAGTGAAAATATTAATCTCATTATTGTAGAGGTTCCAGTCCATGATGACTGTTCCCATTGCTTTGGACCTGTATTGAAGTAGCCCATCAAAGCAGAACCATAAGGTATAGCCAAACCACTTAGATTGGAAGCCATGGAGCAAAAGAAAAGTGACCATGCTCTACAAATTCTTTTATAAAATGTATCCCCAGTTTTAATAGCCCCTCATTTAAAGATTCTGACACATTTCATTGATTCTTTGTTTTTTCCAGACAGAGTTTTCTGTGTAACAGTCCTGGCTGTCCTGGAACTTGCTTTGAAGATCAGGCTGGCTTTGAACTCACAGAGATTCTCTTACCTCTGCTTCCCAAGCGCTGAGACTAACAGTGTAAGCCATGGCTTCTTCTGTCTTTCTGTCTTTCTATGGCTGCCTTAAATACTCTCTTGGTTCAGTTAAGGCGTGGCCCCACCACTGCTTGCCTGAGAGCCTGGAACTCCTTCTGTAAACTAAAATGACCTGGAACTCAGTAGGGATTAAGGTCTAAACCTTAATAGGTGTAGTAATAGCTCACCAGTACCAGGATACTCCCTGAGCTGGGAATAAAGGTGTAAATCACCACTCTCTTATCCTCCTAGACTGACTATGGGTAGAACCCTCTGATATCTCCGAATGTTTTATTTATATTCCACATTTCATTACTTCCAAATTGAGGTGAAAAATCTTTAGCATATGGATTCTATTGTATATACAATATTAAATTATAAAACTCGATTTCTATATTATTATCTTCTTGTAAATTTTCAGTGTTCCAATTTATAAACTAATTAATAATTTATTGCATGTAGTTCTGCTATGAGGCTTAATTAAATATGCTTCACAGATTATTACTATTAGTAGTAGTAGCAACATGTGAATTAATGATGTTCAGTTTTATAGAGATACCATAGTGATATAGATACAAGTTATTAAGGTTGTATTTTTTCTTTTCTATATATTTTGTACAAATACCTTTATATGTTAGAATTCTAGTCCCCTCATATATTAAAAAAGCCATCCATATCCAATAGTGTGTTGATAAATAAGAAGAGAAGGTAGCATATTCATAAGAGATTTCTTACAAGTAATTTTCTCCCATAATAAGTTGAAATTTCATTTACTGCATTGCATAAGAATTTCAAAAATCACAGTTGAATTCCTTCATGAATTCCTTCATGAAACTTGACAGTCTGTAAACAATAGAACTGGTTTTTCTTTAAATGAAAAGAATTTTTGCTTTGTTGTATGCTGTTTTCCAGAATGTACTAGTAGAAGTATGTGACAAGAAGCAATGACAGTGCTTTCAATATGATACAACATTTGATAGACTCTTCCCTTTGTTTTTGTTACAAAGAAGATTTTGGATGGAGGAAAAATGTGGCATTGTATGGAATAGCCAAACTCAGGAAACCTTGAGATTATTTGCCAAGGGTTAGGCCCAAACTTGGGTCAACAACATGAAAGTAATCATATATGATATTTTTCTCCCTTTTGAGGTTCATATATTCTTAGGACTTGATGAGATCATTTTGTTATATATAGTTCTCTCTGTAGAAAGAATATGATACCAAGATCAAGACAATGATGGCAAAAAGTGTTTCAAACATCTCTCCTCTGAATCAAGACAGTCCTCTGTACCAGGTTACTATAAGGTATATCCAAGATAACAGATGTAACATATACTGAAAATATTAAAACATTATGTACAAAGGGTGCTTTTTCTCATCATATTTTTAAAAATCCTATCAAATCAGATTCCCCTTTTCTATTTCTCCAATTCAGTTTTAACATTTTTAGGCCAAGGAAGCAAATAAATTCTATTTCACACAAAACACCTCAGTGTTTGAGACACAAGAGAAAAGTAAGTGTACAGTGGCCTGTGGAGATGGTTCAGTCACACTGTTCTTGGAAGACCTGAGTTCTGTTCCCTGTAACTACATTCAGTAACTCACAACTCCAGTTCAGGGAATCCATTATCTTTATCTGGCCTCTGTTCAACACAATGCACATATTCACATACATAATATTGAAAATAAAATAAATCTTTAAAAAAGATTTTAGAACACTATCAAGTTTGAGCTACAATTAACTTTAACGTAATTACATCTTAATAATGATTGATATTCACTTAAATATTTGAGACAGTTGAAAATACATTGTGAAAAACAATAAATTTTATTTTCTTTCTGACAGATTTGGTCTTTCACTTGAAAAATGACAAGCATTTCTTAAAGTAATTGTTATTCCTGTCCCGCAGTTTTTCTGTCAGTAAAATGATAAACTGTGTAATGGAGTTCACTAAATTTTTTAAATTTGCACATATGCATAGTAATTCTAGTAATAGAAACATTATTTTATATCAAAAATATATTCTGAACTTTTACTTCAAGAACTGTAGGGTAGTTGTTTAGAATAAGTGCAATAATGGTTTAAGAATTAGGACAAAAGTATGAAAATGGGAGGATTTTCTCCATCTGCTGTAACAGGACATATGACTGATTTATGCCACAGGTCCTGAATTATTGAGACTAAATCATATATATTATATTTTATATGAGGTATCAAGGGATCACACCATCTGGTGAGAAGTGATCAATGATAGCACTTTATTCTTAGTATAAACCAGAATAACTCAGTGATTAAAACATTTTTATGAAAAAATATGAAGTTCTGCCAAGACAGTCAAATTAGAAAATTTGATATCCTATGTCTAATACTCTCCAGCCAAAAAATAAGTCAGCTGCTGGACAATTGATGGTATACTCCTTTGAGATGTCATTTTCCTTGTTGACCCCAAACAAGATGCTATATTGTCAAGTAACTTTTACTACAAGAAGATACTTAGCTAAGTAGGAATGATATAATAAAGTAAAAATTGTATAAGTGTTGGAACAGAAAGGTGATGCATACAATAGTCAGTACAGAATAGTGGTAGGGAAATATCCAGATAAAGAGGAATAAGAAACATGATTTAAAAAATGTTCTAGCACTAAGAGAAACAAGATATTTAAAAGTACGCGAAAGTCTTTCACCTAAAAGCCAAAAATGTGGGACTGGAGAGATTGGTCAGTGGTTAAAAATACTGGCTGCTCTTCCAGAGGACCAAGATATGGTGATATATTAAATAAAAGTAGCCTGAAAAATCAGGGAGACAGGGAACACACATCAGCCAATTATCACCCAGTGAATTCCCCAGACCAAACAGGTTAGACCCTGTTTCCATAAGTCCTCAGACAGATTCAGCAAGCAGGGAAAAAGGCAAACCTTTGGTTTCTCCTGCCTTATATTTTTTTCCCGACCCAGCTATTTTACTTCAATATTCCTAGAATGGGGGAGGATTAAAGATGGATGCCATCAGCTCCTGGCTCAGTTTGGCCTTGAATAAGTGCTAGGACTAAAAGCATGGGTCACCACTTCCTGACTTTCATGGCTTGGCTCTGCCCTCTGATATTTCAGGCTATTTTTATTGAATATACCACCACATATCCCCTTTTGTGTCAAAAATAAAAAAGAAGTTTGTACTATTTAAAAAAGGCACAATAAGCTATTTTTTATTGAGTGTATCACCACACTGGGGTTCAGTTACCAACACCTACATAGGAACTCACAACTGTCTCCACTCCAGTTCCAGAGGATCTGACAACTTCACACCAATGTACATAAAATACATTTAAATAAATTATGAAAAATAAAAGGCAAACATAATTCCGTACTAAATAAGTTATAGATTATTTAAAGCAAAATAGAGATCCACTGAAAGGAAAAAAAATTAATCCTTTTAGCTGACAAATTGGTTTAAAATGGGCTTTAATAATTGGAAGAGACTGAAAAATAAAACACTTTCTGTGACAAGCCACACACCATTACCAATTCATTTAAAATGCATCTAACTTCTGATACACAAGTACAGATGTCTGAATATAGACAAAATAGGATGACAAATTTACAATATGTTTAAACATAAACTTCATTCCACTTCCCTGACATGGTGCTAAAGGTCTACAATCTCAATATTTCAGAGTCTGAGGCAGAAGGATCAAGAGTTCAAGACTGAAGCTAGGAAGATATCATGTCCTCAAAAAAAAAATTAAGAACTAGCAAAATTCCCCAACTGATAAAGGTACTCACCAAGGTCAAGCATTATGATCTGAGTCCAATGTCTGTAGTGTACATAATGGAGAAGGGGAATATACATCTAAAAGTTGTCCTATGACTTCCACGTCTGTCATGGAACAAACTCATGTACACGTAAACATACACAAAAACAAACCAATATAATTTTAAATAAAATAAAAAAGGAAGGGAATGGGAAGGAAGTAGGGGACTACACTGATAAATAAAAATGTCAATTTTTAATGAAAAAAAAGGTTAAGTCAGTAAAAAAAAAATAAGTACAATTACTGTAAATTTCAAATATATTCTTTATAACCTTAAAAAAGTTGTGCTTCTTGTTTAAAAATATGGAAAATTTAAAGTAATTTTACTACAACTTTAATAATTTCAGCCCCCAAAACAATGGGTATAATCGTACGAATTTCAACCTTATAATCAATGGATAAACTTCTTTGTCCTTTTGTAAATGGACTGAGGTACTCTAAGTTTTGATGTTTCTGATGCACAGATTGAAATGGAAGGCTCTCAGCAAAATTCCTTGTCTTTCTTTTATTTTTCTTTTAGTTAGAAAAAAATATAACTAGCAAAATTAAAATGGCGTATTAGCTATAAGTTTACAGAGAGACCCCTGATTTGTTTTGAATAAGAAAGAAAGTCTCTCATAATCTCCTGTATTTGAATAGTTTTTCCCCAGTTAGTTACAATTTTTTGAGGAAGATTAGGAGGTTTGTCATTCTAGGAGTAAACATGGAGGCTGAAGTTGAGAGTTTAAAAACTCATATTATTTCTATTTTTCCCTCTCTCTTCTTCCTACTTGCAGTTAAACAGGTGAGCCCTCAACTTTTTGCTCCAGCCACAATACCCTCTTGCTGCCTTAACTGTGGCACTAAAGTAATCTAGTACTCTGGAACCATAATCCCAAATTAATTTCAGTCTTATATAAGTTCCTTTCATCATGGTCTTTTAAAGCACAGCAATAACAATAACAAAAATCTAATGGAAAAAATGTACTGGGTTATTTTAGTGAAGAACTGAGCGTTTGGGGATTTTTTTTCTTTTGTTTGGTTTAAGTTGTGATTTTTTAGGAGGGGGATGGACAGGGAATGAAAGTCGTAAGACTACTGAACTTCAGAATAGAAAATAATTGAAAACTATAAACAGAGCTTAAGGAACCTTCTTTGTAAGAACATAGCATAGAAGACAGTAATGTTCTGAACTAGGCTTTCACAGTTCTGTAAGATTCTATGCATGCTACAGGAAGATAAAACTCTCATAAATCTTATCCACTGTGAATTACAATAACAACTAGCCTATCAGGATGTGCCTACTGGGAAAATAGTAGTGTGAATGTTATGAAAGTAACCATAGACTTTCTGATTCTACCTAGCTTATTCATTAGGCCTAGAACCTAAAGCTAGTCAGGTTATTACTATTATTCTGCTAAGTGGACATAGTATTGATGTGACTTCTAATGACTTAGAATTATATCCATAGACGAATTTCTCAACCCTCATCATAGAAACTTCTTTTTTGCAGTAAAGACTGATTAAAAAGTTATCAAAAGAAAAAGCATAAGGACTGCAGAATTTACCTCCCTCAGTGAGTCATCTGTATCACATTTCTTCCTTCAACAAGGCTCCAAATCATTGTTGAGGAGAGCAGTAAAAATTGTAAGAGTCAGAAGTGCTGGATGACTACAAAAATTAAACAGTATTTTGCAATCGAAGGTCATATGTATTTACATGGTTGTGATAGCAGGTGTAAGCCCTATGCAAACTCAGTCTACACAAAATCTCAGTATTACGAGAATGGTAGGCACAAAGCCCATCTATAGCTGAGGAGCTACTAGTAATGAAGAGCTGCTGGGAGGAGACTAGGTAATGAGCACATGCCCTGGTAAACTAGTCATTCTCCAATAGGAGGGGTGCACATCCAAGAATACATGGGCAGTACGCATTGTAATGAATGGATTTTCTTAAAAGACACAGGATGGGTGAGTAGAGAAGGGGAAGGGAAATGAATATGAAGAAAATCAGCATGAGACATTTTCAAGCAATTAATTAAAAATGAAATTTGGAAGAGGAATGTTGAAGCATATGGACAAAATAGGGGTATTAGAGAGAATTAATGGGGTAGATATAATCATATTTCATATAACATGATAAAATACACTATATGAAATTCTCAAGTGTCTAAAATAAGGAAAATTTAAAAAATAAATTGTATATTATTTCAAGAATGGTAAATTTGAATTAAAAGAAAAAATTATGGAAAGATTCTTAAGATCCAGAGCAAATGGAGAACACCCAATACAAAGTCTTCAATTAATTCAGGACTAACCAATGTAAGAACAAATGAGTAGTTAGAAATGGCAGAAAATATGTGTACCTCAAAAAATAATGAAAGGATAGAAACAATCCAATCCATTGTACACTAAATCTAACCAAGAGAACAAAAGAGTCAGAAAAATATTTGAAGATACAAAGACCTAACTTGCGGGAAATAAAAATAAATTGTAAAGAGAACCATGACTAAAAGGTACAAAGAACAAATAATTTCTTTGAAAATATTCTAAATTATTATTAGAAACTCTGCATGCACAAATAGGTACATCATCATGAAACTGAAAGAAAACTTGTTTACCATGTAATTCATATCCATGGATATATGTACAGATACATGTATATGTCTTGATTATTACTTAACTGCTGTGAAGAGGCACCATGGAAAAAGCAACTTAAAGAAGAAAGCATATAATTGGGGGCTTGTTTACAGCTTCCGAGGGTTAGTAAATAGGCATCACGTCAGGGAATGTGAATGCAGTTAAGGCATGGCACTGGAACAGTAGCTGAGAACTCATAACTGATCCCTAAGTTGCAGGCAGAGAGAGAAAAAGAGTAAGATTAGACCTGAAACCTCAAAGACCACCCCTAATGATGTACTTCCTCCAAAAATGACATACCTTTCTAATGTTTCCTAAACAGTTTTCCAAATGGAAACTAAACATTGGACTATATGAGAGTATAGGAGCTATTCTAATTCAACTAGCCACATTATATTCCCTGGCCAGCAAATGCTTGCTTCCATGTCATAGTAAAATATGTGTTCAGTCCAATTTTAAAGATTTAAAAGTCTTTCCCATTCTCAACACTGTTTTATACTCCAAAGTTTCCTCTAAGAGTCAAGTTAATCTATCTGTCACTCCTTATAAAACAGAAAAATAAAATGACATACTTCCAATATGCAATGACAAAAATGCATTACCATTCCAAAAGGGAGGGAAAAGAACATAGTTTAGACATAGTTTAGAAAAAAGCAGGACCAAAAGCCAGCAGGGCAAGATCCAGGACTAGAGTTAGCTCTTCAGATTCCTATTCCTTCCAGCATTGGTCACTATAACAGATTTCTTTCTCTGGGGCTTGTTTCACACTTTATATTTATCTCTTCTTACCAGATATCCCTGGCATCTCTGACATTTTAGGATCTCTAAAACAACCTTCATAAAATGGTCTTTCTGACCTCCATACAGGGACTCTACTGCCACATGCCTGATCTGGCCTTGACTGCTTTTGTTAACCACAGAGAAAGAAACCATGACCACTTTCTATACCTATGTCCTTCTAGACACTAAATATTTGAACCATGTGGCCCATGCTGTCAAATTCTGGTACCTAATTGGAATGAAACTTGGCTGGCTCCGTGACTTACGTTTGAGTAAGTTTTGCTTTCTTGATGGTTACTCTAGTTGAGCAAGCATTACTTTTCACAAGTTGTAGGTTAGGTTTAGCTGCCTGGAGTCTTTCTCTGAGTAAGTACATTACTCCCATTGTTCAATTTCCAAGAGGATGCTACCCTCTTGTTCTGTTTCTCTTTAATCCTTTCCTTAAACTCCTCATTTCTTTGAGTAAGGAACTTGGCTCCAACACTGTATTTATTTGCACGTATTTTATGACAGACTAACTGGAAGCATCTAGGGCAATGACTCAGCAAGTAAACTGTGAGGACAAGATTTTTGATGCTCAGATCACACTTAAAATGTGGACAGGCCACTGTAGATCCATCAGGAGGGGAAGCTGAGCCCTCTGAGGGTGGTGGGCTTTCAACTGGCATGAGCTGTGTGTTGAATCACTAGGGGTGGGATCAGAATGTCTTCCTTTTCATGGGCTGGCACGTTGGAGCCCATTCACTTTAGAGGAACACCCAGCCCAGCACTGACTTTAGGATGAGTGAATTGGACTTGACGGGAGTGGGTGTACCTTGCTGGGCTGGTCCACCTTGGGACTTCTTGCCCTTTTGGGGGAGGGGATGAGTGGATGGGGAGGGGCAAGGCTGAGGGCTGGCTGGGAGGGATTAGGACATAGAGCAGGGGAATACATAGATGGGGATGACTTTTTATTGACAGGCATTACAGTTCATAGGCCCACCTACAATCTCAGCACTTGGGAGGCAGATACAGTAGATTCCTTGAGTGATCTTGATATATAGAGTAACTAAATGGTGAGTGGAGCTCAGGGATATATTCTAACCTCAATAAATGAAGTGGAAAGAGATTGAAGAGGACATCAGGCATCAAATTTTGACTTTCACACACACATCACTAACACATGGTATTGCATAACCACACAGATAGGTACAAACAAACACACCATAACAAATCCATAGAGGAAAAATGAATATTCAAGAGTAGTCAAGCACACTATCTGATGAGACTAGAAAGTAGGAAGAACATATAAACCCAGAGTCAAATAGTAATAGTAAGAGTGATAAATTCTGGGCTTAAGTAAATAGAATACAGAATAGAAAAGATACCAATGTAGAAATTCAATTAAATCACAATATGATTTTATGAGTGATTGAGAAAATTATCAATCTGTTGGCTACAATGACAAAAATAAAAAAATGAAAATTCAATCTATGTTAACCAAAATGAAATAGGAATTGATAATAACGGAAATGAAAGGATTATAAAAATATTTTGAATAAACTTCTGACAAAAAGTATATATGAAAATGAACAAATTACTAGAATAACAGAAAATATCAAAATATATCCCTATATAAATAAATAGATAATTTATATCTATTTACTGAAGTCAAATTTGACAGATAACAGCCACACAATGGTAGCTCATGTCTTTAATTCCACTACTTGTCAGGTAGAGCCAGGCAGAACTATGAGTCTGAGACCAGCCTGGTCTACAAAATGAGTTCCAGAATAGCCAACGCTATAGAGAAAAACCTCATCTTGAAAAATTATTTTTAAAAATTGACAGATAACAGTGACTTATTAAATGCTAAAAGAAATCTACAACCTCAAACTTCTTTTAAAAATTTACAAAATCATTTGTTTAACTTGCCCTTCATTGGTTTGTGGTGATAATATAATTACATCATTTTCCTTTCTCTGTTCCTTCTTCAAACTCTTCCTTTACTCTACCCTGTTTTTATTCAAATTCATGGCTTCATTTTTTAGTAATTGTTGTTACTTACTTATATGTATACATACATAGAGATACACAGATCAAATATGCACACTTTCCTAAATACATAAATAGACCCTGCTTAGTCTGTACAATATTATTTTTTATGTATGTTTTTAGTAAAGACCACTAATTACTGGATTCTCATTGGTGTGCTCTTCCATGGTGAAGACTATTTCTCCTACTCTCAGCATTCCTTAGTTGCCTATAGTTCTGTTGTGTAAAGTTGAAGTCTAGTGGTCTTTTCCATGTCCACTTTGGTATATTTTTGTTTTCATCTTCATTCAGCAGATATTTAAGCAGTCAAGTTGGTAAGACTTTGTAATGTAGCTTCTGATATTCCTAGGGCAAACAATATCACAACAAAATCCTTGAACCTCTGGCTCTTACAAAATTTTATTATCTCTTTTCTAAAATGATCCCAGAGCCTTAAGCATAGAAGTAAGTACATGGACACATTCACTGGTATTGGACTTCTCAACTCATCATCTTAATGATAAATGAACACATCTCCACCAATATATTCTTCCAAAAAAGGGAATAATACATTCCAACCATAAATATAGCAATAAAAGCATAGAAAAACATATTTTAGAGAGCTAGCTATATAATTACAAAAAGTAAAATGGACTCCAGAAACCTAAATAAAAGATAGTAAACCATGACCAACTGAGATTAATCTCATGAATGCAAGAGTAGACTAACAACTAAAAGTTAATGCAACAAAATGCTGAAATGAATATAAAAATTTGCAATATTATCTCAATAGCAAGAAAATTCATTTGATATAAATAAAAACCTCCATAAACAAAATAGAGAATGTTATAGAACATACACAAAAAAACCTCAAAGATTTAAAGTGGCAAATATTTGAATGGTTTCTTCCTGAAAATGATTCAAAGGAAAAAATTCTTCTCCCACTTTCTATTAAAAAGATACAGTAGTTTATAACTATAGAAATTGTTCTAATAAATGAAGTAAAATGTAATCAAACCAGAAAGAAAAATGTAAAATATATGATCTTGTATTAGTGTGCTCTAAGGAGCTGAGGATGAAGCTTAGTACACGGTTTTAGTTCTTAATACAATTTAGAATTTACACAGAAAATCCCCCCAAAATTCCAATAAATAAGATGCCGAGATTTTTTTACACTCAAAAGATAAACAACAAAACTCAGCATGGAAATTATTGTAATATTTCTATAGCCTTCCAAATAATATAAAACTAATGTAGGAGAACAATCCATTTATACTAACATAAACCCAAACACTCAGGAATATATTTAACAAACAGAGATAAAGCTAGTAATACTGTAATCAATAAAACAAAATAATTAAAGTTCAAACAGTTCAATTTAAGAAACTGAAAAGAGCAAAGGATCTAAATAAACATCACTCAAATAGATCAATACAAATGATAAGAAAGTACATTTTATACTTTGCATTATTAAACGTTAAGGAACTTTAAATCAAAAACATAATAAAAGATTACCTGAAAATCTGAATTTCATTATTTTTTTTCAATAATGAGGAAAAACTTAGGAAGCTTAAAAGTTAAGATTTTACTTAAGAATCATTGATGAATTAAAGTAAAAGTGAGCTCCCACATTCAATATTGAAAACACAAGTAGACTGAAAGAGAATCATATTTTAGTGGAGTGCAAGCCTAAGAATAGAGCTAAGCACAAAAAGCTACTATCAGTTCAGAGAAATTAAAATTGACAAGTTCTGAATGCTTAGTATGTTCTTAGCAGGAATGTTAAATTCTTTAGCACGAAACAATTTCAGTAGAACTCCCACATAGTAGAGCTTTTACATTTAGGGAAGCTTAAAGGGTTACATAATAAAAATAAGAGAAAACAATCCTTCATGACATTGGTTCAGGGAAAAGAAAGTGCTGATTGGAAATATAGTCTGATGAAGAATGCTAGGGAAAACTACCAGGCAAAACAAACTGCTATGTTCTAGTTGTTTTTCTATTGCTGTAATATAGCACCATTGACCAAAATCAACCTGGGGAGGAAAGGGTTTATTTCTTCTTTACACTTTCAGGTAACACTCCAGCACTGAAATTACCTTAAGACCTCAAAGCACAAACTGGGAGGTAAGAACTAAAACAGATTCTAGAAAATGGCTGCTTATTGATTGCCCTCCATGGCTTGCTCAGTTTGCTTTCTTTTACTACTCTGTAACAATTGCCCAGTCGTGAGACTTCCCATGGTGATCTCCTCCAACATCATACATTAATCACGGAAATGCTCCACAAACATATCTGTAGGACAGTGTATTATAGGCAATTTTTCAATAGAGCTTCTTTCTTCTTCCTATGTGGCTCTGATTTGTCTCAAGCTGACAAAACAAACCAGTACAATCAGCCCCTAACAGACTTAACATACAAATCTATTGCTATTCATACATCCTTTCCTTTTCGTTCTTGTTTTGTTTATAAGACATCATGATATCATGTAAATATCAGTATCACAATATAAAACATATTTGATGTGTTAGGATCCTCCTCTCTACCTATTTTCTCTGGGGTTTGTGGAATGTAGTCTGTTTATCCTTTGCTATGTGATTAAGATCTACTATCTACATATAAATGAGTACATACTGTATATGTATTTCTGGGTATGGGTTACCTCACTCGGGATGATTTTTTTCTAGATCTATTTACTTGCCTACAAATTTCATAATGTCTTTTATTTTTAAACATTGAGTAATATTCCACTCTGTAAATGAACCACAATTTCGTTATCACTCTTCTGATGAGGGACATATAGATTGATTCCAGGTTCCATTACAAAAAAAAAAAAAATACTACTCTGAACATAGTTGAGCAAGTGACCTAGTGGTGTGGTTGAGCATCATTTGAGTAAAAGCCCAAAAGTGGTATTGCTGGAACCTGAGGAATTCTCTCAAATGTTTTGAGAAACTACCAACCTACATTCCAGAGTGCCTGGACAAGTTTACATTCCAACCATCAGTGGAGGAGTGTTCCCCTTTCTCCACATCCTTTCCAGCATAGGCTGTCATCTGTGTTTTTGAACTTAGCCATTGTGACAATTGTAAGGAGGAATCTCAAAGATGTTTTAATTTGCATTTCTGTGATGGCTAAAGATGTTCTGCAATTTTTTTAAGTGCTTATCAATGATTTTTAATTCTTCTGTTGAGAATTCCCTTTTTACCTGTTAGCCATTCTGACAAGTATGACAAGTATGAGACGGTATCTCAGAGTCATTTTGGTTTTGAATTTCCCTGATGGCTAAGGATGTTGAACACTTCCTTAAATGATTTTTGGCCCTTTGAGTTTCTTCTGTTAAGATGTCTCTATTTTGAACTATACTTCATTTTTAATTGGGTTGTTTAGAATTTTGATGTCTTACTTTTTTCAAATCTTTATATATTTTGGAGAGCAGTTCTCTGTTGGAATTGGGATTGGTAAAGGTATTTTCCCATTCTACAGCCTGTCACTTAGAGGAGAGAGGATAGGGAGTGGGAACATGAGGCCAAGTTGGTGAAGAGACAGAGAGATGAGCAGTTAAAGAGATATTCTGACAGAGTGAGTTATCATGGTTTTAGAGAGAAACCTGGTACTAGAGAAATCCACAGGAACCCACAAGGAAGTCCCATGTAAGCCTCATAGCAATGCTGGAGAGGGTGCCTAAATTAGGCTTCCTTTGTAGTCAGATTGGTGACTACCCTAATTGTCATCGTAGAACCTACATCCAGTGACTGCTAAAAACAGATACAAACACCCACAGCAAAGAATTTGGCCAAACTCTTGGAGTTCAGTTGAAGACAGGAAGGAACAACTAGAGAAGCAAGGGGGACAGGGATGGTCAGAAGACAATGGAGAAAACCACAGGGACAGCTGGCCTGAACTAAGGGGAGCTTGTGGACTCTAAATTGTCAGCTGGAGAACCTATATGGGACTGAACCTCTGAATGAAGGTTACAGTTGCATTCATCAAGCTGTTAACAAGACCATGTCTATAGGATCAGGAATCATCATAGATAGATTAACTGACCTTTTAGAGGCCACTAGCTATGGTGGAATGCCTTTTTCAGCCTTGATACTGCTACTGCGGAAATGGATGGGTCCTGCCTCAACTCTGTATCTTAGCCTTTGCTGACAATTCAAGGTAAGCCTTACCTTCTTTGAGGAGTATATGATAGGTGGGGATGGGAGAGGATGGGCAGCTGAGAATGGAATAAGGGTAAGGAGGGGAAACAGTGGAGGATATATTAAAATGAATTTAATTAATAATAAAATATTAAATAAAAAATAATAAAAGGAAGAGTTAAAAAAGAAAAAAAACATTCAAACCTTTAAAATCATATAATCTAAAATTTTCAACACTTTCAAAGTCCAAGGTTATTGAAAATTAAAAACCAAGTTAAATACTTTTCTTAATCTATGAAGAAAGAACAAGGGAAGAAGAAATACAATCACAGAAATTCAAAACTCTAGTCAAAAGGTGAAAATAACTCATTATTTGATGTCTATGGTTCACAATCTTTTGATCATTGAAGGACTTGCACAGTTGTGCTTCTCAAACTTTACCTGCCACAGTACACGCAGTTTGTCTGCTCTAAGCAGGAAAGCTCTAATATGTATCAGCTACTGCCCTTGGCAGATATCCCATGGTCCTGTTCTCTCCAATATTCTGTGGCTGCATTATCATCATCCTGGATTCATACAATACCAGACCTCAGCTCTTCTTCATGATCCATTTGACCCTGCAGTTTCATAGTGACAAAACCTCTACAGCATAGGAGATTATGATAAATAACCAAGTTTAGCTACTAGATAAAGATGCAGTCCTGCAAACTCACATCCCCTCAGACCACAAATTCTATATGCTGATCCAAAGAGAATATTTCCTAGATTTCAGCTCAATAATACATATCTCTCTTAATTACACTCAATAAATACCAGCATCAGTTATCATAATAAAAAAAAGTATCATGTCAGTGGTAATAGTTTCTTGTGACTGACAGCTAATTCTTTACCTGAGATCATCAGAAACAGAGGTACTTAGTTCAATATCACATGAATGGCCCTGATAGAGTCCTTACTTTCCACTTCACAAGCCAGGTCTCCCATTGTCTCCATTTCTATTAGCCTTCTTATTATCTAAGCTCTCACGGAATATCCCATTAAGATCATTGAGGACTCAATGGCTTTTCCAGACCCAAATTCCAAATATTTCCACAATTTTTCCTGAACAACATGGGCATACCTGTCAGAGTTATAGCCCAATCTGGCACCCATTTTTTCTAGTTTGTTTTCTCCTATTATGATATACCATTCAGGCATATACCCAAGGATTCTACAGAAATATTTATCCATATGTATTCATTGCTGTCCTATTTATGATAGTAAGATATTAGAAACAGCCTACATAGACATCAGGTCAATAGACAAAAGAGAAAAAAATTAGTATATTAACACAATGAAAAATTATTCAGTCTTTAAGAAAAATAAAATTCACATGTAAATTTATGGAGTTAGAAATAAATCATTCCAAGTGAAGTAACCCAAATAAAAAAGTCAAATACTGTATGTTTTATTATGTATGTGGATTTTATCACTTTAAGCCTTTTATAGCATGATACAATCCATTTAACCACAGAATTTAGGTACCTAGTAAGGGAGTAGGTCTGAGGGAAGAATTTTTCAAAGAAAAAGAAATAGAATCCATTGTGTCCAAGATAGAAGAAGGGGGTGGACTCGAGTAGAAATATTAAATGGGGAGGATGAAGGAATATAGTGGTTAGGGAGAGGATATGAGGAGGGACAACTAACACTAAGAGACATTTGAGAGGTCATATTGAAACCTATTATAGAGTCTTCCAAAAATACATACCTTTATGAAAGGAATATAAATGAAATCACCAAATAATGGAGTGGTCAATGCTCCAACTACACATACTATGTCACCATGTAAAACCTCCAGTGACAGGAATGGATTACATCTTGTTCAGTCATTGGCTGAATGAGCTAATGGAAACCTGCAAATATCATAGACTATTGCCAAAGTTAGTGGTAACTATGCTAAACATGATGGTGAATCCCTATTGGAGAAGATAGCACTAACATATATCGTCAATATGATGGATAACTGGAAGCTTCAGCCCTACTGACTACCATTAATGTAACTGTAAAGTACTCTGCCCACTAATGCTGCAAAATGGTAATTTCCAATGCCACCCAGCTGCAAAATATGGTCTACTGCAGTGACCTGTCTGCAAGATACGCTAGTGCAGTAGTGGCACCAATGTTATTTGAGCAACAAACTACTTTCTAATTAGAGGCCTTCTGTATATTTGACACTATATATTTGACATTGGTATAAGAGCCAAGATCCCGAGAGTAGCTAGTTCATGGGCCTATATAAATACATAATACAATCATTCTGCTATTGGAGCATAGCAATAAAAAGACTCTTAACAAAATACTGTTCTACCCAGAGTTTGGTGCCTTGTTCAACAGTCATAACAGAAGATTATTCTTGTAGTAGATGAAAATAAAGCCAGGGAACTCCAACTGCACAATGTTATGAGAGTAAGAGAATTTAAAACACTCAGTTCCAAATATGGTGTCTTCATCAGTTTTACTTTCAAGGCTCAGGAAGAGGATGTGGAAATTTGATATGTACAAATGGTGATGGTTAGTTCAAAGGAAATATTGTCTTTAAGACACAATAAAACTGGTGCATTTATCAACTCACAGAGATTATTGAAAATCACAAAAACCCTGGCTAGTCAGGGACCCAGCACTGAAATAATTATGTGGTCATGGTCTCCCAGCCCTAATAAAAAAAACTAACTGAAATTCATATAGTGTCAAAGAAAAAAAAACAGTTTTCTCCAATGAATCTCAATGGGTATATTAAACATACTTCAAGGAAGTCTTCATGATGATGAGTAATTGTAGAGAAAACAAAACTAACTCAACAGAAAATTGTTTACATGAAGTCTCATTTTGTTTGTTTGGACATTTTTGTCTTATTGATCATCTTGTTCATTCAGATTTAGATACCTGTTTTTTGGGGGGATTGTGTATGTATGTGTTCCTTTCATTTTATTTGTTTGTTTTTGCTTGGCTTTATGAGAGAGAGAGAAATATAATGTTGAATTGGTAATGAGAAAAAACATGGGTAAAATACATTTATTTTCAAAAAGAGACAAAATATAATATATGGAAGGTATACAGTGTTCTTTTCCATGCAGATGTATATCCAACAGCTTTTATCAGCAGTAAAGTTTTTTCCATATATCATATAGAGAGGAAAGAGTAATCTAAAGCCATGGAAATAAGTACTCTCAAAGTCATACAACATGCCATTAATATGTTTAACTTATTTTGCAAAACTAAAGCTGAAACTAGCTATTCCACATTTTTATTTTTCCTAGGCCCCAAGAGTTCCTTCAGAGAAGGGGATGAGAATACACAAAGTCAATGATACAGACCCTGGGAATCAGCTGAAAAAGATTGACTCCTAGCACTCAGGCTGTGTCATGTTTTGGTGGCTGCTCCTTATTGGCTGGGCACAATCAGCCTCTGTCAGTGGCTATTTCTAGGCCATCAGGTAGACTCCAGGTTGGCTTATAAGGACCATATGCATGTCTTGGCAACAGGTTTGAGGCAATTTTCTATGAATCACATCCCTATTGTGTGTAATATGATTATTTTATTACTCCTATTTCTACTTATTCATTTCTATATATAATGTAGACTTTCTTTTTCATTGCAGTCTGTCCTGATGAACAATTATGCTATAAAGTATTTTCAGGAAATTTCTGAAAAGACTAAGAGCACCACACAAATTTCATTTGAAAATAAGGTAGAGAATTCTTCAAGGTTACATGTTCTATCTTATGTCTTTTCCACTAAATGGCACACACACACAATCCAACTGAAACTCTGAACTAATCACTTGCCAACTGTTATTGAAATCATAGTCATTGTTTGGAGGTTTTCTAAGCCTTTAAATTGCAGCTGAACATAATTAACAATTTGTTCCAATTCACGGTAACTCAAAAGCAAGCCAGATCAATTTTTTGGTCATTAAAATTTGTAAAGAAAAAATTGCTCTCAAGTGCCAAATCTATTATAGAAAGAGTTTAAGGTTGTCATCTATTTTTATAGGTTATATTTTTTAACTCTCTGAAATGGTGTTTATAATGGAAACAATTCTTTACACTAAAGTGTTCAGCATGGCACATCAGCAAACCAATGACCCATATTTCCATAAAAGCACCCATTCCTTCTACTAAAATTTTGCTTACCAGACTTGCATGCTGATACACTAATAAGTGTGAAATATTAATAAAAATACTAGAACAAATATTAATGTAGTGTTTTGTTACGTTATGAATGTTTTATTAACATGAGATTGATTATACTTCTATCAGCTACTATCAGAGATATAGTAGAGAAAAAATAATAAGCCTCTCTACCAACACCTTGATAATCTCCAGCTATCAGTACCTTACATCCCTTGATATTTCCAAGGAAATTATTCTTTCCACAATTTATGAAAATAATGCAATTATAAACATATATTTGAAACATTCATTAAGAAATGTTAGAAGGACATTGTGTTTGAAAGATGAATCTAAAATGAATTTTCCTTCTGCAATGGAAAAAGAGCATAAGATATATTTTTTAACCTAGTAAGTAAATTAATTTTTTATTTCTATATCTAAAATACTAACTGCAATGTAAAAATGTACAGTGAATGTACATAAAAAGAAAAGAAATTCATTGTAGATAAAAATAAGAAAGGATACAAATTAAAAACAAATCCCAAGTGAGTGGGAGAAACTGCTCAGTGGTTAAGGGTGGTTACTGCTCCTTACTAGGATCGGGGTTCAATTTCCAGAATCCACATGATGGTTCACAAATATCTGTAACTCTGTTGATAGAGAAACAATACCTTCTTCTAACCTGCATGAGTCATATGACTACACAAAGCATATTAGCGGAAGGAAAATAATTTTTATTTTTTCATGTTATATTTATTTTTATTTCTATTTTTCAAGTGTTTCGTATATATTTTTTTGAAAATTTAGTACCTGTACAACATGTATTTTAATTATTTCATCTGTTTTTTGAGATTATACTATAATTATATTATTTCCTTCTTCCCTTTCTTCCCTCAAAAATCCTTCCACATACCTCTCCTTCATATCTTCTGACCCATACCCTCATTTAGCAACAACTGTTGTTTCATACAGTGGTTTAGCTTGTTTATATTTATTGTATATACCTCATACTACTTTCCTGAAACTTCCTTCAAGACTCATTAATAATTCTAGCTCTGTACTTTATATCCTATTTCAATATATTCTCCCTTCCATCTTGTATAGCTTAGGATCAATTTTGTTCTTGGATGAGAAGGAGAAGAAATTGTTATTGACACCACCATCAAAAAGAGCTTGTTGTTTAAAGTGTGTACTTACTAAATGACTAAACTCAAAACTAACAAAATTATTTGAAACATGAATAGGGTAGTACATTATAAAAATCAATACAGCAAATTATATAATTGGAGGTAAGTAACTTAAATACTAGTATAAAATCCTCACATGCAAAATACCATAATGTTTTACTTATTTTTAATAACACTTGGTTATTTTTAAAATTGCATCTACGAGGCAAAAAAGTTAAGCTTAGAAATCAAATCAGAGATTGGTCATGCATCTACAAATATTATTCACATTAAAAATGTTTCTGTGTGCTTTCTGGATAGAAATCAAGATCAAATGAACAACATAAGTAGGCATATAAAACACTAAGAAAATAGAAGCAAAAGCCTCCCAAACAAAAAAGACCAGGGCTGGATGTTTTCAGCATAGAATTCTACCAGAATTTCAAAGAAGAACTAACATCAGCTGAATGATTTATCCCCTAACTGAACAGTATGTCAACTCTTACAAAATCACTAAATTTATTTGTTTTGTAAGTATCTTTAGAAATTGAAATATTTTGAGTTATAAAATGATACCTGTTGCTAAACTGAAAAAAGGTATTTAAAAAAGAACTAATACCAATAATCCTCAAATTGTTCCATACAATAAGAAACAGAAGAAACATTGCCAAACTCTTTTTATGAGGCTATAATCACCCTAATAACTAAGGCACTCAAAGATGCAACAAAGAAGAGAATTACCGACCAATCTCCCTCATGAACATTGATGAAAAAAATACTCAATAAAATACTGGTAAACTGAATCCAAGAACATCAAAAAAACATCATCCACCATGATCAAGAAGGCTTTATCCTAGAGATGTAGGGATGGTTCAACATAAAAAAAAAAAAAACAACCCTGGCCTTTTGCTGTAATCAAATTGATGTCCGCATTAATTGACATCTTAGAACCTTTATCAGTGACTAATGCACACATGCACAGCTAAGCACTGTGTACTGGTCCACAGATGCACAGATGAAGCCGATACATATCCACATATAAGCACTGACTCAAGCTCTCAATACAGTTGAAGAGAGGGAACAGAGATTTTGTGAGCAAAGGGATCAAAATCATTATGAGGAAACCCATAGAGACAGCTGAATCCAGATAATGGGAGCTCACTGACTCTGGACTAGCAACTGGGAAAACCTAGAACTGAACTAGACCCTGTGAATGTGGATAACAGTTGAATGGCATGATCAGTTTTGGGGGCCTTTGGTAGAAGGACCATAATTTATTCCTAGTGCATGAACTAGCTTTTAGAAGCCCATTTCCTTCAGAGGAACACCTTTCTTAGCCTTGATACTTGAAGAAGAGGCTTGGCCCTGCCTCAATCGGATACGCCAGACTGTATAGACTCTCCCTGGATGAAGAGTTATCTGGTGGGTGGCTTGGAAGAGAAAATTGTGGGGGAACAGTGTTGGTATGTAAAATAAAATATAATATTTCAAACAATGTTTATGTCTAAGTGTACATATATACATACATTATCATTTAAATTTTTCAATATGTGACTTTTATTTATTTATGTGAAGTGTTTGGTTTTGCCTAGGTAGGCATTGAGTGATACAGTCCTTTGGCATAACAGGCCATTTTTATAATACATGATTAGAAGTATATCCTGAATGAGAGTACAATAGATTGAGGGCAAGGAATGAACTGACTTTCAGGGTTTTTAAAACATCTAACCAACAAGCAATCCTATGAATGTGTATCCATTACATTGAGTAATTTTTCTAATGCATGAGAGATGTCTAGAGAGTAGATTAGAATGGAAAATATTTTCAGTTTATGATATGCATAGTGAAAATAATGCAGATCCAGTTCTATTTTGAGAGCATATGTTTTCATCTCTCTTTGATGCAGTTATAATGATCAGTGTGGGTCTCAATATTTCCCCTTCCAAATTCTTATGTTTCTTCTGTTCTTCATTTTCATCCAATCCTCTATAGTCCTAACTCCTTTCTCTTTCTCTTTTTTTCCTTCTGAATCTCAGTGCTAATGAATATTAAACATTTCTGTTTGATACTGAAAATACAGAACTAAATCTGTGATACCTGATCTCAATAATCCTAATTCTGATAATAAAAAGAAAACACAATGGCTCGTCTTTTTCCTTCCTCTATCGTTGCCCAAGTTTCTCCCAAAATGTTTCACTTATAATTTCATGCCTAGTTTCATGCTGTTGACATTATTTGTTTGATTGGTGATTTTTACTAACCCAATAACTCCAGTTACTTATAAATCTAAATGTGTGGGTTTGCAGCCATCCACTGGAAAAGAGATCACATCCACCAAAACAACAACAAAACAAAATCCTTATTCTCCCTTCTCCAGCAACTATCAGCTTCCATGAGCAACTCAGTAAGGAGTTTGACCATAAAAATCAATTATCTCAACTGTGCTGAAAGTTTAGTTGGCTTTCTCTTATGTTCATAGATCTTAGGAAGCAATTATAGCTGCAATTATAGCTGCTGTGAAATTATGTGTGCACCCACATTGTAATATCATGATGACAGAATTTCATAACTATCCTTTGAATCTACTTCTTATAGTCTATACACCTCCTTTTCCCTAATTTTCCCTGGGCTCTTTTAGTTAGGCTGGTACACATCCTCTGGTGAGAACAGAGCACCTATTCTCTTTTCTCGTCACTTTAAGATTACTCACAGTAGAAATTCTACTATTTATAATTATGTTAAAAATCAGAGATGTTTCCATAATTTGAAAACTCCTAAAAGTGAGCTAATTAGGAGTAAGTATAGCAACTGTGGAAGACGCAATAAATAAAGGTTACCTATATTTGCATATTTTCATCATTAAACATACATTAGAATAGAGCATTTTAAAATGGAATGTTTTCTCAATATCAAAGCTCTAAAGGACCAAATTACAATTCATGGAACTGTATGCAAGGATTGTGAACTCCAAACTAATTCCAATTGTATAAAATATTATAAGCTTTAAATTGCTTAGAGAATAAATCCACAAGATGAAAGTAGAAATGATGAAGACTGTCATATATATATTTTAGTCAATGTCTCAAATATTTTTAGGTTTTTAACATTTTACTTAATGCACTTGTTTGTCAGCATATCGACTTTTATTATTGTCAGTGTCTATGGTATAGCTTTGAAGCATTGCATCTAGACAACAACACACAAAATGCACACAAAGGAGGTAAAATTACACATTTTTTTAATGAATAAATCATAGGAAATGTAGGTATAATGGATATTTTCTGACCATACATGATTCAAAAACTCACTGTAAATATCCATTCTAATTTTCCTTTAATTTAGCTAATACTTTAACAAAACCCAGAGCTAAGATTTCCAAATCAAAAACAAGAACAACAGCGGCCTGTAACAAAAAATAATTTAAAAGAAGAGAGGCCATGAATTTGAAAGAGAGTAAGAAGGGGAATTTTCCAGATTGTGGTGGTAGAAAGGGGAAATGGGAAATGATGTAATTATAATACCAAAAATACAAGAAATATAGTGAACTTTAAAAAACTGAACTCCAAAGTCTATCTTTAACAATGTCATATTTATTTATTTATTTATTTATTTATTTATTTATTTATTTATTTATTCATTCATTTATTTATTTAAAGTATCTCCAGCAGTTATCATTTTTTCATGCAGGTTTACAGATCAATTCTCAAAAATTTCATTTAAAAGTTTATGGAAAGCTGATTTTTAACAATGTGGATGGGGTGAGGTACAGGGAGGTAGAGGGAAATTGGCAAAAGGAGAGAATGTGAGCAGTGGTTGATATGTAAAATGAAAAAAACCTTAAATAAATAAAACAAAAATTAATGTTTTTATCTCCCATGGGTAATGTTTCCAAAATTGTGACTATATTTTATTTATTTACATTCCAACCACAGTTTCCCTTCTTACTTCCCTCCTACTCCCTCTCCCCTTTAACTCTTTCCCCTTACTCTCCTCCTCCATCTACACTCAAAAATGGGATTGAACAGGCTTCATCTACTTTACATGTCATAGAGCTGGTTCGTCCCCAAGAGGTGTTGAGCAGCTACAGTAAGGAAAAACTCTATAGTTGCCAAGTGACCATGTGTGATACATAGGGATTTGTTAAACTATGTCTGAGGACTGCAAATAATTCTATACACAAGAGAGAGAACACACACACACACATCCCCCACATGTAAAGAAATGAATATATCACCTTTATCTTTTGTCACTATTCAGTCTTCTGCTCAAGCTGAGATCATCAATCCCTAAATTTTAGACACTCCTAACTTCCATCTCTCTAATATAACTACCTCTAGAACTTCCAGGAAAAATCTCCCTAAAATTCCAATGCCAGCATCTTTTATTTTTTCAGAAGAATGTTACTGGGTTGATATAATACAAAATCAAGTCTACATTTAAATTTGGAAAGGATATTCTAGTTGCCAATCTGATTTTAAAATTTTACCTTCTTGTTCTCTTCAAAAAGAATTATTTACTTAGTATCCATTCCTCAACATATCTTGGCTTACTGAACCATATATACTATTTTTCACTGTTATCTTTGCCTTTTACTTAGTAACTATACAAATAGTATTTATACTTTGTATTTCAAGCCACACTTGGAGCACATGACAAAAAAGATCATTTAACTGAAGAATTTGCTCATTTAAATAAGATAGGTTAAAATAGTTAAATCACTAATATTTAAATGCAATAGGTTCTCATTCCATCTTCATTAGTTTTTATTTGTTTTTCATCTGTAAAATAATAATAATATTGACAACAAGAAATTCAAGGAGAAATGATTTTTTAAAAGTGTTTTATGAGACCGTGACAATATGTGTAATCATATATGATAAAAATAAAGAGTATCATAAAGAATGTCAAAATTCAACAGAGGACATATAGATAAGTAAATAATGGACTGCAACAGAGAAATGAGTCATCTTTATTTTAAAGTTAATTAAAATTTGATTAGTTTATTACAACTAAAAATCTGAAAGAATGTGAAAGTTTTTTGTGATAAGGAATTTTAGTTTCATACTGTAGATGATATGTAAAAAGTAAAAGTTTTATATCCATAAAGGTTACACAATGAGGTTTATATATCTGACTATATATTTGGTCTATTGTAGCAAGGAAGGGAGAGTAAAGACATGTTTGTACAAAGGAAGAGATGATGGCTGTTGGATGCACCATCTATCTTTCCTGTGTTTCCCCATATAAAGCTGATGAAATGCTTACTTGTCACTTGTCACACGTTTCCTAGAACTAGGTGGAACAATTAAATGCAGTTTAAATCTAAACTTCATATCCTGCTTGGATAGCAATATACATGGTTGCTGCATTTGGAAGATTTCATATAATATCTTTAAGTGTGGGCATTTAACAGACAGCCTCATATTATTAAGATACTGCTGACTTTTATTGTCAATGTGGCCACAGGACAAAGCTAATAATTACTAGCACCAGAAGCAGCTTGTGGTTTTATATTACATTGAGGTAAATTACACTGGAATTAGAGTGGATTACTTTTATCAAATGGGGAATAAGCTGTTAATTAACTCCCTGCTGTAGCAATCTTTTTCTGAGCTTGCAACTGTTATTAGGTCTAGATTAAACTGTTGAATTAATTTCCCACTTACTTACTATTTCAAGAGTTTTTAATTTACCTGGCAGCAGTTTTAATGGGAAATTGTATTAGTGGGCATAAATTGTTTTTGAGGAAGGGTAAACAGTTTGTGATAATGTTTATTAAGTCGTTTTGTTTGAGCAAAAATATAATTGCAGTTTTAATTAGTGCATGGTTGTTGAAGTATTAGGTTTGAGATTACATTACGGCTTTCTGAGAAAACAATCATTCAGGTAATCTCAGCATTTATAACTGATAGCAAACAGAAAAGCTATGTCAATATAGCACTGCTTGGATGTTGTGCCATATTTAAGCAAAAAAAGGGAGGGGAATCACTTAAGTGTTCCCCAAACAGTTATCTTAGGTTTGTTGACTATTTCTAAATATGACTGTCTGCTATGATAGACATGTTTTAGTATAATACTTACAGAAAATTGTTTGACATGATTAAATGTCAAGTGGTAAAGATTCATTTAAAGTAATAAAAAGATAGAAAATATGAAGTTTTTATTTACATAATAATGTATTTAGTGACGTGTTAAGGGTTATAATTTCAATGAACTATTTGTCTTATAAATAATAAGCATGCACTACACATAGTGTTTTACAGAGGTGAGCCAAAGGCTATTGGATAGTTGAGAGATGGCAGCAAGGAATTCAACTTGAGTTTTATTCAAGGATTTAGAACTGAAACAATTTAAGAAACTATTTATATAACCACATCAAATATGTCTGACTAAATATGTAAATATTCACAACTACAAATAAACAATGTCTCTATACTCAGAAAATCCTACTTGATTCATCCTGAATGAATTTGGTGGATTTGTGTACATTGTAACATTTAAAGTAGACAGTTTATATATAAAGTATAAGACATTTTTGTTAATAAGTTTAAACATTAATAACATTATCTTACACTTTGCTGTGCTGTGAAAAGATTTTTTTCTCTTCCCGACTTTCCTATCCTTTTTGAGAAGCATAAATTACTCATAGTAACCATAAATCACATATATACAAGGAACATAAAAGGAAATTTAAGACACAATATGTTGCACACACATTATAAGTATAAAAGATGTAATGAATTTGAGAGAGGGCACGGGAAGAATTGGAGGGAGGAGAGTTAGGGGTAGAACTGATGTAAACACAGTTCCCAGTTCTGAAGTTTTCCAAAATTCCTTAAATAAAAAAAAAATTACCCTGAATTCTTTTTAGTGTAGTAACTGTCTTTTTCAAGAAAATAAATAATCACACTGGCACAGATAAATGTGAGATGGCAGGTAAAAAGATAGAAGAAAGTAAATTTAATAAATTAAGGAAAGTGTCCTTTGAAAATTCAATCATTCTGGCAGGGAACAATACAATAAATATGATTACCTGGCCATTCGCATGTGAGGAAAAGTAATAAAATAATATCTTCTTCTCAAATGTTGAAAAGTAAGAGTAATTAAGGAAATACATATTAATGGGATGACTTGCATTCAGAACATAAATACATTTATGAGGCATATTGAAAACATATGCTCAAACTATACTCACATGTTGTTGGCTATTATTAGATGTTGGTATGACTATATTCAGGGCCAGCCAGTTAAACCTGGAAATATTTCTTTTGGGTATATCTCTATGAAGATGCTTACAGAAGTGACCAGTGGTGATGGTCTTTATCCACTGTTAATGGATATTATCCACATTATCTGATGAGGGCTCAGAGAAAGCAAAAAGTCAAGGCGCAGATGAATTTGTTTCTGTTTCTGTTTGAACGTCCATTTTCTGTCTTCAAAACCCAAGCTGCTTTTGGATGTTAAGGCCTCTTTTGTTGTTAGGTTTCATCTGAATCCTGAGTTCCATGATCAGCTCTGGGAGTGAAACTGAATTGATTCACTGGCTTTCCTTGATCTTCAGCATGCCAATAGAGTGTGTGTGTGTGTGTGTGTGTGTGTGTGTGTGTGTGTGTGTGTGTGTGTGTGTGTGTGTGTGTGTGTGTGTTTGGCTCACCATACTTCTTTAGGATAATTCTCATAATAAATTCCCTACAGGTCTTATCTACAAAAATTGTAATAATGCTGATTCTCTACGAAATATTAACTAATATAAATCTGCTATCTTTTATCATTTTCCCAGTAACTTTTAAATAGAGACTGTCATCTTTAGATGATAGGTAAATATTTTCCAATGAGGTTAAGCAATTTACTCCAGTTCCTTAAGGCAAATAGAATTGGTGGTTTTTCACCAAAAGTATGACTTCTCTGAACTTGTGCTTGCTATTTCACAAAGATCTAATAGAATTAAGTAATACATGAGGTATAAAAGACCTAGCACCATTCTATCATATTTTAAGTACATGCTAAGCAGTTTCTATTATTACTATATGACTAGGTTAACATATTTTAAATTAAAAAAATGCTTATCCTAACTGAAGGATAGGCAACAATTTTCTTTTGAGGCCATAAATGAAAGTTAGTACCTCATCATCATATTTCCCTACTGAATGATTTCCTTTTGTGTAAATCAGTAGAGCTATTGGTTTCTACCAACTTGCCCCTCTCCACTGCTAGAGTATGGCTTTCTGTTAAACACAGGAGCCACATGCAACTTGTGAATATCCAAATTTCTACACCTTTGATAATTCTATTATTCAAACAATTACACCCTTCCTAAATTTATAGAAATAAATGCTTTAAATTGGCAAATGTCTCACTTTAAAAAAATTCATTATCACTTAAGTTATTTTAGGAGACTGAGACAAAATAGCTTCTGTAGAAACCACAGTTTCTGTATTGGTTTGGAAATCACTCTAGTCAAATCTAATTTAGATATCATAGATACTGGCATTAAAGTGTATATTAAATTAGTAAGCATATTGAGTTTAAAAACAGAAACTAAATGATGCTTTACACGACATCAGCGTTATTTTCACTTGCATTGCACTAAAATCAACGGGGATGGACATCTTAGCCACTGTCACCAGCACTTAAAAGTTTACAATACACTTTTTAAAATGCTGATAAAAACATAAAAACATTCAATTGAATTTTATTTAATTAATTTTAGGTTCTAATTTACCAAGGTTTTTACTATTCAAGCAAAAGAAAATGAGGACTAAGGAGTGTTTGGAGATGTAATGTGCTGACACCCAGCACAATTTTACAGCTTTTTTTAATACTCAAGTAATTTTAAAAATAATAGGTTTAAAATAGAAAAAAAAAAAAAAAACTAACAGTTTTTGCTAAATTGCACTTTTATTACATAGATTCAATTACCAATTTTCCTCTCAATGATACAAATTATGCTTTATGTTTTAGTACAGTAAATTTTACGGTGATAGAAATAAAAAGACGTTCTCCCAATGGTGGCTGTATGCCCAACTGGAAGTAATTTGAATTCCCTAGTGATTAGATGTTATAAATATTAAGAACATTAATTCCTGAAAACTTGTGTGGACCTTGAAACTTATTTTTTTTTTACAAAAGGAAAAATGTATCTTTCTCAAAAATTCATTACTTTTAGATTTAATATATACAAACCCCGAAGCTATAAATAACAAAATCCTTCAGCATGCACGTGATTTGGGATAGCATTACAAGTTATTAGAACTATGCTTCGGTGCACATAAGATATATGCTTCAGATGTGTGGATTTATTTCATGTTATTAAGCACTTGAGATAAAAACAGTGGGTGATAATATTTTTGAGATAATTAATCATATTTCACAGATCAGGAAAACAGTCTCTGATGCACATAAAATAATATTTCCATCATTTAATATGTGTGACAATTTCATAATGAAGCTTACATAGCTATCAAAGTTGTAACTGACAAAAATATCAAATTACGATAATAGTATCAAATATAATATTTTGAATCATGTAAAGTATGTATCATTCGCATACAACACAGAACAACCTAAGAAAACAACAGAGCAAGCATGACTAAAATATATTTCTTAGAGAATGTAAAAGGCTTCCCTGAAAATCAGAAGTGGCATTCAATTACATAAAAACCCAATTTAGCCCTTTTTATATGACATCATGGCAACATCACAAATTGAGAAGATAAGAAATATTGTCAAACTCTAAAAGTTGCAATAGAAGATAACTGAATAGCTTTCTCTGATCCATTTCTCCCTCCATCAATTTATAATTTACAAACACCTGTAACTGATTTTATAAAATACATGTTACTGCATGATACATATTTCTATAAAAAAAATCTGTGACAGTACTATCTATTTGACACATTGTTTTTATTTTCAGTACCTTCCTGTGTAAGAAATTTATAATGAACCGAAGTATGCAATGTATAATAATAAGACAGAAATCACATTTCTACTGATTAAGAAACCACAATATAATTCAGTTTTAGGGAGGACTGTTTTTGTTGTATACAGAGAGATGATGATGATGATGCTATTGCTGCTGCCAATGACGATGAAGATGATAATTTTAGCAATACAGATAGTCTATGGGTGAGACTATCATTGTGTTATACTTCATAACAAAACAATTTTATTAAGTTCTCACAAATGTATAAAAGCCTCTAAATACAACAAAATATAATAGCATTCAATTATTTCTAAAGTAGTCTCAGTACAAAACAAAATGCCATACACATGTTTGAAGAACATTGTCTGCCTGAAGATGTAGTTCATCTTTACTCTCTCAGCTTGTGCAGATTCTGTGCTCAATTCTCCGTACAATAAATGTATTTTTAAAAAATGAGGTAGTCCAAAGTGTTCTGCAGTAACTAAGGTGTCTTCATTAAAGTATTCACATGAGTATTGTGTTTATAATTATATAAGGCACGAATAATTTTATTTGACAAACATGATTAGTGCTTCCAAAAACAACATTAAAAAATATCCACCAGTGAAACTTAAATGATACAGAAATAAGAATCACTAGTTCACCCTATTTGCCTTATCTTATACTGTAGGAGATCAAAGATATCTAATTCATTTGACTGCTTGACTAACATATCAACATTTTGAAATTTCCTACCGACTTACACTCCATGTCTCTACCTACTGAAATTTCCTACCCACTTACACTTAGTAAATATCTAAACTGACTTGTTTATCTATTATTATGTAAATGTTATCTTTAATTAAATTTTGTTCCCGAACTGAGACTGTTGCTTGGTCTTTGATTATATATTACCCTTTGTAATAACTGTTATGTGTATAATATGTATATATATGCACATATTCATATAGTTAACAAAGTATACATTATAAAAAAACAATAAGAATTATTACTCTGGGAACATTTCTGTTTTCCTTTAGACTAAATTCTGTCACACAATTACCATGTAGAAGCTGTGAATGCCTATTATAAAAAGAATGAAGACATAATAATCATTAGATTAGATTAGATTCACAATAATTTTAGATACTGTGTATGGGAAATCTTGGTACAATTTTAATGAAAACCTTTCTCAACAAAATTATAGTATATTTTATTCTATATGAATCTATAGTCAAACATACTGTGTATTTTCTTAGTATGAATTGCAACTGTTACTTACAATCTTTTAAATAGCCAAAATTTCTGATTAAAGCAATTCAAAGTGTTTTGCATTTTAATCTTTCTTTTTAAAAAGGCCCATCCTTACCTCTCTCATTAGTTGTGCTGCCTAGGGTGTTTTTCAATAATGTCACTGCCTAATACAATGAAAAGAAACATATCATTAAATATGTTATAGTGCTTTAGATTTTGATGATATAGAGAAAGAAAAGGGTACAAGAAGTGCTAGTCTATAACTATTTTAGCTAAGGAAACAGTGAAGATTGGTGGTTGGTTCAGTGTTTTCTTTTCTTTTTTTTAATGCAACTTAGTACTACAATTTCCTTTAGTTAAGGACAACTGAAATGAAGAAGAATGCTATGTTGTATACATATCTTTGTTTCCATGTCAAAAAGGTTCTGAGTTGAAAAGTCTGCAATATGATAATGTGAAAAGTCATTTTTACATGTCTTAAATATAAAACATGCACAGATTGAGTGAGTGCATTAAGATTAGGTTACTTAGCAATTAAAGTGATTGTATAGTTTAATCTCTCATACAACATACACTGAAAGTAATAAAACATAAAACCTACTATGTATACAATAAGCACAGTCAAAGAATTTCACAGGGAAATTCTAACACATAAAAAGTCGCCTAAAATTAAATTGATTTGGTTCAAGAAACAATTGGAAAAAGTGATGCTAGTTGAAAGATTCAGGATTTTACAACCTGTAGAAAACACACATGATATTTTCTACTAATCATTTATTTTAGCCATTCTCATAAAATATAAAAACAATAAACAGGTTTATTTAACTCATCAAAAAATATATCGAAATACAAAGAAAATGTCAACGCAAAGCACATTACCCAGCTGCTGAAACAATAATATTGTTTTATTGCAGAACAATGTATTTATAGCCACCTGTGTATAAGGCTTAGTATCACATAGCATACATTTATAATGTAACTTAAAAGAAGAAAGCAAAGTTGTTACATGCAACATACACATTACTCCCCCCAATAATTAGCAATGTTAGAAACCTTTAAAAGGCATTATCACTCTTATGTCCTGTGTAAATTTTGTCAATTCAATTGATTATTTCTACCCAGTTTCTGAAGTTAGTCTCAGAGTGATAGTCAATACCACAAGGCAGAAAGGTGTGACTTATAACTCAGAATCAGCAAGATTCTATATGAGTAGATACGCTGTAACATTTCAGTGATGCCTTAAATTCTAATGGTTTCAAGCTGCTCAAAACTCCTGGAGCAATCAAAAATAATCTGTCATGGGACCAAGGGCTATGAACACCATGTCATAGCCACTCTGCTATTAGATTTATTGAAGGGTAAAGCACATCATTTATGCTTCAACCCACAGGAGAAAAAAGAAATCCCTATGAAGTTAATCTAATAATAGACTGGAAAGCAATGATTACCATTTCATGTACACTAGCTATTTGTAGCAGTGGTTTGCCTAATTCTGCTGGCCGCGCTTGTCAGAGCTTTGGGATTAACAAGTGTTTAGCTGAAAATCTATTGAGAAACATCAAGAAATGGTTTAATGAGGAACAAATCTTTCATTTATTGCTACTAAGGGGACTGAAACCACAGTTCCCTGCTTTTCCCCTTGCATTTCATTTTGAGAGCTTTTTGGAAGTCATATTTCCCACGTAAAACATATTTTTTTCTAAATTATATTTAGCAACAGCATAATAACTATACCAGTTTCTATATTATTCTCAGTAGTTTCTACCATAATGATCTACGTTTCAATACAATGGGTGCAGAACCCAAACATTGGATAAAGGTATTCACCAGTGAGTACCACTTTATTTATTATCTTACAATAATTTTAATTTCTATATGACTTTGACAAAGTGCTAGTATAAAGCTATAATCACAGACTGATAGTCATTAATGGAAATGTCTGGGGAGAATGATTTTTACTTTCTGTATGGTCAACAATATTTCACTGGTACAACCTGATATAGGTACATCATAACACTGAACAATGTGAAGAAAAAAATAAAGGACTCTTCTTAGACTTGTCCAAGAATAGAATATTTATTGCTAAGTTGAATGGCAAAAATGGTCAACTATTCTACACAATAATTAATTGTACCTCTCAGGGTACAATTTGGGAGGGGGGATGCCCTTCATACATATTAAGACCCTGTCTCAAAAAAAAAAACCCCAAAAGACACAAAGTTTGGGAGATAGAGAAGAGAGATGGATATGGAAAGAGTAGGAGGAAGGATTGAATATGAAGACAAAAAACTGTACAACATTCCTAGAATACATATTCTATAATTGACATAACGAATATTATTTTTTATTTATGAATATTTTAAAATATTTTATGAATAATTAAAGTATGTTTCCATATAAATATGTGCAATTCTCTTTCTAAGATTAGTTTCTGTGAATAATATTTGTAGTGAAATAATACCTTAAGCAAATATAGTTATTAATCCAGTAGCATTTATTTTTAGTTATTAGACTTATGCAGATAAGAAATCATCTTCAACAATAAGTTTTTTTAATTTGTTTTGATTTTATATATATATACAAAAATGAATATGATTTGACAGATGCTACTATGAATTTTTGATACTTAAATAATATCTACATAGAGCATATAATTTGTATTTCAAGGCAAGATCAATTAGAACCCAAAGATTCCAACCATCAAGACAAAGTTCATTACAATTAACTTTTATACATATACACATTTAAGAACCAGCAAAATGAAACTTATTTGTGTTTATAGATGAAAATTTAGCATGGATTTTTGCTTCTAGGTGTCAAAATAAAGAAATAAAGAATGATATCTGATATGTAGCCTACATTATAGGTCATCCACTTTGTAAACTATAAATTTGCAACATTAGTGTATAAAATTTAATTTACATTCTTATTTTAAAAATATAATAGAAAATCTATGCAGTACTAATTTTCACACAATTTATCATACCACTAAAAGTGCAAATTCATACATATGTACATATACATATTCATATTCTAAATTTTAGTACTTTTTCTAAAATTCAGCTTGTCAACTACTACTGGAATACTTGTGTGCTCAATAATCACAATGAGCTACATAATTAAAACTAACAAAAATTCTTTGTGAGACACTTTTAAGATTCTTGGCCTAACTACATTTACTTTTACAAATGATAGCAAAAAAAAAAAAAAAAAAAGGTTATCAGGTACATATAAACATTCTAATGTACTTCTTAAATATCTATAAACATACGTTACAAACATAAACCCAAAATCTTATCCCTTAGTATTTCAAGGTTTGAAAAAGATGGGTTCAATGTATTGGAAATAAATAAAGATCCCTCATTTGCTAATAAGAATAAAATTACTTTGTTAATGAATTAAAAATATAGCCAAGATCCTTGGGCCAGTGTTAGGGAGAGTGTGGTTTTCACTTGATCTGGACAAGGTGTCACTCACCTTGTGCTATTCCATATGAAGTTGAATATTATTCTTACAAGGTTTGCAAAAAATTGTGGTGGGATTTTGAATCTTTATACTACTTTTGCTAAGATTGCCATTTTTATTTTTATTATTTTGGTACTACCTATCTAGGAGCATGGAATATTTTTCCATTTTCTAATATCTTCTTAAATTTCTTTTTTCAATGACTTAAAGTTCAAACACTTCTCTCAATTCTTTGCTTAGGGTTACACCAAGATATTCAATTCTATTTATAGCTATTTTAACGGATGATGTTTCCCTGATTTCTTTTTCAGGTTTTTATCCTTTGTGTATAGGAGGGATATTGATTTTTTTGAGTTGATCTTGTACCCTGCTACATTACTGAAGGTGTTTGTCAGCTATAGGAGTTTCCTGGTAGAATTTCAGGGGTCATTTATGTATACGGTCATATCATCTGTAAATAGAGATAGTTTGATTTCTGCCTTTTGAATTTGCATCCCCTTCATCTCCTTTTGTTTTCTTATTGCTTTAGTTAAAACTTTGAAGACTATATTGAATAGATAAAGAAAGAGAGAACAGCCTTGTCTTGTTCCTGGGTTTAGTGGAATTGCTTTTAGTGTTTCTCCATTTAGTTTTACATTGGCTGTTGGCTTGCTATATATATGGCCTTTATTATGTTTATGTATTTTTCCTTTATTCCTGATCTGTCCAGGACTTTTATCATGAAGGAATATTGGATTTTGTCAAAGGTTTTTCAGCATCTGAAGAGATCATCATGTGCCATTTTTCTTTCAATTTGTTTATATGATATGACGTTCACAGTTTTTGGTATGGTGAACCATCCCTTCATCTCTGGGATGAAACCTACTTGATCATGGTGGATGATTTTTTTGATATGTTGTTGGATTTGGTTTGCCATAATTTTATTGAATATTTCTGCATCAATTTTCATGAGGGAGATTGGTCTGTAATTCTCTTTCTTTGTTGCATCTTTGAGTGGCTTGGCAATCAGGGTGATTGTGGCCTCATAAAAAGAGTTTGGCAATGTTACTTCAGTTTCTACTATATATGGAACAGTTTGAGGAGTATTGGTATTAGTTCTTCTTTGAATGGTAAAATTCTAACTGAAACCATCTGGTCCTGGGCTTTTTTGTAATTATTTGGGAGACTTTTAATAACAACTTTAATTCCTTTGGGGTCATAAGTGAAGATGCAAATCTTATTTAAATCATATTAATCCAAGATTAATATTTATTGGAATATAAACCAACACTCACAATGCAGGTAACAGCTTATAGAGGCACCTGAGAGATCAGATTATCTATGTGGTATATGATGGATGCCGAACCAGTCTCTCCAGCAGGCAGGAACAAATGGCCTCTAAGATCTCAGCAGCCCCTCTTGATGGGCTGGCCACTCCCCCTTCAGGAATCCCAGACCCTGGATAAGTGTCTTTTGACCTTATCAGCTGACACTTGAATCTCACTACATCTTCCCCTTTTGTCTAACTAAGAAGGTTTTAAACTAAGATTATATACAATAGGAATTATTATGAGGTAGTATCTAGGAGAGGATAAGGCACAAACTATAACTAAAACTTAACACATATAAAGTATATGATATATTTTTAGAATATTGGTAGATGGTAGGGTGTATAAATTATTTTAAAATTCTTTATTTGGGAAAGTGAAAACCTCACATCTGAATGTCTTTTGCTAAGGGATAATAGGTAGTAACTTTAAATATTTATTTTTTAAGCTCTTTAAGACTTGAGAAGGAAAATATACACCTGAAATTCAGAAGCACAGTACATGGGAGTAGTAGCTTTTAAAATTTGGGAGGGGACAGCAACACACCTATCTGAACAATCACTTATGTTTTTTTTTGTTGTTGTTGTTGTTGGTTTTGTGTGTGTGTGTGTGTGTGTGTGTGTGTGTGTGTGTGTGTGTGTGTGTGTGCCATTGGAGCATCTATCATTTCGGCTATAGGCCTATGGTATTTGATAGATCTTTATATAAGTAGGGCATTTTTGGAGGGACTTTTATCTTGTTTAGGCAGGTTTTGTTAGTCTCTATCTGTTATTTTGTTTATTTAGTTTGGACATTATGTGTGTACTGTCAGCAATTGAGGTAATGGCAATTTTTTATCTAACCATCCATTTTCTGCAAAAAGGATAAACTTGAAAGGAGTGTCTTTGATGTTTAACATTATCTCGGAAAGGAATAGTGGCACTAGGAGTCCTTGTGTCTCTCAAGGCCGAATTTTGAATAACAAATGTTAAATGCCTTTTTTTAAAACTTGGAAGACTTTTAATAACAACTTTAATTTCCTTTGGGGTCATAGGTCTGTGTAGGTAATTTATCTGATCTTGATTTAATTTTGGTAAGTGATACCTGTCCAGAAAGCTGTCCATTTCTTTTAGGTTTTCCGCTTTAATAGAGTATAGATTTTCAAATTATGAACTGTATCAGTTTCAATGGCATTTATGGTGCATTCAGGTGTTTTTGAGAAAGACCTAGTGTGGCTTTGAGGCTTTAAAGATTGTTGTAGGGAGAGTGGCAAGCCCCCCCTTGATGACCTATTGCATGCTGCTTGTCCTTCCTGTATGTTCCTGTTTTTCTTGGAGGGAAGATTGCTGTCACTTCCACCCCCAGGAATCTTGTATCAGTGAGTATTTATATAAACCACTTAATAAATAAAAATCCTTAATATAATCAATTGCCAGTGAATAATTCCTAAAATAGGCATTATCAATATGTACCCTTATATTCAGAGATTAGTATAGGTTTTACTACACATCAAAGTAGTCACTTAAGGCTCAGGGGTAAGCAGAAAGATTGTAAAAGACAGAGGATCATCATATCTCCTATAGACCATATTACCTTGAACCCATGAAATCACTACTATTTAGTCACATAGCAATGATCTGTACTATCACAACACCAGCTGACATGCCAATGATAATGGGAAAAACCACACAGGGCCCTGCTCATACACGAAGAGCTATAGACAATTCATGGCAGTTGAAAAAAAAGAGACTCAGCTTTCTCCAAGGGCAAACCCCCTAATACATTACCATATCTTAAGTGGTCAGTCCTAAAAACATATATGTTATACACAAATAGATAACACTGAATGGACTCAGGAGCCTTTATTTATAAATTAGTGTGTGTATCTGATATCAAGTGTGAAACCAACACAGGCAATAATTACTAAAGAATATGTCATGAATTATGTAAATTCAGAACTCAGGCAGCTGTCAAAAAATAATGATAAATGAAATATTTAAGGACTAGTAAATAAGTTGAAACTATCTAAACCCATCTATTAATTTCTACACACTAACTGGTTTATTGACTCAAATAAACAACATGTAAAAGACAATAAAACAAACTAATCTCACACTAAGTGAAGGCTTGACTTACAGTAAGGGGCATTTCTGATGGCTGAAGGCATAAAATTCCTTTTGCCACTTCATAATTTCACTGATTCACTTGAGTAGCCAGAAAAGGACATTTTCTGCCTGATTTCAGTGTAATCAAGTCACTTGCTCAGCAAATGCTGAGGTCAAGATAATTGCACTCTACTTAGCACTGAGTGTGTACAGGGAGTAACAAAATTTGTAGCCTCCTGCATGTATGCACAGACCTACTGAGCACTGGTGATAGCAGGACTTCCTAATACTTCATTGTCCTTTCCTTACCAGGTAAGGTGTAATGTCAAAAGTTTGCATCTCTTATGTCCTCAAGTTACCTCACAGTCCAATTACTGTTAATGTTACTCTTTCTTCTTTCCTAACATATTTCATAATGTATGTAAAATCTACTAAAACTACACTAATTGTGCATTCTAAAAGAAACTACCATGTGCTTCAAAATTATACACACACACACACACACACACACACACACACACACACACACACACATATCTATGGAGAGAGAGAAAGCACACACGCTTCATTCTGAATTTCAGAAGGTAGGAGTTCATCATGCATTGCAGCAACTTAAGTATTAGTTCTTCTAAAACATGGATGAAATTTCATTTAAATATATATTGAGCAAAACAACCCAACAACAAATGGCAAGTCTAAAGTGAAAAAAATAACTATTTCTTACAAATCTGCATTTTAATACACAAAAGGACTTTTTAAAACATTTATATTTATTGTCACTACAGTCCCTTGGTAATGAAATTACAATTTTTACCTAAGTAATGATCATTGTACATAGTTATTAATTTTATTGCATATGTAGTATATGTTGTGCATACATATATGCTATGTAGATGCTTATTGAATTTTATAAATAGACAGATATCATATATCTTGCATTTTGACCGTATGTTTCACATGATGGCAATCTGATATATATTTATTGGGAAAAACACAGTTGGGTTGGAGCATGTGAGGATCTGGATCTGGCATTATTCTAACTTCTTAAGAAAAACAAGTAAAAATACTCCATGGTACAAATTTTTCTGTATTCTTCAAGTCCATTAGTTTCACTGAAACAATATTAACAAATGCTAATAACACAATAATAAATTCTAGTAGGACTAATCATTAAAAAATAGTGGCATGTGGCATTTTTCTATGAATTTAAATATGCAAAGAGAAGTCTAGAAACATTTCACCAATAATCCAGAATTTGTAAAGTAGGCACTAAGGACAACTGAAATGCAAGAGGATCTTCTCACCAAACTAAATGGTGAATGCCAGCAGACATATGCTAAATCCCTGGTGTATTTTAGAAATAGTAGATCAAACTACTTATAAAGTATTACCATATTAATTGAGACATTTATGGAAAAGGCTCTTCTGCAAATAACTAAAAATAACAAGCAGTATTAATTTCTATACTAGTGTCCACTATGTTGGCCCTATTACAGAAATTATATATTCACATATATTTTCATGTGTGTATGCAATGTATATTTTAATAATTTTCACACCACTTTTATTCACATTTAACAAAGTAATTCCTTAATTTAAAATCATCTTATATACATAATTAAAAAATATGTTAGCAAAATGCAAAATTTGCTTTGTCCAATTTAATAAGATGAATTAGAACTAGTCTTTCATTATATGACCTATGAAACGTTTGTATTTCTTTCTTTTCACATTTTGTCAGCTGTTATTTATTATTCAACAAATTATTATGTAATATGTATATCACTTTTTTCACTAAAAATGTCTTATTTCTAATTTAATTTGTAGATAGGCAACTAAGAAAATATAGATAAACTCTCATAATAGACTGGGAGTGTGAAGAAAACCCATTTACAAAAAAGAGGACTCTAAAGCACTTTAAAACCCTTGACTTTAGTTACATTGTCATGATAAAATGATGATAGTATTACACTTTAAATTATCTGTGTTATTGAGTGAGGGGTGATTGAACTGACAAGATAAATCTAATACTTTATTCATTCTACTCCTATTTCTACCTTACCTGCATGATGAAAAAGCAAAGAAGCAGAAAAATAGACAAAGAGTAAGACAGAAGATAGAGGAACAAAATCTACATTTTTCTAAATCTATCTCTATTTAAACAAAGACTTTTTTATCTGTTTGTGTGTGTGAGAGTGTGTGTGTGTGTATGCAGCTGATGAATTTATGTGCCCTATGAATGTTCAGGTACACACAGATGCCAGAAATTGACAGAATTGGTGCTTGTTTCCATGATACATGAAGTTGTGGGCCACACAATGTACCTATATTACATGCAGTTGTTAACAACCCAGTGTTAATAAATATTACAGGCACTTGTGAGCCACTCAATATGTGTATGGGGAACTAAACTCAAGTCATAAAAAAAGGATCTCAAATGCTTTTAACTATGTCTCTAGTCCCAGGTTTTTAAATAAAAATAATGATTCAATAGCTAGCTGATGAAGAATTTTATTTAAAAAACATACTCATAACATTTTCAAATACTGATTTTCTATAAGCACAAGTAATTTCTTTGTAAATCATTTTTTGAATAACAGTTCAACTTCTGTTGCCAGACATCCTCAAATGTAAAGCTTATGAACAAGATTTATGAAAAATAATTCTTAAAAAGCATAGCATATCTATAAATATAAATCCATGACTCAACTTCTTCTATAAATTTAGAAATATGAATGTACTTCATATGGATTTTGTAAATACAAAATTCAATGATGCACAGTCTTAAGCATATGGTATGTTTTACTAATGTTACCTGTATTAGTTACTTATCTTATTGCTGTAACCAAATCCCTAGTAAGAAGCAGATTAACAAAAGAATTTGCTTTATGTCCGAGTTTGACAATTGATTACTCCATGATATCTCTATGATGGCAGAGCATGAGACAGCTAGCCATTGCATCTGCAGTGAGGAAGCAAGAAGATAGTAATACTTTTCACATGCCTTTGGCTTTGTTTTTATTTTTATTTAGCCTCTAGTGCCCACCCATGAAAGTGCCTACTATAATCATAGAAATTTCCTCCTCAGGTAGACAATTCTGGAAACAACATTAAAGATAGGTGCAAAAAGGTATCTCCTAGGCATTTCTAAAGCCAATCAGGTTAGCAATGAAGACTAACCACCAAATTTCATTCCTATTAACTTTGGCTCAATCATGTCATTTTAAAATAATATACCACCCTGGTATAGGATTTTGCTATGTAAAAATTTAAACCTTCATTTTTGATTAGACAGAAAGGGGGAGGTAATGTGGGAATGCCTTTCTGTATGCTGTGAATATCAATCTTTAAATAAAGGAGCTGTTTTGGCCCATGACAGGCACCATAGAAGAAAGTAGGAGAAGAAATCAGAGCATAGGTAGGAAAGGAAGGGCAGAGTCAGCCAGAACAAGCTGAAGCCCAAAGGAGCAACATGTAAGGAACACAGGTGAGCCACGGGCAGACGTGGCAGACAGATTAATAGAAATGGGATGATTTAAGATGTAAGAGCTAGCTAGCAATGTTCCTTAGCCATAGGCCAAACAGCATAAAGTTAATATAAGCATCTGAGTCATTTCTGGGGGCCTGAGAAGTGGGCAGTTAAGGGGTCTGGTGCGGCAGATCTGTGGGTCCAGGCCACTGGCTGCCAGAGGCCAAGAAACCGCACTGCTACAGATGGCACCCAACGTGGCTCAATTATCCACTTAAAGACTGAGAAAGATTAGAAAGGGTTCTAGATCACATAAACTGAGCCAAGGCAGCATCCAAATTGTGTATATGAAACAGGTCATTGTACAAAGAAAGTGTGGCGTCTGGGTCACACTCAAAATGGCTGGTGGACTGGTGGCAGGCAGTGTAAGCTGCAATCAGGCCGGTTCCTGAAGTTTCACAGAAGACTCAGTAACATGTGATTGATTTTAGATTTCTGTTTATTTTGAACAAGAAAAAAAAAACAAAAAACAAACAAACAAACAAAAAAAACAAAGACTGTTTCTTAGTAGCAGCATTTTCCGGGGTCTGCTCTGCTTGCTGGCCACAAACAGACATGGTTCCTTTAAGAGAACTTACTGATTCAGATTCCTCGGCAAAAACTTTGCAGCTCTTTAAGAGAGTGTATTTTAAAAGCTCTTATGGTTAAAAGATGATTAAGATTCACAATAAAACAGATTCAAATGAAAAGAAAAACCTGTAAATGGGTTACAATGTGTGTAAAAGGTGCATAGCCTTCAGAGAGAAAAGAAAGAGGATAGAGAAAGTCTTTAAAAAAATAGAGTAATAAAAATATAATAAGCCACATAAAGATGGAAAATAGACACAAAATCTGGACTTTGGTTATTATTGTGTTTTCTTTTAAATATTTAACTGTTAATGAACTAACTGCAGAAAGACAATAGATCGCAAATACAAAGGCTACTAAGTTAAACAAAAATATGTATTTTAAAGGTATTTTGATTTTGAAATTTGTGTCTAAGGATTTATTGCTTGAGAAGAGTTCTGCTTTTGTTTCCACAAAAGATGAGAACCTGTACATTGCTTCCAAGCAAATATGGTTTCATCAACCAAGACCCCCTGAAAAAACCTGACGGGAAGAGATGGCCTTATCAGCTTCAGAGCTGCAGACTGATCCAGTCTCAACAACTGTGAGATTTTCAATGCCCCTTAATCATCAGGAAGTAGTAATGGAAAACTACGCCCAAACTCCCCAGATATTGTTTCTAAATGTTTGTTTTCATTATAAATGATTAATGGTCATAGTCAATCTCTTTCTAAGAAGAAAAAGGGGATATGGTATATGAATGATTTTTTAAAAGGTTAGATTATTGAATTTACTTAGATCAAGAAATCAGCTGTTAATCTCAAAATGCTTTACATTGGTATAGATTTTGGTTTATTGATACAAATTTAAGGTCAATTTTGTTATGCTGTATGTGTTCTTCTATTCTTGTTTAAGGTATGATGTTCATGTAACTGATTTAAAATTATAATGTATAATTAAGAAATGAAGGTTAATAGTCACCTTTGATAATCAAACTTATAGTTAGGTTAGTTCAGATTTTTAGGTATACAAAAATTTCAGTTAGTTAGGTAATCTTCAAATACTTTTAAGACCTACAGAATATGGCATTTAAAATGTTTTAAGAACTTAGACTTTTCTGGACAGTGAGACAGACCTACTCCTGGCAGCACCAATTTACTTCAAGAGAAAAATGGGCATCGAAGAAACTCCATATGGAGTCTATTTGTGGCATTGGTTAGCCAATGGACATAAACCTGTTCTTATATTAACTGTTTGACAGTATGTTGTTAGAAGTGGACATGCAGGTTCCATAGGAAGGTGACCTCTGAACTTTGGCTAAACAAGCTGAGATGGTCCTTCAGTTTCCTGCTTTGCAGAAAAATCTGTCAGACATTCTTCAGGACTCGAGTAGAAGCAACTGATGAACTGTGCCAGAATGGACAGAGCAGATTTCCTGCTTCACTGAAATGAAAAGAGACTCTGGGCCTGTAAGCTGAAGATGGATGCTCCAACTTTATAAAGGAACTTTGGATGACTGTCCAGGCAGATAGGTGTCACCTCTGTCCTTTCTAGATTTTAGAAGTCCCTTGCACTTCTGGTTTACTTGGGTAAATATATCCTTCTGTGGTCTTTGATGTAGTTATATATTAGATAGTCATAGGTATAGTTTTTCTTGCTTATTTTAAGGTGTATATAAAACTTTAGATTCATAAGGATAAGGTTGATAAGAGTATTTTCTTTAGGTTTGCAAAATACAAATGGACTATTTGTTGTAACTGTAATTCTTGCTTGATAGCTGTTTTGTTATATGTAATTTTGCTTTGTTAAAATTGAAACCTTCCTTTTTTATTAGACAGAAAGGGGGGAGTGATGTGGGAATGCCTTTGTGTATGCTCTGGATAGCAATCTTTAAATAAAGGAGCTGTTTTGGCCCATGCCAGGCACCATAGAAGAAAGTAGGAGAAGAAATCAGAGCATAGGTAGGAAAGGAAGGGCAGAGTCAGCCAGAACAAGCTGAAGCCCAAAGGAGCAACATGTAAGGAACACAGGTGAGCCACGGGTCACGTGGCAGACAGATTAATAGAAATGGGTTGATTTAAGATGTAAGAGCTAGCTAACAATGTGCCTGAGCCATAGGCCAGACAGCATAAAGTTAATATAAGCATCTGAGTCATTTCTGGGGGCCTGAGCAGAGGCAGTGGGTTCCTAAGCGATCTCGGGTGGCAGGTCTGTGGGTCTGGACCTCTGGCCGCCTGAGACCAAGAAACCTCACTACAACACTACCCTGTCTTCATTCAAAGGCTCATAACATGTAAATTATTTTAACTGATCTAATTCTGTGAAGAAGCAAAAGTCTAATCTAAGACCTGGGGAAGACTTCTTAATTTGCATCATCTGAAAAAAATCACAAAAGTGACACACTTACAATATAGAATGGCAAAGAATGAACATCGTTACTTCAAAGGGGGAAAAATGAAAACTTCAAGGAAGGAGTAGAGCAAAAGAAAACCAAAACTCAGGAAAATAAACACCAAATTCTGAGTTTCTGTATCGAGAAACATGCAAACAGATTATGGTGACATTACTTGGTCCTCAAAAATCTTGGGTAGCCCTGCTCTTTCAGTGCTGCTGCCTGCAGCACCTACAACATCTCTCGTTGGCTGACTCTACTCAGTGATGGAAGCTTTCTTCAGTATATGGGCATGTTTCCCAGAATTTAGCATCATATATTCTGCATTACACCTCAGCTTTCACCATCACAGCCCCACACAATGGCTTCTCTGGGGTTAATTGCAGGGAATCTTATCATCCCTGAATTGTTCACCTCACACAGCTTTCTGGAACCATGACTTCATGAGCCTTTAAAACTATATTGATAATGCTGCCAAATTCTGCTGCCAGCTTAATGTGAGGAAAGTTTTTGGTAACTTTACCTTTCCTTGGTATCTAGGTGTGAAAAATGCATCCTTTTGCAGTTGTTAACCTACTGGGCACTCTTTCAATGGCATTGACAATTCTGGTTTTTTCCTTTCAGATGAATTTGCATTTAATAAGTTGAATCTCCTGGTGGTTGAGTCAGGCCATCAGGCCATTTTCCTACTGTTCTGAGTTCTGATGGGGTGTATGAGGGTTTTGCTTAAGTGTATTAATCTTTTTAACCTTTACTTACAGGGGTTTCTTCACCTGTCCCATTTTCACTTTAAACTTAGTCATGTGTCTTCCTTCATTATGCTGCACATTTCACATATTTCTTTCTCTGCAGTAGGTCTGACTGATAGCAATAAGCAATAATCATGTCACTCTCTGACTCTTGTACTATGTGTTCTTTGTTTTCTGAGTCAATATTCATGTAGTTCAGGGTGGCATAGCGCTGAACTTATTATTTGACCAAGGAAACTAAGCAAATACTGACAGCAAATGAGCCTATTACTTTTGATTTCAGTGTCATTCAAAATTTAAGAACACAGAATTCAGTCCAATTCTTTTATAGAATGTAGCACAAATGGCCTCTAGCACAATTCTCAATACAATCAATATTCACTTCTGAAACTATGAGCCCAATATTCACTGCCTGCAATTTTTGTGGATCTGGCTTTCTGGGCTATGAAAATGGCCTTTTAATCTCTCCTATAGTGTTATATACGGTTTCTGCATTCCACATTATCAACTCTTTAATAATTCTTTCAAAAAGAAATTCAGAAGGCTGTGGTTGGGTTATCACAACAATCCCACTTCTTGGTATCAAGTTTCTGTAAGTTATTTTTCATGTTCCTGTGACAGAGTACAGGAGAGAGACAACATAGAGATGAATTTTCTTTTTTTTTTTTTTTGTTAAGTTTCAAAATCAGGACAAGCAGCTCAGCTGCCTACTTAACCTATCAAAGTTGGACCTAGATCCTAGTTCTCTTAGCATCCTTCACTCTGGATGAGTTGGCATTCCTTGCCCTCTACCCTAAACTCTCCAGTCCAGGGGCTGGGCTTCCCTTCCAGCACAGTATCTTCCCTCCCTATATAATGCTGACATTTTACCTTTGGCCTTCTGGCTGGTGAGTCGGGTTCCCTCTCTCTTCAGTCTTCCTCTCTCAACTCAGCTTGCTTCCTCACGTCCACTCCTGACTCTCCCAGATATTCCTGCTTCTGGCTATGCACTACCATATATCTATAATAAATGTTATCCCCCATCATACCTAGTCTTTTCCTTTCCTTTTTATTTCTTATTTTGTTCATTGTTAAAGTGTGATGGTTAAATTCACTTTGGCAATAGTCACATAAGCCAGTTAGTTGTATTGTACACAGTCAGGTATCTGACAATGATGACTGCCAAGGGGTACTAGCTTCAAAGACAGTACCTCCCACATTCAAGATCTGATTTTCCTCTTCAGTTACATCCTTAGACACAATGAGAAGCATGTCTCTAGGATTTTTGGATCAAGTTGAGTTAATCTTGAAAGTTAACTGTCATTTTTAACTGAATAGAACCTCAAATAAGTTCAATATTATTACTTTTTTTCCTTTTATAGCAATTTTTAAATTAAAATCCCCCATTTGCCCAAATAGGTGTACAAATATTAGGCCTAAGAAACATTTTATTTCTGTCTATGAACAAAAATGTTCACAGTTAACTAAGTTATACTTTATTGTTATACTAATTTAGTTGATTGCATACTATTATTATGTGCACATTCTTATTTAATAATAACATGTTCACTACTTTTGAAAGGAATTAAGAAATGGGACATAGAGCTGGGAGAAATTCAGAATTATATCACAATGAGCATATTAAGTAAGGAAAACAAAATCAACTGTCACTAAAGTAGATATAAAATAGTATTATATATATAATGTATGTATACATATATAAAGAAACATAGAAACCAAAACTTTGTGATATAGAGCACATTTTTTCTCTAACTCCAAAATTCAGTATCATAGAAAGCCAAAAACTTGTTATGGATTTAGTGCACACTAATTTTAAAGCAAGAGGAAATCTGCTTTGCACACCAATGTTTCTGATTTATAGGTTTAACCAAACACTGTAATCATTATATTAGCACCCACAGTTTTGCAGCACACAGCTTTTTCACAGGTAAGCATTTGGTCATGAATATTTCAGTCCCTTGGCTCATAAGGACAAAAAGTGAAAAATGATATTCATTATTAGGTGGAAACTTTGTTTAGTCTTAACATTCCTGGATGCCAACGAGGTATCCCATCAGCGTTCATAAACATATGGACTATTATTTCTCTACCACAGTAGTTTCTGCTAATTTATTGCATTTTTTATGGTGAAGACCAACATCATTCCAGAGCATGTCAAAAGAAGCAACAAAATATAGCTAACATTACACTAAAAACTACAACATAGAGCAAATATTTATCTAATCTGGCATATATAATTTTGAGACAAAGTGAATTAGCTACATACTGAAAATAAATAACTCTTGCTTCATTCCAAATGACAAACTGCTATCAATCCAGCAATTTACTTTTGAGATTATCTACCACAATTTGGATATTTACCAGAAAACACGAGTTTTCTAAACGTGACCATATAAGAGATCAAGACACATGTCATCATTCTCCATATCTGACAACTAAGCTAATTATCAATGCATACAAATGTTGTTAAGAAGATGGATCTGAATGTGATAATGCCTGCCATATGGGTTATATGAAAAAAAATTTTACTGGCATAATAGTTGTATTCTCTGTCAACAGGTTCCTTAATACTTGATGTCTTATTTAAGGATATTCATATTATTTTATTTCTGGCCATTTGTCAATTATAAACTAGTCACTACACAAATTTAGAGAGACTTCATGATTTTTTTCCAAAATACAAAGAACCCAGTCAGGAAGTATTAAAAACTACTTTAAAAATGATAGTTAACAACTATTCCAAAGCAGAAAAAGGTGATTCAGTTGAATTCTTCATAATTCTCAGGAAATTAAATGAAATGATGAACTATTGAGATGGCTCATCAGGGAAAGGTTGAGGCCAAACCTAAATACTTGACAGTAATTCTTGGATAAGACAGGAAGGAAGAAGGGAACTGACTCACATATTATGTCTTCTGACTTCCACATATAAACATTGTCACATGTGAAACCTCTAGCATCTTCATACACACATAAAAATAAGTGAATTTTTAATGAAATAATACTGTGCTCTGGCTTATTTTACCTAATCATTATACTGAAAATATTTTTGAGTAGTGACAAATAAACTGCCTTACAACCGTAATTTTATAATAACTTATATGTTTTTAAACTTTTGAAATCAAAGTCAGATTCATCATGAAATAAGTCAACTGTCATAAAATTTTGTACCATCGATATACTACTTTAAGTCAGACTTCACAAGTATATAGTATATAGTGATAGCAATAATGACTGTCCTTTGATAAGTAATATAACATGCTATTTATAGGCATAGTCTAATTTAGCATTTATAGCAAATAATTTCACACATGAACAACGTACTTGGGTATGTATAAGAGTCATGTATTTAGTTGTAAAACCATTTATCTGTCTCACATATAAAAGTACTCATTCAGTTGTCAATTTAAAAGTAGGGTAAGAGTCACAACCAATAAAAAGACAATTTCAAACTATATAATGAAAATATAACTTTGATTCCATCAAAGTACAGTTCTATAACCCATTGTCACACAGAAAAAAAAATGACATGAAATGTAGAAAGGATACTTGTAGAAAGGAGGAGGAATGGGTAGTGGGTAGGATGATTGGAGGAGCTGAGTAAGAATAAACAAAGGAAGTTGTGTATATCTGTAAACTGTCAAATAATAAACCGCCTAATAATTATGGCTACTTTAAAATTCAGATAAATAAAAGATAACATCAAATGAAACATATGATGGGTAAAGAGTTATAGTTTCTGGTAGTTACTCCATCAACTTCTCTTCATTAAATTCTGCTGTTAAAGTCTCCCAAATTATGTCCTTGGTAAATTTCTATGTCCTCTAAAACCTTTCTGAGATTTCTATGTTGTGATTATCCATTTTATCTTAAGCATTAAAATGTTCTCTTGCAGAGGATCTTCAAATTTATCTCAAATGTACCTTCATATTGTGAGGGTATAATCATTTGATGAGTCACAGTGTAAAAAAGAATATATTAGAAACCTAAGATTATACATCAGTATGAAGAGATCAGGACAAGGGAGGGATTTGGACTATAAATAGAATACTATGGACTTTAAGATGTGCGTGAAGTTGTGCTGTTGCTCACTTACCTTCTTTCTCCTTGTCATTTTCAGCTACGTGATCGGACAGATATAATCAAAACAACAACAAAATTCTGCATTGCATACCCTAAATCTTGAACTTTTAACATCCCATTATTTTAAATAAAAAAAAATCATTTTCATATAAATTACCCACTCTCAAATATCAAGTTCCACAAACTGAGTAATGAAATGAGAAACAGTAAAATGCCAATATTGCCATAAATAGAACATCAAAGCTGATTTTGGTGAGGTTTCAAGGAATATCTTCTAGGTTATATAAGTGGCTATGCTTAGATTTTGGCAAGTAATGCAGACAGAAAAGAAAACTCTGCTCAGCTGTCCAAAAAAACTAAAAATGACTTTTGTTATGAAATGACAAAGCACGTAAAAAACATTTGCATGTCCCAGGCCCTGCCGTGTGAAAGGCAGAATTTGAAACTTAAGATCTAATATGGCTGGTGGAAGAAATCATAAGTGACAAAAACATTCAAGGCTCTGGAGGACTTGTTTTCACAATACGCTAAAATGTGAGGAAAAAATTAATTTATAGGTAAGATTGATAATTGAAAGGTTAAAAACAAATGAAGATCATGAGATATGTGTCTTTGAATATTATATCTTGTCCTGGGTTCCTTTCTGTATTTCTCCTCCATTGTATCTCCACACACTTCCACAATGATATTCTGGCTCAACTCTCATTGACACACAAAGAATGATACAAAAGAATCATGGATTGAAATCTCTAAAACCATGAGCCCATATATACTCTTCCTCTACTGTTTTTGTCTTCTCAGGTATTTTTGTTAACAATAAAAATACGTAATGTTTCTCAAACAATCATATGTAGGCAATTACAATTTTAAATTTCCACCTAATTCAAAACATTACAAATTGTTTTGGATATATTATTGCCAATCTATGAAAATTCCTCCTCCTTCTTACCCCAACTTAAGATTAATACTCAACACTATTCTACATAGTCATTTTCAATTATATTTATTATAGTTGTTTAAATAACTTATGACATTGCAACTAAGGTGCTGGGTTTTCTATCATATAAATTCTTCTCTTTTATTCTTCACTGTCATTCTTCAGTGGCCTAGGTAACTAATACTAAAGATAGAAATGTATATCACCAATGTTGGAATGTCAACTGCTTCCCATTATGCAGGTCTGTTTAGGTATCACGTTGTTTTCATTTCATTGTACCTTCCCTGTCTTGTCTAGGAGATATTATCTCACACTATCTTGCTCTTATATGATGATGGGGGCAGTAGTTTTCAAGGTCATGGCTCTGGATAAGGAGCTATGACTTCTTAACTGCTAGGGAGAGAGAGAGAGGGAGAGAGAGAGAGAGAGAGAGAGAGAGAGAGAGAGAGAGAGAGAGAGAAGAAAGAGAGATACAGTATACAGTGTTCTTCAGGGTTAAGTCCACTGATAGATTTTTCACTCCAAAGCAATCAGCCCTAAACCCAGACACATACACAGAAACACACACACACAAGAAATACTGGATATACCCAGTAAATTATATATATATATATATATATATATATATATATACATACATATGTATATATACATAATAATAAGACCCAAAGAAAAGTTCAAGAGTTTGGCAGCTAATGAGGACATGGTCTGAGAAGTTGAAGTAGGAAAAATGGGTGGAAATATTGAAAAATATAGTGCTTATTTTGAAACTATAGATGAATAAAATCACTGTTGAGTATCCATAGTAAAGAGAAAGATAAGACATAAGCTAGAACATAACTTCCATTTAAAGGTTGTTTTATAATAAATCCAAAGGTGTGAATATAGAATGTAGCTCTATTGTAGATCTCTTAAGAATGCTACAGGCTCTGATTTCAAATTTGTAATAATACAGAAATCAAGTAAATATATCTGAACAATGTAATATATAACTATTATCCTATCCCTTGTTAGTCTGAGCTATAATAATACAATACTTACTATGTGCTTAGGCATTGCCTGGGCTATATAATGAATTTTAAATCAAAGCAGACTACTCTATCTCAAGAAAAATATCTAGGAACTCTATTTTTTATGTTGTATTATCATGTAAGTAAAATTTCCTAATCTGGACTAATAAAATAATCACTCATTTAGAACATTCAAATATAAATCAAGAGAAGTATGTAAGAATATTCTGAGGCAGAATAAAGAAACATGCATTAAAGGCATTTATGTGTATTTGTGTATGTTAGATGTCTTGCTCAATCAATCACACTTCACATTATTTGTTGGAACATGGTATCTCCAGTAAAGTAGACCTCACTGACTTTTTGGTTAGCTAACAAAACAAGGGCTCTCCTTCTCTCTACCTTACCAGTACTATAATACTTGGAAAAAATCACTACACTTGGCTTTCTGTAACCTGCATTAAGGAATGAACTGAAATCCTCATGCTTGAATGGCAAGCAGTCTACCAACTGTCTTATAAAATTTTAAATATCAATGTTTGACCGTCGTTTTGCCTCTCATATGTGTATACAATATTTTTATGAATTATAAGTTTCTATAGAATAAATATTTGGCCATAAGAACTCTAAAAAATTTGCCTTATATTGGATGTAAATTAAAATGAGTTCAAAACACTATTAAAAATATACACATTGCAAAAAATATCTCAAAAAAGTTAATCGTTACCACTACAATAACTAATATGGATACTTCAAACTTTGATTAAAAATAAAAACAGTATATATTACATAAACAAATTTTAGAGGGATTTTCTAAAAATCAAAAGTGCCTTTTTTGTTGGTAATTTTTCCAATATGCAGATATGATAGCCATAAGTGTTAAATACTATTACCTTGATCACAGAACTACAGATGCAAGCATATCCAACAGAATTCAGGAAATGGAAGAGCATTCTCTGGAGTAGAAAATTCAATACTGGAAATAGACATGTCAGTCAAATAAAATACTAAAACCAAAAAGTCATCATAAAAACATCCAAGAAATTTGGGACACCATAAAAATACAAAACTTGAGAATAATTGGAATTGAAGAAGGAGAAGAATACTAGCTAAAAACAAAGAAAATGTAGTAAACTAAATTGTAAAAGAAATCTTCTCCAACCTAAAGAGGGATATGCTTTTAAAAATATACGAAGCTAAGAGAACACCGAATAGGCTAGACCCCACCCCCAAAAAGGTCTGCTCACCACATAATAATCAAGCCACTAAACCTACAGAACAAAGAAAAATTACTAAGAGCTGCAAGGAAAAAAAAAGCCAAATTAGCTATCAAGGCAGACCTATTTGAAAAACACCAGATTACTCAATGAAAAAAAAATAAATAAAAGCTAGAATGTCAGATGTTATACAGACGCTAAAAGAGCATGGCTGCCAGCTCAGACTACAATACCCAGCAAAACTATCAATCACCATGAATGGTGTAAAGAAAATATTTTACAACAAAACCATATTTAAACAATATCTATCCACAAATCTGGCCCTACAGAAAGCACTAGAGGGAAAACTCCAACCTAAGGAAACCAGGCATACTCATGAAACCACAACCAGTCAATAATCCCACATAAGAAAAAAACCAAAGAAGGGAAGCACACATATCCTACCACCAAAAATAACAGGAAATAACAATTACTGGTCATTATAATTGCTGGTGTCAATTCACCTATAAAAAGACATGTCCTAATATGATGGATATAAAAACAGAATCCATCCCTCTGCTGCATATAAGAGACACACCTCAACTTCAAAGACAAACACAATCTCAGAGTAAAGGGTTGGGAAAAGACTTTCCAATCAAATGGTCCTAAGAAACAAGCTGGTGTAGCCATCCTGATATCTAACAAAATTGACTGTAAATTAAAATCAAAAGAGTCCAAGATGGACATTACTTATTAATCTCAGAAAAAAATCCACCAAGATGAAGTCTCAGTCCTGAAGATTTATGCCCAAAAGACAAAGGAACCTACATATGTTTAAAAAAAAAAACCACACTACTAAAGCTTAAACTTCACATCAAACTTCACACATTAATAGTGAGAGACTTCAATATTCCACACTCACTAATGGATGGGTCTACCAGACAGAAATACAACAGGGAAGTGAGGGATCTAACAAATGTCATGACCCAAATAAACTTAATAGATATATACAGAACTTTCCACCCAAACACAAAGGAATATATGTATTTCTCAACACCCCATGGAACTTTCTTTAAAATTGACCACATGCTCACTCATAAAGCAAACATTAATAGATACAAAAAATTGGAAATAATTCCTTATATCCTAGCATACTCTCTAGTGTGAGGTTAGAGTTCAACAACAACAAAAATCACAGAAAGCCCACAAACTCACTGAAATAGAACATCTCTCAATTAAAACACCTCTGGGTCAAGGAAGAAGTAACAAAAGAAGTCAAAGACATCTTAGAATTCAAGGAAATGAATCCACAACATACCCAAACCTATGGGACACAATGAAAGCGATGCTAAGAGGAAAACTCATAGCACTAGATGCCTATACAAAAAACCTAGAGAAATCTCACACAAGAGACCTCACAGCAGAGCTGAAAACTTTAGAAAAATTAGAAGCAAACTCACCTCTGAGTGGACAGCAGGAAACAATTAAACTCAAGGCTGAAATCAATACAATCGAAACAAAAAGAACAATACAAAGAATCCATGAAACAATGAGTTGGTTCTTTGATAAAGTCAACAAAATACATAAACCCTTATCCAAACTAAACAAAAGACAGAAAGGGAGGATTCAAATTAAGAGAATCAGAAATGAAAAGTGGGACAAAACAACAGATACCCTGGAAATCTAGAGAATCATTATGTCATAATTTGAAAATCTATACTTAACTAAAATGGAAAACATAAAAGAAATGGATGGCTCTCTGGACAGGAACCACATACCAAAATTAAGTCAAAACCAGATAAATGACGTAAATATCTTATAACCAGGAAGAGAATTGAAACTATTATTAAAAGTCTCAAAAGTAAAAAAAAGCCCAGGGTCAGATGGTTTCAGTCAGAATTGGATGATGAGGGGCAAGGCTGAAGACTGACCGGGAGGGATTGGGAGGAGGGAAGGGAGGAGGAGCAGGGGATAAATAGATAAAAATGACATTATTTTGATAAAATAAATAAATAATTAATACCAACACTCCTGAAATTCCTCCATACAATAGAAACTAAAAGAACATTGCAGAATTCTTTGAATGAGGCTACAATCACCCTGTTACCCAAACCACTCAAAGATGCAAAAAAGAAAGAGAAGTAGAGATCAATCATTCTCATGCAAAATTACTCAATAAAATTCTGGCATGCTAAATTCAATTACATATAAAAATAAATCATCCACCATGATCAAGCAGGTTTCATCCCAAGCATGCAGGGATGGTTCAATATATGAAAACCTGTCAATGTCATCCATTATATAAACAAACTGAAAGAAAAAATATACATGATTATTTCCTCAGACATTGAAAAAGCCTGTGACAAAATCCAACATTCCTTCACGATAAAAGTCCCGCAGAGATCAGGAATACAGGGAAAATACCTAAATATAATAAAGGCAATATATAGCAAGCAGACAGTTAACATCAAACTAAATGGAGAGTAAATTAAAGCAATTCCATTAAAATAAAATAAAAAAAAGACAAGGTTGCACTCTCTTCCCTTACCTATTCAATATAGTTCTCAAAGTTTTAGCTAAAGCAATAAGAGAACAAAAAGAAATTAAGGTGATACAAATTGTAAAGGAAGAAGTAAACCTCTCTATTTACAGATGATATGATAGTATACATAAATGACCTCCAAAATTCTACCAGGGAACTCCTACAGCTGACAAACCTTTAGCAATGTAACAGGATACAAGATTAACTCAAAAAAAAAAAAATCAATAGCCTTCCTATACACTAAGGATAAAGGGCTGAAAAAGAAATCAGGGAAATACCACCTTTTATAATAGTTGCAGATAGCATTAAATATTTTGGTCTAACTCTAACCAAAGAAGTAGCAGACCTGTTTGATGAAAACTAGTCACTGAAGAAAGAAATTGAAGAGAATATCAGAAAATGGAAAGATCTCCTGCACTCCTGGATAGGTAGCATCAACATAGTCAAGATGGCAACCTTGTTTCTTTCCTTTTTTCTAAATTTTTTTATTATTATTTTTATTAAAAAAATATTGTCATCTTCATCAATTTATCCCCCTTCTCCTCCTTCCATCCATTGAACAGGAACACAGTCTTATTCCATCCCCTGTGGCTCCACACACTCATGGCAGTGGAAAGCCACCCACACACACAGGGATCTTACAAAAAATCAATCTACAGTTTCTATGCAATCCCCATCAAAATTCCAACACAAATTTTTGCTGACCTTGAATGATCAATACTCAACTTCATATGAAATAACAGGAAACCCAAGATTGCCAAAACAACCCTCCTCAATAAAAGAACTTCAAAAGAATCACCATCCCTGAATTCAAGCTATACTATAGAGCTACAGTAATAAAAACAACTTGATACTGGTGTAAAAACAGACTTTTAGATCACTGGAATCAAATTGCAGAACTCGACATTAACTCACACAACTATGAACACTTGATTTTTTGACATAGAAGCGTAAATATTCAACGTGAAAAGATAGTATCTTCAATAAATGGTGTTGGGACAACTGGACGGTAGTATGTAGAAAAATGCAAATAGATCCATATCTATCACCCTGCACAAAACTCAAATCCAAGTGGATCAAATACCTCAACATAAATCTAGCTACACCGAACTTGACAGAAAAGAAAGTGGGAAATACCCTCCAATGCATTGGCACAGGTGAGTACTTCCTAAATATAACACCAGTAGCACAGACATTAAGAATAACAATCAATAAGTGGGACCTCCTGAAACTGAGAAGCTTCTGTAAGGCAAAGAACACAGTCAATAAGACAAAACAGCAGCCTACAGAATAGGAAAAATTCCTCACCACCCTACATCTGACAGAGGACTGATCTCTAAAATGTATATATATATATATATATATATATATATATATATATATATATATATATATATATATATATATATATATAACACAAGAAGCTAGAGGCCAAAAATCCAAACATTCCAATTTTAAAAATCGAGTTAGGAGCTAAAAAAGGAATTCTGAACAGAATTACAAATGGCTGAAAGACACTTAAAGAACTCCTCGACATTTTTAGCCATCAGAAAATCAGAGAAATGCAAATCAAACAAATTTGAGATACCACCTTACACCTGTCAGAATGGCTAAGATCAAAAACACAGATGAGAGCCCATGCTGGAGAAGATGCTGAAAAAGGGTAACCCTCCTCCATTGCTGATGGGAGTGTAAACTTGTACAGCCATTTTGGATCGAGTATGGTAGTTCTTCAATAAACTGGAAATCAATCTCCTCAATGATCCAACAATACAACTATTGGGCATATACCCAAAGGATGCACATTCCTACCACAAAGAAATTAGCTCAACTATCTTCATAGCAGCATTATTTGTAATATCAAGAACCTAGAAATAACTTGGATGCCCTTCAACTGAAGAGGGGATTAATGGACTGTGGTACATCTACACAATGGAGTACTACTCAGCATTTTAAAAATTGACATACTAAAATTCACAGACAAATGGATGGATTTGGAGAGTATCCTCCTGAATGTGGTAACACAGGCCCAGATGGAAAGACACGAAATGTACTCAGTCAAAAGTGGATTTTAGACAAAAAGCAAAGAATACCCAAGGTGCAAACAGCAACCCCTGTACAGCTTGGAGTCAGAAAGAAGCTAAGAGAGACATCCAGAGATTCCCCTGGGAACAGAAAATAGAGATCTCCTTAGCAAATTGCGATCGATCGTAATGGGTAGCGACCAGTGGAAACAAATCATGAGAGAAGGAGATGGTTCAGAGGTTAGTAACAAAGAGGGAGAACAAAAGGTGGATATCTTGACAGAGGAAGCCACAGTGGGGTTGGAAAAATGCCCTGGTGCTAGGAAACATCCAAGAACTCACAGGATGACCCTGGTTAGAATTCCAACCAAGACTGAAGGGGTGCTTAAACAGGACTTTCCCTATAATAAAATGAATGACCACCCTGAGTGTCACTATAGAACTTTCATCCAGCAGTTTGTAGAGGCAGAAACAGAGATCCATAGCTAAGCACCAGGAAGAGCTGCTGTTGGTCCAGCTAAAGAGAAAGTGAGGAGAGTGTATATGAGCACAGGAATCCAGATTATGAGGAGTACCAGAGAGATGGCTAAGGGGTCTTTTAGCGAGCTCACTGAATCAAAAAAAAAAAAAAAAAAAAAAAAAAAAAAAAAAAAAAAAAAAAAAAAAAAACAGCCACTGGGGAATCATCAGAAAAAGGAACTTAACCCTCCAAAGTTAGATGACTGTAGATGACTGTAGAATGCCCTGGGCAGTATGTGGAACCTCATGGAGAAGGATCAGATTATGATGCTCTTGGACATGAACTGGAACCTTGGATCCCATTCCCTACAAAGGAACATGTAACCCAGTACTAATATTGGGATGAGGGAATTGAACCTACTTCAAATAGATACACCAGACTGAACTGACCTACCTTGGGACTCCTTGACCCACCTTGGGGAATGGATGGGGGATGGGGTTAGGGAGATTGAAAGAGGACAGGGAAGGATTGAGAGGAGTTAAGGGAGGGCAAGCAGGGGGATACATGAAAAAATACTTTTTAAATAAATAAAAATATTATTACCTTTCTCCCTTTAATAAAAAATAATAAATAATAAAATAAATTTTTCTCTTCAGGATTCACTGGATGCATAAGAGTGTATTTGTATTTAATATCTATGTAGGATATTGTATAACAAACCCAATGACATGTTTTAATATACTGAGTTATTTCAGTACAGCAATCCTCTTTACCAAATAAATCAAAGCACTAAACAAGGCAACTTGTTATGTGTCAAGTGTTTCATTCAACACCAAATTTTTATTGTTATTTTAAACATACTCTTCATAAATTAGGAAAAATTAAACCAACATAAAAAATAAACACTGAAAAAAATAACAAAAAGAGTAGGCAAAAATTTGTGCGTTTCATTTCATACAGATGTGTATGGTGGGGGCAAATTACTTACGATTGGTACTTAGCAATAAAAAAACATCATTTTATATTCCTATAGACTTGGCATATGACTATGATTTTTTAATGTGATCTCTTACTTGGGGATGGCTTCAGGATCCACAAGATGGAAAGCACAACACAGTGGGATTCCCTGCACAATGATAGGGTTTAGGCATCAGTGATCCTCTTGTCCAGGGAAAACAAATGTGGTGGAGCATAGCAGTGGGGCGACTGTATTTTCACAATACTTGTAGTTTTTATTAACTTAAACATATTAATTCTTTAACTATCTATACTGAACTAATTCACCCAAGAAGCAGTCACACGCAACAATTTGTACTTTTATTTTCTCGATGTGAAAAGTAGGTTTCAGACATTAAGAAGACATATACATTTTTGCATAGTGCAAGGAAACATATTTTTACATGCAAGAGTATCAGTAAACAACTAGTATATATAAGCTACCCTGCAATGTCACCTACTACTACAACAATCATCAAAAATTAACACATTGTTTGAGTATAAAGATCATAATCAAAAGCAAATAATTAGCTATACTTTCTCCAGTATTGTGTAAGTCTGAAACAACAGATACTCAATTTGTTGTAATAAGAAAGAGAAGGAGATAGAGATGGAGATGAAAGAGAAGAAGGAGGAGGTGAGGATAAGGAAGAATAAGAATAATAATAAGAAGAAGATGGGAATGTCTTTCTGTGTATTGTAAATATCATTCTTTAAATAAAGGAACTGCAGTTTTGGCACTTGGTGAGCACCATAGAAGAAGTAGGTGGGGAAAGGAGCATAGTTAGAAGAAGGAGAGCAGAGACCGGGAAGATCAAGCCAGGCACCCAAGAAAGGAACATATAAGGAATACAGGTGAGTCACAGGCCACATGGAAGAACAGATTAATGGAAATGGGTTGATTTAAGATGTAAGAGCTAGCTAGCATTGTGCCTGAGCCATAGGCCAAACAACATGAAGTTAATATAAGTGTCTGAGTGATTGGGGGGCGGGGGGGGCTATGCAGCGGCGGGCAGTTAGGTGCTCTGGGATGGTACGGCTGTGGGTCTGGACCTCTGGCCAGACAGAGCCAGAGACCTCTGAAGAAGAAGAGGAGGAGGAGAAGGAAGGAAGGAAGAAAAGAAAGAAGGAAGGGAGGGAGGGAGGGATGGAGGGAGGGACAGAGGGAGGGACAGAGGGAGGAAGGAAGGAAGGGAGGGAGGAGGAAGAAGAAAAAGAAGGAAGAAGGAAGAGGAGGAGGAAGAATAATAAGAGGAAGAGGAGGAAGAAGAGGAAGAAGACAGCGACAAGGCGGAGGGGGACGAGGAGATCCATTATGAACCTGGTGTTTTCTAATTGAAAATTTCAAGGTTCGGTTTTCTTTCTTAAGAGATAATTCAAAGTATTTGAAGCTTGTAATAAAAGAAGCCTGGGTTTTGAAATTGGTATCCCACGTTTTAAAATTTCAATGATTTAGGGAATATTAAAGAACTTCTTGAAAATTCTTCTACCTAACTCATTAAGCACAAATAATAACAACCTCAGAAAAAAAGAGTTCAGTGGTAGAATTTGTTCAAATCATGTGCAATGCCCAGGGTTAGGCCTTCAGCAATAAAATAATAATTAACAAAGCTAACTCCGAATACACCTAAGAGGATTAAATAAGAATTTAAAACACTTTTTAAAACTGTAAACTTAAGGTATGTGTGTCTCTCTGTGAGTGTTATAAAATGAGACACACTGATATGAGTATGTTTATAAAGTATTATAGAGATTATTGTTAATAAGTTACAGCATAATCCAAATCTTCTAAAATATATTTAATTTTTCAGTTGCTTCTTTCTACATCAGTAATAAGCTATGACTTTTGTTTTATTATTCACCCACAAAGAGACAAAAATATTTTCAAAACACTAAAATTAATATTTACATTAAAATATTATGCTACCCATATAAAATGCACTGATATTAATAGAGAAATTGAAAACTGGGAAACAAAACAAGCATAACAAACTCCTTACTATGAATCATGGATAAATGAGCCTTTTACTGAGCAGAGAAACTAGAAACATATTATTGTCAACATCCTATACTAAATTAAAAATTCACAATTGAACACAAAACCTGATCAACAGAAACAACTAGAAGAAAAAAATAGAGTCCTTTTGAATTGATTCTTACAGTAAAAGAGTCTGTACAGGACCTGGACTGCACAGTCATTATAACCAAAAATTGACCAATGGGAACATGTAAAGTATAATATATATATATGAGACTTATGTTGCACTCCTTGTGGAAAGGGGAGCAGTGACTGTTGTTGAGATTGCAAATTGGTCCAGCTAATATGGAGATTGGTCTGGCTGATCCATAATAGGCTGGAAATACACCTATCACAAATACCAGCTATATCATCTTTGGGAATAGTCTCAAAAGATTTGGAATGCTACTATAAAAAAAAACAAACAAGCAAAAAAAAAACTTTACTATCTATGTTCATTGTTTCTCTATTCACAATATCCAGGAAATAGAAAAAGAAATAAATGTCTATAGATTAGTGAATGAACAATAAAACATGTACATTTATACAGGTGAATGCTATTAAGCTGTTAAAAAAACAAAATTACAAAATTACAAAATGGACAGAACTAGGAGCAAACATACCCAAACCCCAAAAGAAAACCATGTCAGGTCTCCCATAATTCAACATATGTTGAACGTTAGATATATGTATTTCATTTGGATTACCAGGTGGTCTTTTAGGGAATGAGAAATAGAAAACAGTATTATAAAAGTGGAAGATGAAAATGAAAAGGACTAAATGTGTGAGGGATAGCAATACAGAGTAAAGAAAAGAATGTGGAAAAGAATAACTAACACTGAAGTCCCTTTGGATAGCTATATGGATATATGCTATTATTGAAGATTTATGAAAGATGTACATAAATAAAAATTCTGTTATTGAAGATTTCTGAAAGATATACATAAATAAAAAATGTTTAAATGAAATTACACTGTATTGCCGGTAATGGCTCAAACTAGATACCGCATTACTAAATAGAAATCTCACTACCTTGTTTTAAGTTGTTGGACAGTTTTGTGTCATAGAATATTGCAAATATTACAGGTTATCAAAAGTGCTATTGATTATCCTCTAGAATTTGATGGTAAGACACTCTTGCTTAAGATGCCATACAATTTAATAATAAACCATTGAGAAATCTACTAAATTGGAAGCTTCATTCTTACTGTCTAGATTTCAGAGTTCTAGAAGTTCTTATACACACTAATATAAGAGAAAAATAATCATCAGTCTTACTCAACTGTAACCCTGAAAAGCTACAATAATAACCTGTCTGTGAAATATACTGGTGCAATAGTGGCACAAATCTTATATTTGATTGTATTTAATATCCACCCACAATGTGTAACCCAAAGATGACATGGTAAATAAGGCAAAGCATTGAATAAAGCTTCTGCATTTTTTCTGTTGATTGTATATAGCATCCAAATGACTCATAAATAATTATTGATATATCTACAGATCAGTGCATGCTTCGATTTTTATAAGAGAAATATATTTTTGTGAGAGATTATAATTAAACAGAGACCCACAACTGATAATGATACAAAGTAGGATATTTCAGTGTGTTCTGCCCTGTAACAGACATCAATATCACCCCTCTATCCTCAAAGCTCAAGCATTTAAGAAAAAGAGGCAGAAAAATGTGGAATATTATATAACACGATAAAGTTCAAGGAAGCTGACATCAAAGAAGTCAAGGCAAACAGACATTTGACTACAGTGATTGAGACAGTATGCATAAAAATAACACAGAGTTGAGCGAGACAAAATCCTAGCACAGAGAAAGGGGTGTAGGCATGAACTCCGACTTCCAGCTGGAAAGTTACTAGCAATTGATTGCTTATAGGAGAAGGAAAGTCTTTTTGCTTCAATAATGGGCTACAATATACAAACTAAATTCCAGGGGATTTCCTATGTTCAGGCTAACACAGATGGGTATGATGAGTTTGTAAAATGGAAGGGAGAAAGAACATGAAGCTTGGTAGGTATGATGATGGGAGGGCATCTGAAGGGGATAGAGGAATGAATGAATAGAATCAAAATATATACGGCATGAAGTTGTTAAGAAATTAGTATAATCATTTTTGTTTTCTAGTTAGCCTCTTGTACATCACAAATCTTGTTTAATAAAATATGTTATTTGTATGAATGCTCTATCAGGAGACTGAGATATTGATTACATTAGAGTAAGAGAAAACTATATGCATAATGTGATAATATCAGTAATTCAACTACATTAATCTGAAATGCAGTCTTAAGTCATCATTCAAAGATGACTAGAGAAAATGTCAAGGTGAAATTTGAGAAAAAAAAAATAACTCTCAAAATAAATTTTTTTGTTGATTACGTTTTTTTTATACTGTTTTAGTAGAAAACAAATTTCTCAGTAAACTTATGTTCAATGAAATTAAAGAATATAGACCTCTATCTTTATATCTGGTTTGTAACCATATCTATATGTTTATGTTTATATAAATATGTTACTTAAATGAATATATGCCAGTTTAAAAAAATATACAGCTATAGTAATAAAAACTGCATGTCATTGTGATAAAAATAGGCATGTTGATGAATGGAATCAAATCAAATACCCAGATATAAATCATCACACTTATAGACACCTGATTTTTGATAAAGAATCTGAAAAGGCACCTTGGAAGAAAAAGACATCATCTTCAACAAAGACAAATATTTCCATACTCATCACCCTGCACAAAACTCAAGTCCAAGTAGATCACAATCCTCAACGTACAACCAGGCACATTGAACCTGACAGAAGAGAAAGTAGGGAATAGCCTTGAACTCATCAACACAGGGGGACAACTTCCTAAGCAGAGCACTGATAGTGCAGGTACTAAGACCAACAATCAACAAACAGAACCTTATGAAGCTGAAATCTTGTAGAAGGAAAAAAGACACTGTCAATAAAACAAAATGGCAGCCTACAAAATGGCAAATTGTTTTCACCAACTCCACATCTGATAGAAAGATAATATCCAAAATATAAAATGATATAAAGAAATTAGACATCAACAAATCAAATAATCCAATTAAAAATGGAGTATAAACCTAAACAGGGAATTTTCAATAGAGGCATATCAAATGGTGAGGAAACACTTAAAAGAAGAATTCGACATCCTTAGCCATCAGGGAAATGAAAATCAAAATCACTCTGAGATTCCATTTTACACCTGTCAGAATGGCTAAGATCAAAACAATAAGTGTCAGCACATTCTGATGAGGATGTAGGGCAAGGGAAACAGCTCTTTTGATGGTGGGAGTGCAAATTGTAGAAACATTTTGGAAATCAATAGTTTCTAAGAAAATTGGACCGTGATCTGCCTCAAGATCCAGCTGATCCAGGTATACTATTGTTGGGCATATACACAAAACTTGCTCAATTAGACTACAAACACTTATTCAACTATGTTCTTATCAGCTTTATTCATAATGGTCATAAACTGGAAACAATCTATATCTTTATCAACCAAAACTGGATTAAAAAATCATAATACATTTACACAAAGGAGTACTACCTAGATATTAAAAAATAACTAAATGAAATGTGCAGGCAAAGGATGGAACTTGAAAAAAATATCATTCTTGGTGAGGCAACCCAGATCCGGAAAGACAAACGTGGTATGTCCTCATGCAGAAGTGAAATTGGCTATGAAGTAAAGAATAATCATGCTGTATGTAATCCACAGATAAGTAAGTAGGCTAAGGGTGTATGTATGAGGTTGGTGTGTGAACCTCACTAGGAAGAGAAAATAGAACAGATTCTTCAGGTGGACTGGGGGTTGGGGTTGGTGGGGATGGAAACAGGAGTGATAAGATAAGTGATGGAGGACTGGATAGCAGAGTATGGAGAATCCTGGAACAGGGGTATTTGCTAAGTGGTATGGAAACCTAGTCCAATGTAAACTCCCTGAAATCTGAGAGTGACCCTAGCAAAGACTCCTAGTAATAGAAGGCATGGAGTCTGAACTGCCTATTTTCTTTACCCAATAAATCCTTCCAGCGGGGATGGGACATCAGCCCAGCCACAAAATCTTCAACTTAAAACCAGTCCTTATTACAAGATACACTGGGGCAATAGTGGCTCAGAAAATGTGATCATGGGCAAACAGGTACTGGTCTTACTTAAGCCCCACTCTAGGAGAAAAATCTCATGTCTGACACATTCTGGATGGCCAGGAATCTGAAGCTGGATGGCTCAGAGACCTGGGGTAAAACACAATTTCTAATGGTATTCTGCCATCAGAGAGATTTCTTCCAGCAGCTGATAGTAGCAGATGCAGATACTCACAGCCAAACATTAGTTGGAGCTCATGGAACTCTGCAGAAGAGGAGAAACGAAGGTTGTAGAAGCAAGAAGGTGTTGAAGACACCAGGAAATATGGCCCACAGAATCAACTAACCAGGGCTCATAAGAGATCACAAAGGTTGAAGGGGCAATCATTGTGACTGCATGGGTTTCTACTTGGTCCTGTTGAATACATGTTGTGGGAACTGGGGTGTCTCTGACTCTTTTGCTTGTTTTTGAGACCTTTTTCCTTCTATAGCATATAGCATTGCTTCATGCACCCTTGATATGAGGTTTTGTGCCTCATCTTATTGCATCTTGTTATGATATGCACATTGATATTCCTGGGAGGCCTGCTCTTTTCTGAGAAATGGAGGAGTGGATTGGGAGAAGTCAGAGGGGCAACCAGGAAGAGAAGTTGGAAGAGGGGCTGTGGTTGAGATGTATTATATGAGAGATGAATAACTTAAAAAGAAGAAAAATATTACAGAAATATTCACTTGCAATATATCATATAAAGGATTAATATTTATTGAAGGGTATAAAAACACTCATGATGCAAATTGAACCTTAAGACAATTCTTGGAGAGTGGCTGTTGATCCTCTTCCCAGGAGTGCAGGAACAAACAGTAAGGAAGGTCAGGGTTCTCTGGGTCTCCATCAGTTCTGCTCATGCCCTGTAGGGGCCCTGAACTCAGGGGCTATGGATCTAAGCTTCACTAAGTAACTCTTGAATCCTACAACATCTCCCCCTTTTGTCTAAGAAAGTTTTCAACTAAGCATAAGTGTATATATAATAGGAATAATTATAAGGTAATGTCTGGGGGAGGAAAAGGTGATAACATAAATAAGGTCAAGATATAACTAACATAACAACAAGCATAAAGTATATCTTAAATGTCTAGAATATAGGTAAGTGGCAATGCCTAGGGATTATTTTAAGGGTGCTTATCTTAAATAATAAGAATTTAATATTTGAATTTTTGTTAAGAGATGGTAGTAACTTTGACTATCTAGTCTTTAACTTTATTAAAGAATTGAGAAGGCAAATATATTACTTGAATAAGCTAGAAGCACAAGAGAGTAGCTTTTAAGATTTAGGAGAGACCAGTGACAGTTAACTGCTTGGACAGTTACAGCTTTCTTGTAAAGTTGGAGTATCTAATTTTATTTATTTATTTACTTATTTATTTATTTATTTATTTATTTATTTATTTATTTATTTATTTATTTATTTATTGGCTATAGTCCTATAATATTTGACAGATATTTTTGAAGTAGGGCATTTTTGGAGAGACTGTCTTATCTCGTCTTGGCATGTTTTGGCAGTCTTTATTTTTTATCTTGTTTGTCTAGATTTGACAGTGTGTGTATTGATAGCAGTCGAGGCAAAAGTTTTTTACCCAACAGGCCATTGTTGTCAAGGGAGACAAACTCTTTGATGCTGAACACCATCTTGGGATGCTAGGATTAATTGTGTCTTTCATGGCCGAATTCTGAGTAATGAAACATTAAATGCTGTATTTTTTAGGTCTATCAAGTGGTTCAAGAGTTTTGTCTATTTGATATATTTTATCGTATATTTAGGAAACTTAAACAACATGACTACTACATGGAAAAGCTAAGTAACAGTGATCTGTAATTTTTTATCATTTTTGAAGACTGATCTTTGAAAATTCTATCATTTTAGGTACATAGTACTTTCCATTTCAAGTATATATATTTTTAAAAAGACTCTCTTTAAATAATAGTGGCAAAGAAGTCTATAAGTACCCATAAGTGGACCTCAAACTCATGACAAATTTGTCCCTCAATATCTCAAATGTTGAAATTGCAGGTGCATGCCAGAGTGCCCAACTAAACTCCAAGCATTACAGTATGTCCATACACACTTTCTCTCATATAAAAATATTTTTATATATTCAATTTGGCAAATTAAGTAAGGTATTTTTATTAGTAGCATGTACTTCAGCATAGTCCTTACCTAAATTATTATAATATTTTAACAAGCTAAAGTTTAAATTAATCAACCTTCTTATTATGGGAACTACAACTCAGAGGAAATAAGCATATTTGAAATTAAAATTTACAAACCAAAAAATAGAAATTTACATACAATTGGCAATATTATGTCATATTATGTAAATAAATAAGTACAATTTGTTTTATATTACACCAATCTATAAAGATTTACATGCCAAGCTAAGTCCAAGAACTATTTTTCAGTAAATCTAATAATGATGTCTTTAAATCTTCTTATTTTCTACAAGTATTCCTATTATGTAACTACTTTATACCAACTTAAATAAGAAATGATGAAAAATTACAATATCTGAAAGTAGACATGATATATTCAGAGTTAAAAGAACCAGAAGCAAGAAAGTATCATATATTTTTAAAAAATCAAGTAGTGGAAGGAAAACTTAATGACTACACCAAACATATCAAGATTTGATTTGTGGAGCCCAGTCCCAGTGGAGGCAACTACAAAACCTGATTGCAACTAAGGCTAAAGGAACATTGTAGTACAGGGTGGGTAGGAAGGTTGTAAGAGCTAGATTATCAGGGAGTTTGCTGGAGGGGAGGGACTAAATTTCCAAGTGTATGTCAATGGGTACTTTTAGAATATTAAAAGAATTCTCTGATAATTTATAAAATTAGTATTATTAATTTCCTTCACTGCTCCAATTCAGGGCCATAATCACACACAATATTACTACTAATATATTGTTTGTCTTCAAAGGATGTGTTTTCTTTTCACTTTCTTAAGCTACTGTAGTAGCACATATACACAGATGCTCATAGCAGACAAAATAAATATTGATGGAGTAAATAAGGTAAGCATCCTTATAAGGATATAACATTTAGAAAATCACATCGATTTACTATGTGTCATTGAATTTTATTTTTAAAAATCATGCTTTGATGAATACTCAAAAATGTTCAATAATGCAACCTCTAGTAGAGCTTGAAAAGTTTTGAAGGACAAGGCACTTACATTAATATTAGCTTGTTTCAAACTTTGAGCAGTAAGAAGAGACAAGGTTGAACATCAGATGGATCACATTACCTGTTGGAGTGATAAGTCCTGGTGACAAGAGGCCTGGGACTGCATGGGGCAGAAGGTGTGCATTGTCTTGCAACACTCCCAAAGAACGCTTAGGGGGCCTGCCAGGTCTGGAACTGTTGGAAAATAAAAACAAAACTTAAATAAACTTGTTTTCTAAATCTTATTCAATTGCCAAGAATAAATAGAATATTACTCTAGAAACTATACACTCTCATGCATTAATAAGAAAAACAAACATTTTACAATAAAATTTTCAATGTACTTTTAGCTATTATTAAAGCCATGGATCAATTTCCAGTTTAGATTTCATTTGTAATCCAGTACTTTGCAATATAAAACCACTTGTTGTGAAGAATTTATAAATTACTACTTGCCCTAGATACTATACGATCCTTGGTATCAATACATGCAAACAAGGCCTGAGACAGAGAGTCACAGAATTCAAACTGCAAAAAATTGTACAGTATAAGCCTCTACTCAACAATCTAGAGGAGGGGTAAAGAGCTGTGAGATGCAGAATAAAACATAATTTTTAGCATTTTCGCAGCTACTGAAAACCCATGTGTTAAAAGGGAAACACACTCCAAGGACATCATTTTAGCTCTGCCTCTTTTGGACTGACTATAAATAGAAAAATTTATCATGTATGATGCTCTTTTACTCAGTCAAATATTTATTCACACATTTTTTATTGGTCCACTGAATTTTTTTGCAGTTTATCATATGCAGTTCTCCTCCATATTTGTTCAACTCTGTATCCTCTGTTTTCACCCCATAAAGTTCCATTTTTGCAGCCTATATACTCTGACTGAACCCAAACTTAAAGCATTAACTGAAACTACTATACAAATTTTGCTCTAGTGAAAAGAGTTCAGAAATGACAATTTCAGAAGTTGTGGGTGTAACTCAGTGATAGAAAGCCTGGTTTATATGCACACAGTCCTAAATTCAGTCATGAGTACAGAGGCATGTGGGAGAAAAATAAATTACACTTTCAGAAATAAAATAAAAATGGGTACATCTGTTTTCACCACTTATTCTTTAATATAATATACTGCAATAATTTGGATGGTGTCACAATTTGCAGACCTATGAATCTTATACTATTCAAATAATGTAATTCTCAAGGAACCATACATTTTTTCTCTTAAATTTATTTACATTTGGTTGCACTGTTACATACCGCAGAATGAATGAGGAAGTCAGAGAACAACTTGTGGGAGTTGCTTCTTACCTTTTATCATGTGTTTCTAGAGATTGAACTCAGGTCCTTAGGTTTAGTAGCAAGTGCCTTTGATCACTAAATCATCTTGCAAGCCCTATATTTTACATATCACCTTTAATCTTGTCTAAGAAACTGTTGTTGCCTTTTAATAGAAAGGCAATTTATACAGAAAATTAAATGTATTTTTGGCTAAATATTGAAAAATACTATGTTAAATCATATGGTCATAAAAATGTATAAGGTTCAGATAAACAACATTTTCAAAAATGATTTCTGGCTCACAAAGAGATATCAGTTAAACTATATTCTATCAACTTTGCAGTAGCAAAGTGCTCCATCAATATAATACAAACTCTACATTTCGATGAGGACAGCATCTAGCACCTTTACACAGAGGCACTATTATCAAGCTCATTTTTTTTTCACAAATTGTGCTAGTGTTATTTCCTGCTATTGCACATCAATATTGTATATCATTCTACCAAGAAAAATGTTTTTATCATTTAATGTTTCAATTTTAGAAACTTTCTCTCTTTTACTTTCTATTCAATTCTGGGTCATAATTTATTTTATTTAATTCATTGTTGTTGCCCTGTTGGCCCTTGCCTATCTTATGTCTTCTTAGATGTCCTACATGTTCTGAAAGGAAAACATACTATTTACTTCAAATATAATTTGGGGGCCCAAGATCAAAGAGAAATATTTATGACTGCATATAGTCATTTAGTGAAGATAAATTGTTTTAAAATAATAGTCACCAAATCTGAGCATTCGAAATGCTTCTTTGTATCTTACTTGTCAGAGCTCAAGCCTTCTATTTAAATTCTCCCACTTTGCATACTTTCCCTGTCTGTTTCAGTACTTTCACCATCCTCATGATTAATCCTCACACTGAGAGCCACTGAGAGTGGTAGTATTAGGAAACCTGATAGCCCTTCAATATCCATAGGAGGAATTATATGACAGCCCACCATTTACAGAAGACTTTGAAAGCAATCTAGTTTAACGAATTTTATGTGTGTGCATGTGCAAATCCTCCTTATTAAAAATAATTATTTTCAGATAAGCTGAGAGAGGTACTATAACTCTTGGTTTAGTGATTCTACTGGGAATTCTAAAATTTGGATGGGTAGTGAAAAATCTATGACTATTCTCACAGAGAAAACACATGGATATATTCTCCATTGTTGTATACTTGTAATTTTGTAATTTCCAATTTATATTAGGATGATTAATTATGGTTCACACAAACTGGAACCAGACCTACATGAAGGCATCTGAATGTATAGTGGTACACTCTTCAGCATACAGTATGCCCAGTAAATAGTTAATTAAACCCATTAGTTTATAGGTGGAAAATATTTATCTCATGGTTTGTACGGTTTTCAAGTATTCATTAGATTATTTGTTCTACATAGATGTATTCATTACATCACCATTTTATTGCAGTTCCTGCACTCTAATGCAGTGATATATGCTTCAGAGCATGATCTACTCAAATTGGACTATTGATATTGCAGATGTCACTGCATTATGCTCTGAGAGATGGAAGAAGTTTAAAGACCTTGTTAATGGCTTCATGTTCCTTAAGTCACATATATAGATAACAATATCTCTTGTTCAGTAAACCAGTAAACAAATAGGCACTATGTATCTACTACCTAGAATATTGATAGGTATCAGGGATGCGTAAGTTAAAATATAAGCTTGAAAAAAAAGATTGCTATGATTTTCTACTGGTATATAGTAAGAACATAGAACAAGTTCTGTGTTACAGGGAGGTTTCTTGTCCCCAGGTGTCCAGAGGTCCAGACCACAGATCTGCAGCCCCAGACCCCTTAGCCGTCTGCCACTGCTTAGCCCCCCCCCAAATGACTTAGATGCTTATATTAACTTCATGCTTTTTGCCCTATGGCTCAGGCACATTGCTAGCTAGATCCTTCATCTTAACCCATTTCCATTAATCTGTCTGCCACGTAGCCCATGGCTCACCTGTGTTCCTTACATATTTCTTCTTTGGGCATCTGGCTCCACCCTTCTTTTTCTACCTATTCTGATTCCCCACCTATTTCTTCTGTGGTGCTCACCAAGGGCCAAAACAGCTCCTTTATTTAAATGTTGAAAATCACAGTATACAAAAAGACATTCCTACATCAGTTCTGTCTATAAAAAATGTGTATTATAAAGAAGTGAATATTTTTTCACTATTATTTAAATTTTTATTGACATAGTCAAGATAGTGATAAGATATTTCTATATAAACATGTCCGAGTGTGTTTAAACAAAAATCTCACAAAATATCATTGGTTTTAATATTTTTACAAGGTTTAAGTACCTAGAATAAATTAATTGGAATTACATTAGTAAAAATAATTTATAAATAATTAATTTCTTTTTTCTTTTTAAAAAATATAGCATTTTCATTAACTTTTGAAAAAAATTTATAGCATATCTTAAATACGTTCAGTACCTCTTTTCTTCCCCATTTCCTCCCAGATCTATACCAGCTCCTTTTTGCCACACAACTTCAGGCTCCCTCATTTTTAATTAAAAAATTCCCACTCCCACCATTGCTCTTCTTTCTGCCCCTTTTCCAAGTCCTTCCCCAGCCTCTCCCCTTATCTCCATCCTCACACCCTGTTTACTCCCAAGAGAGGGCAAGGAATCCCAAATTCAACTTGGTCTGAATTTCTATTAAATTTGCAATAGAATTAACATTGTTGAGTGTTTAAGACTAAATTATCATTTATAAGAAAGCATTCATGTTTCTAAAATCCTACATTTCATTTCCAAGGTAATCCTGAGAAGATGATAAAATTCTGTAAAAACTGGAACAGTTCACAGATTTTGATAAACAATCCTGTGAAGCTTCTTAACTTTAAAAACTTTATTATCATCAGGCAGATATTTACATATTAATCAAGACAAATAAACATGTGGCGAATTAACTGATAAACTGTTATTTGGATGACAATTTAATCAGCATAGGTTGAAAGGTCCATCATTGCAGCATCCTGTTTCCACTAAAATATTGATTGCATTACTGATCTCAGTAATGCTTTATGTTACAGGGCACAAATAACCATGTAATTACTCTTTAATTGAATGATAATTGCTTCTTGGCAATTATTTCTTTCAGTTTAATTACAAGGTTATTTGTACTCTGTAAAATGAAATACACTCCACCCTTTTAAAGTTCCTACATAAATAGCTCTGCTAGTATGTCACCCTTATGTACTATAAAAAGAAGCCACAAAGAAAGGTATTAAATAGCCCCATAAAGTAGTAACAGTTTTCACAAATTATTTAGGTAAAGTATTAGAAGATTCTGTTCTATAGAATTAATACTACATATAACACTTTAAATTACATAGATTTAAATTATTTCACAATCCTGATTTTATTTGAGTACACATTTTATATAATTAAATATAATATGAATTTATTTTTCATTTGATAAAATTGTTTAGCAGAAATGAAGTATCAATCACATAACCTGAGATTAAATGGGAAAAACCATTTAAATAATGATACTTCATACTTCTGTGAGTGAACCAAATACACATTCAATTTATAAACTTTGTAAAGTTGTCAGCTCTTCTAGTAACAATATGTGACTTTCTGTGCCATATCTGTTTCCAGTTGCAATACACATATTAGCTGATGTTTTCCACATTAAGATCATAAAGCTTCCCTGTAAATTTTTCTATTTTATGCAACTATCTATTTATGAATCAATGAGTAAGGAACTGGGAAAGCAAATAACTTTTCTCCTAAATTTTTAAAAAATCTATTTAATAAATTAATGATGCCATAAATATGTAGTAGAGGTTTCTGGCCCAGACTTTCGGGCCTAACCTCAAGGTCTAGGCCCACAGACCACAGACCCATGTACCTGCAGTCCCGCAGTCCCACAGAGACACACAGATGCTTTCATTAGTTTTTGTCTGATCAGCCTCAGGCCCAGGCATATCACTTGCTATCTCTCTACCCTTCATCTAACCCATGTCTCTTGTTCAGCCATTTGGCTCGGTACCTTTCTTTAAAGCTGCATGGTTGTCCTCTGCATCCAGCAGCTTCTCTCTGGTATTCTTCTGGCATTCTGCTCTCAGAGATTTTCTTAGTCTGGTAGCCCCGCCTACACTTCCTGCCTGCCTTTGGCCAATCAGCTCTTTTTATTAAACCAATGGGTGGGACAATTATTTACCATGAAACAACACAATACCCCTACATAAAAACTTAAAGTATTTAATATAAATTGTATAGGAAGCTCTTAATTTCATAAATAATCATGTTACATCATCTTTGTCACTACATTGTTTTGTAACAAACAGCATTCTGTGACCAACTAAGAAAACAATCAAAGATATATTACTAACAATTAAGGATGTATTTAGTAGCACCATGTAAACCCACTGCGACTGAATTCTTTAAAAGGGAACTGCCATAAGTAATACAAGACTCACTCTTCACTTTTTAGAATTATTAATACTTAAAATCCTTTCAGACAGTACCATAATTGTCTAATATTTTGCCTTCAATGTTGCAAAACAAAAACAAAAATTTTGAAGTTGTCCTCCTTCCAATGAAAGCATTCATAATGATTTTCTACGTGCTTACTAAACTAAATCCGGATCTTTTTGCAGGAACTCTAAATTTTTAATTAAATCATGGATTAATAATAATATTTGGGGTTTGACATTTATTACAATGCTTTAAAGATGCCAATAGTAGTTAAACTGATGTTTTGTGTTTACAAAAAAAAAAAAAAAGAACCTCTGCATGCAACATAAATCTATCTTTTCTCAATGATGGCAAACAGACCAGTTTTCTAACCATTGTACAAGATTTTATTCCAGTCTATCAACAGCAGGAGCAACCAACTAAACAATTGAGAAAAAGTCATAATGCAAAAGAAGCTTTTAATATTTATCATAAGTGAAATGGTTCATGTTTAAAACTAGAAAGTGTTCCCTATGGCAACTCTCATAAAATGGAGCCTATGTTAAACTGGGCATCAAGCATTTCCTAGTTCATGGTAAATAGCAATATGATTCACTGTATTTCTGGGAGTTATTATTACAGGGGAACAAACAATATTAGAGAAACAACAATTCAGATTCTATTACTATTCACAGTTTGTAAGAATTTATAAGCATGCCCTAAAGTTGAATATGGATTTGTTAAATGGTAGATGTATTTTAGAATTGAGAAAATTCCGAAAATTATCTGTGAAGATAAAGGAAAACCTCCAGTTTGAACAACTAATACATACAATTTCAAGTTTCATGAAGAAAATACCATGTTTATGCATTCATCATATAAGTGTAATGAGTTGACTTTATAGTCACTATTAATATTTGAATGTTTCGTCACCATCCTAGTATTAAATATTTGGTTTTAGCATAGCTGAAAACATTCTGATGTCATTTATAACTCAGTATTCACTAATTACTCCATATAAGTTATAACAATGAAGTTATTTTATACTCTGTTCACCATACTGTTCTCTATTTAAATGAAATATATTCTAGGTATGCTGTTAGCACCTTTCAAGAAGTTTACTGTTTGATATACATTTACTCAATGCTAATAAAGTTTTAGTATAATTAACAAAGGTTATATAGCAAAAATTCTGTTTTTTGGCATGAATTGCATGAAGCTACTTTTAATTCTTCTTGAATAGTTCCTAATAGCATCATTAAACCCACTGCAAAACACAGAATATTTTAAAAATTTGAAAACAATTCCCCCAATGTATATATGTATATCAGGATAGTTTCAGATATTTTGTTGTGTATATATATATGACATTTTTTATATATGTATATATATACACATACATTTTGTGTGTATATATACACACACATATAGATAGAAAAGCATTTAGCAAGAATTTGAACATTCACATTTGATGCACTGAGCCACCATTATAAAATCAGTATATTTGTCACTAAACATCACTCTCAACTCTTCTGTTTTGTCAGCAAAATAAGAATACTCTTAATTGCCAGTACTGTAACTTTTATTTAGTCTTTCCTTTCATTGTAAATCTCCAGTATTTGGGCTTTACTTTTATATGTGTTACCAACATTCTAACAGCTCTTCATAGTTATATCTGACATTCCAGGTCATCTCTTTAATCTCTTCATGCTCTATTTACTTGTACCAGGTTGCTTTATTGTTTTTGAATACAGTCTCCTTAACTGTTTCATGAGTTGTGATAAAATATTCAGTTCATCATGTTCTCTTTTGCTCTGAAACATCTAAGATTTTTTACTACATACAAAGTATAAATATCAGTTCAGGCATTATAAGTATATGTCAGTATGCCAGCTGGAGTACTGAATTTACTCTATGTTAATTATAGTATTTGATAAGAACTATTTCACTATGAAAAATGCTATTGTATCTGGGTTAACACCATGGTTTTAAACCACTTTCCCTTAGAAAGGGTTTGCTATAATTTGCTGTGATAACTGATATTTTAAGTTTTGTTTACTTTCAATTTTCCTCTGCCTATTATCCTGTATCAACAAATAGACCATACTTATGGATATTCAAAAGGATGCTTTAAAATGAGCAATAAGGAGTCTATTAAAAGTAATTAAAGAATTCCATACTGATCAAGTAAATTCTCTTCATTAATTTTCTGTCTCTGAGTAATCCCCAGATGAAATAGATACTTAGCACTTCAAATCAGATTTAATCAAAGAAAACAGACAGCATTATGTTAATGTCAAAAATAAGATGATCTTTGGAAGGTAAATTAGTTGATTAGAAAGGTGACCACAATTCACTTCCTTATATAAATGGCCATGGATAGTAATAAAGACATATTGCTATACTCATAGATCAGTCCATCACTCAACACTCATCAGAGAGGCTTCTTCTTGCAATATATAATAATTGACACAGAGGCACATAACTGAACAATGTGAGAGAGTTAGCGACTTTGAAGTGCTCCATACTAAATAGGATATCTTTATAAAACCTCTCTCTGAAAAGCTTGGGGAACTGTGCAGAACAATAAGTAGAATGATTTTAAGAGCCAGAGGAGGATGCATGATTCAAAGGGCACAATGTGTTTCAGATACAAAAGGATCATGCAAAATGAACCCAAACAGACTGTGACAACATGCACAGTTTTAAGTCAGTAAAAGGTCCAGCACTGAAAGTGGAAGTTCTGACATGGTCCTTTCACTAACTAAAAAATTATTTGCGAATGATATCTTCTGATAAAGGGAAGATAATTTTTCTTCAGGAGATATCAACCATATTCTAAAGCAGAATCCCATGATCAGAAGTAGTTGATAAAGACAAAATAAACTCCACAATTTTTACATGCTTTTGTTTGTTTTGTTTGATGTGGTGGGATTCAGGTGTCAGCTGATAAGGTCTGAAGACTCTTATCCAGGGTTCGGGGCTCCTGAAGGGGGAGTGGCCAATTTTTGATATGTCTTGCCTTTTTATTGTTGTTTGTTTTGATTTGGGCTTTTGTGAGATAAAGAACATAAAATCGGTAGGTTAAATGTGGGGAAAACCTAAGAGGAGTTTTGATAGAGTAAAAATTATAGTCAAAATATATTATATAAAAATTAAATGTCAACCATTGTTTTTAATAGCTACCAAATAAGATGAATGAAATTCATACAATGAAGCAAATTAACATATTCAGTATAGAATCATAGATTGTATAGTTCATAGAAATATATACAAGATAACACAGATATATAGCACAGAGCTATGATATTTCTAAGTTTTTGAAACAAGGTTGCTTCTGATTTTGTGTATATATAAACATATTCTTAAAGGATAATTAACAAAGTATAATTTGAATTCTAAAAATGATGAATGTATCATTTCTAAAAGTTAAGTGTTGAAGTAGAAGTGAAATGTCCTAAGGTTATCTGAATCCATGGCTCATCACTATAACTTAACTGCCTAAAACATGTTACTTCCATTTTACTTCATTAAAGATGTTCAATACATAAAACATACAAATAATTCTCTTGGGCAATTACTTAGAACAGCAATTCTATCAACATCCACAGACCAAGACTGTCTTTAGATCATTAGAGATTATGTAGTAGATTTTAATATCTAAGTGGAACCTATGACCTAGGGAGGTCATTTCAAAAGTACTAAGGTAGTAGACCCATTAATTATGTTCCAAGCTTCCAATCCATAAATAGTCCCTTTCCACAGAAAGAGCTTGACAGCAATCCAATAGAACTTTTATCTAAGAAAATATCAAGTTATTATCCTGCACACTAAGATCTTCGTAGACAAGCACATCTACTTGCTGACATGGGTTTAGAAGAATCCCAACAAGTTACGCAGGAATGCAGCTAAAGTATCTGTCAACTATGGTCTCAGCATAGATCATCTCATAAAAATCCAGAGGTGTGTATTCATTCTAACCAGTGGGAGATAATTGTTTGCCTCTACCATACAGTGGAGCATTGAGGGAACATTTCTCAGCTCCAACTTTTCTCTGTCATATAATAATGTGATCCAGCTTGTATAGAAATCTACCAAGAGATGAAAATCGGAAGACTTTATCCCATAGGAAATTCTTATTAGAACCTATGACATCCATCACAACTATCTTCTGCAGTTCTAGAGCTACATCACCTATTTGAGACATTTTGTGAAAGACGGCACAGGCATGCTAGACTATGCTCAACAACAGTTCTGGAAAGGACTCTCAATGTCAGTGGTAGTTTCTCTCAGCTACAATACACAGAATTCTGAATCTTGTCTACAGTCTTGCCAATACTGAACCTACATAAAATCCCGAGTTAAGGTTTAGCTCTTCCAAAACACAGCCTGGTTCTAAACTGGTAATATCTTTATAAGAGTAACACCTATCTGAGAAAAAAGTGTCAGACTTACTAGTTATTGCCTCCAAAATATTCTTGACATCCCTTTATTTTGGTTTTGCCTTTATTTCCTGTAGAATTACTATAGTTAGAATTTCCCTGTGTCCCACACAGCCACTTGCTCCCAAATAAACATATAGAGGCTTATAATTATTACAAACTGTTTGGTCTATGGCTCATGCTTTTGTTAGACAAAATGTTTGCAACATTTCTTAGCTCTTAAATCAGCATATTTTTTTGATGTGCATATTGCCACATGGTATGTGGCTTACTGATACTTTCACATCTTGCTTCATGGGTGGCTGTATTGGGTCTCCCAGACCCAGCCCTTCTTGTCCTCTACTTCTGTTTGGATTTCCCACCTGGATGTATTCTGTCTTGCATTAGGTCAAAACATCTTTATTAACCAATGATTGCAACACATATTTACAAACATATATAGCATACAGGAAGATATGACCCATCAAATGACAATGTATCTACCTACTAGAGACTTGGAGAGGTACACAGTCACAACAAACAAACAAAAACTATAGAGCCTTGCCTTCATTTGTATTAACCATATTGCATTGTAGATCTTGAAAGAACCATCAAGATAAACAATTTTCTTTAAGTGCATGTGATATGGTCTAGTGAATCAGAAAACCACTGTGCTTTTGCATATTTATAACCAGAGAGATATATTCAAGATTGTCAGCCTCAGTAATGGTCAAATCACTAATGTGTATCAGTTTCTGTTCATCATCATCACACATAAAATAAGAGAACCAAGCTAGATAACTATCCAGTGTTCCAATATGAGAACTTCATGGCATGGAGAAAAGCACAACCGCATGCATGACAAGTAATTAGCCCACTACAGAGAACTCTCCAACAGAACCTTATCACAATAAAAGTTCTTCCCAAGAATCTAACTGGATAATTTCAAAGCTAGAGAATGTCATTGTTTGGACCTACAGTGTATCTCATCCAGTGGTACTATTCATAAATTATAAAACATAGTAGGTAGGGGCTACTTGAAAAAATTATGGCATTGTTGGTATGCACTGAAACACTAGAATGTGTTTGTCCCCTTTATACCCTCCCCTCTGCAACTTCATTTTCCTCTCTCCTTTCCTGACTTTCATGGGTGAACACCTCCCTGTCGTGATGTTCTGCCTTAACAAAGCAAGTTAACGTTTGCTGAAATGTCTAAAACTATGAAGCCAAATGTATCTTTTGAAGTCTAAATTGTTTTTATCAAATAAGTTAGATTTTTTCCCAAGTAACTCTCCTTCAGCAGCCATTCACTACCAGTGTGTCCTCTGATAAGGGTAGGATTTTAACTGGAATGATCTTATATCAGTAGAGCTATTATGAGTTGATTCTTGGAACATCCATAATAGTGTATGTTCTTCATGCCTAGTGGATGGCTATATAACCATGAGAACAATGGTAGTTCTTTTAAATATAGGGGGTTATTAATAACAATGAAAATAAAAGAAGACATATAAATATGAGGGAGATGAGGTAGGCAGCATTAAGAAGAGTTGGAGAAAGGAAGTAGATATACATATGGTAAACACGCAGTGACTAAATCTACATAACATTCAAATAATTAAAAATATTATGTAAAAATAGTTTTAACCAACCCTGGGGAGACAGAGGCAGAAGTGTTGTAATGAGGTTTCTTGGCCCCAGGTGGTCAGAAGTCTAGACCACAGACCTGCAGCCCCAGACCCCTTAGCTGCCCACAGTTGATTAGGCCCCCATAAATAATTTAGACACTTAAATTAACTTTATGTAGTTTGGTCTATAACTCAGGCACCTTGCTTTTTCTTTCATCTTAACTTAACCTATTTCTATTAATCTGTCTACCACGTGGCCCCTGGCTCACCTGTGTTTCTTACATGCTTTTTCGTTGGCTTCTGGGTCAATCTGTCTGACTCTGCCCTTCTTTTTTTATTTATTTTGATTCTCCACCTACTTCTTCTATGGTGCCTGTCATGGGCCAAAACAGCTCCTTTATTTAAAGATTGATATTCACAACATACTAAACAATATTCCCACATCACAGAAGCAAGCAGACCTCTATGAGTTCAGGGACAGCCTGATCTACAAAGTGTGTTCCAGGCCAGGTAGCACTGTGACTCAGAGAAAGCTAGTCCCCAATCCGCTATACCAGAAAAAAAGAAGAAAAAAAAATAGTCTTAAAATGTTCACAGTACTCATCATGACCAATGAATTCTTTATCATATTATCAATGATTTTAAACAAAGAAATAAAGAAGCAGCCATAAAAATCATGTGAAACTACAAAAAAAGCAAAGCAATCTTGAGTCAAAAGAACACAACTGAGAGTATCAAATTATTTTATTTTAAAATGTATCTGAGGCTACAGTAGTCAAAATAGCACTGGTATTCATATAAATAAACTTTTAGCAATGCACTACAATAGAAAGCTAAGAAATAAATTTACATATTTACACTAATTGTTTTTCCACAGATGTGCCAAGGACACACATCAGAGTAAAATAAGGTTACTTGCAGAGCTGTAAAATTACTTGAAAACTATGCATCTGATAAATAGAAAATTATTTATATGGAATTAAGTGTAATATATTATATTCAATAAAAATAAGGCAATTGAAATAACTATGATTCTGTGTAGAAACATCTTAATAGAAAATATGAAATTAGCTAATAAGTATATTTAAAAAGTACTTAAATATCTAGAATCATCAAAGGAAAAAAAGTACAATGAGACATCAATACACTGTTGCTGGAGTTGGTATTATTAACAAGAGGAGGAATAATGAGGCCTGTCAAAAATGTTGATTAAAGGTTGAAAGTATAGCAAAAATAAGTTCATAAAACTACAATGAATAAAATTATGAAGGTCCTAAAAATATTAGAAAAAATATAGCACTACTTTAATTTCACTGTTCCACTATTGAATATAGATCCAAACAAGTTGGAAAATAGGCTATAACCATCTGTATAGTCAGATTTATTTCATTACTATTCATAATAGGTTTCTACTGTCCTAAGTTTGCATCAGTTGGTGAATGAATAGAGAACATATAATACAAAGATTTAAGACATAAGCTAAAAATTCTCTTTTGTGGCTATATGGACAAATTTGGATAACATTGAGTAAATTATTCAGGCATATGAAAAGAAATAGCTGAATGATCTCACTCACATTTTAAATCTAAGAAAGTCAGCTGTTATTGAAATAGAAATCTGAATTGTGACTTCAATTAGCTGGGATAGTTAGATGGAAGAAGGAAAAATATTGGTCACAGGATATATAAGCACAGATATGTAGGATGAACATTTTATAAGATGTCACATTTTCAGAGAACTGTTATACTGTCAGTGGCATAAAAATAACGATACTGAAAATAACTAAGATGGTAGCTTTCACAATGTGTATATTTTAATACATTTTTACAGTAAATATACGAAATGGTACATTTTATTCCCTCTCTTTCCCTTTCATTTTGAAGTCATATAACATTAAATAGATTCAAATATCATAATTAAATTTGAAGACAGAATAGCTCGGATAACTAAATATAGAATAACACATGTGCAAATTGATTTTTCTTTTTAATCATGGTTTCTACAAGAATGTACAAAGAGCCAGGTCACTTTTGAAAATCTACTTGAATTTACCTGATTCCCTGAGAAACTGAACTGTAGTATGGTTGCATTGCATCCACAGTTAAATAGGTAAAATATCTTAGCACAATGAATTGTGATAAATAGCCAATGGTTATAAAATATTACTGAAATAGAATGGCCAGCATGTGAGTATATTTGGCCAAATCTTACAACTTTATATTGTAATGTTACTATGTATTTTTGTTGCCAGCGTTTCTATCAATGCCATTTTCACTTGTTCTAGCTTTGAAAAGTCAAAATTTCACTTTTAGATGAGGAATTTTAAATCTCATTTTCCAGGATTATCTTCGCTAAATCAAACATAAACACATACACACACTTTGAATAGCTAATAATTATTTTCCTATTTCCTCTTTCTAACCTCCAGTGAACTAATATGAATAATAGTTTGGGAATACTTTCCTAATACTGCAATATTATATCTTCATATCTATAATTTGTTTGGGGTCTGAAATAAAAATTTAGATATTTATTTTTTATATTTAATGTTTTGCTGTTTAAATATACGCTTATATTTCCCATGAAAGATGTGAGTCACCTTTCAGATGAGATTATCTTGGGTACTTTTAATGATAATTTGATTCTATTAGTTCTATTAGCAACAAAATAATGCTGAAAAGGGAGAAAATTATTATGAATAATAAAATTATCTTTTAATACATGACTATCTTGAAATAAAATTAACTAATTTATGTCCAAATTAATTTCAGTATTAAATCCTGGAACAGACTATTATTTAAACAGGAATGATGTTCTTGGCATACTGCTGATGGCTAAAGCAACAATTCAGTCAAAGCAATATGAAATTCCCTGGCAAGTTGTAAAACCATCCTATAAGGAAATGAATGTGTGTGTGTGTGTGTGTGTGTGTGTGTGTGTGTGTGTGTGTGTGTGTGTAGCTAAGCACACACAAATACATTGTTTGGAATCTCAAATCAAAAATATATTCCTGAAAATTAGGGGAAAGTTAAAAATGAATATTAAAGATCTCTTTAAAATGGGATATAGGAGAATTATAGTTGTAAATGTGGATTATTTCTTCTTTTTTCAGTTTTGTATCATAAATTCACTTAGTTCATTGCTCCTACATTGGTATTATTATAATTATTGTGCTGTGATAATTTTTAAAATAGATTTTACATATATACTTTTACTATCATAAATTTTTATTGAATTTTTCACTAGGAGAAAATGCTGTTTTGATGAATCAGATGAACAATCACAAATATACAACTAAATAATACTTCCTAAATTGGGAGGGTATCAAAGTATATATTTACATCATGAAAGTGTTCAACCCACAATAAAAGAGTACACAAGTGGTTATAAGACTTAAAACCCATTCTAGGAATTGAAAACTTTTGAATGTGGTTTACTTTGGAAGAGGAAACAAAGAACTTCAATATCATGAGAAATTAAAAGTTAATAAATGTTTTTACAATTGACCATCATCAATAAGAAAAACAGAACAATGATTTCTCTATTTGAGAAAGGGTCTTGCTATAAATGACCTTTATAGTGACAATTTCCATATGCACAACAACCAGAGATTTTCTGAATTTTTATAGCACTTTCATCATTTCAGTCATTAAGCTAACATTATTGATTTATCTCAACATCATAGTAAAGTGGACAGCTTGTCATTTATTACACCTTTACCTCCTTTATTACACAAATATATCAGCAAATTCTAGCTACTTACACAAAGAATACGTTTATTTTTGATTGAGTGTTTATCTTTCATTGCTTATTGTGCAGGTAGTGTGTGACTTTACCCAAATTATTGCCTAGAACAAAGTAATCTTCAACAAGAAAGGAGAGAATGAAGGGAAGAGGGGAGACGCTTAGGGAAGGAAGAGAGGATAAGGGAAAAAAGATGAAAATGGAGATTTTTTTGTGAATATTTAGTTCCTACTGTTCTATTTGAGGTACTTTTGTGAATTTCCTTTTGGAGATATTCTTTGGTTTTTGTTAGGGCTTATTTATTTTGTATATTTGGATGGTTTGTCTGCATGTATGTGTGTGTACCACGTGAGTTAGTGACTACAAGGCTACATTATGGCCGCTGGAATCAAACCTGGATCCTCTGGCAAAGCAGCCAGTGCTTTAACTGTTTACCCAACATTCTGCCCCATCCCCTGACTCATTTTTAAATTTTAAAGTAAGAAACAAGAGCCAAACTTAATGACTTAGCTACAGTCACCTAACTCTTAGAAGACCAGAATGAACAGGTAGCAATGTTACTAACCAGTACAGCAAAAGAGAATCACACTGAATATTCTTACAATTTCAATTTAGGAAGTGACCATTCATTTTTAATTGTAAAGTTGAAAAATTTTAACAATGTTTTCTTTTAGTTTCTTCTTAATTTTCACAGTTAAATGTTGGAGTTCTACTACACGTGCATTTGATTAGGAAAACCTTAAATCAGTTCAGCTAGAAAATCAGGGAGTACAGCCAATTGATCATTAAGATAATTCTCAATTTACATAAAGGTAGATGGAAATTATTTATTTCAAATACGCTTCAAAGTAACAGTCCAAAAGGAAAGGGTTTACTTTCTGAGAAATTCTTGCTCGCAGCTACTGTACTCTTTATTTTCCTGTCTTCCAAAAAGTTATTGGTTGAATTTAACCTAAACTACTCATTTACCCTTTGTATATAACATATGATGAAGTGCTTTTCAATGACTATTCACCGCTAAAGAGTACAAACTCTCTGACAGCTTCCTTTAAATTCTTGTAGTTAAAATGAGCATTTCACAAAACCCCTCTTCACACCTGCACACATTATAATTTACACATTAAATACAACAGAGTTTCACCTTAGGCCTCTTGCCAAGAACAATCATTTTATATCTTTTTATCTCTTCACTAAAAGATAATTATAAATGTTAAAATGGCAGCAAAGTTACTGTGGTGAAAAAGCATTCAGAATAGTCTTCCCCAAATGAACTCAGAAATCTCATATATATACCAAGAGGTGATTTTCTTTTTTTTAATGGTGGGAGGCAACATGCTATGTAGAAAGTATGACATATTCAACTAAAGCTGTCATAGATCTATTTAATTGTCCCAAGGACAACCAGCCTCTTTTTGTGCTAAATGGATAGGAAAGCTAACAGTCATCGTTGGTGCTTATTGGTAAAAAGCCAATGATGAATTATATATGTAAAAATTTACTTACTGATTTTACTTCCCATAAGTTGAAGTATCTAGCAACTTAGTAACTATTTTCCCTGCAGATAAGTATGCTCATTTAATTTGTCTTTTGTTGCAAAGTGAATGTGTAGTCTAATCTTGGAGCCTCTTCCTCCACACTACAGGTGCTTCCCTTTTGCTAATTAAACATTAGCATTGTGCAATTGTCGTGCTCTAAAATTGGTGGTTAATTAACTTTGACTAAGAGTACCATAGAAAGTCTAAGTAAGTTGTGTTCCAGATAAATTTCAATGAATACAAGATGTTTCCGTCCTCTGTCCTCTGAAACACTATGGTGAAAGGCTATAGATTATTTTCCAAAAATCCTATCTAAAACAACATTGTTTTGAACAGTTTTATTCCTTGAAGGAGTGAGTACGATTGTGTGATGTGGGTAAAATGTGTCCATTTAGGGGATATGCTACATCAATTAGGACCTAAGGTCAAAATATAAGCCATAGAGATTTTATGAAATTTCTTCTCTTTTGTCTTCATTATTTTCCTACTTATATCTCCTGATTAATGTGAAGTTGTACATATTCCTTTGAGTAAACAACTATAATTCAAAGTCGCACCTTTAATACTTAAAAATAGTTTCATATTTTATATTTGAGAATTACATGCATGTATACAATGAAATATGATCACTTCTATACCATGTTTATTCTAACTTCTTCCTTATCCTCCAACATGCCTTCAATAAAACTTCAGAGCTTTGTATTTTGTTTCGAGAACTCACTAAATTCCAATTAGTGTTATCCACATGTGGATGGGTGTGGGGCCCATCTACTGAAACATGGGAAAGCTATCAGTGGCCACATCTTCCAAAAATGTAATTTTCCCCTCCCTAGCAGCTATTCACTGTTTAAAAAAAAAAATAATAACTCTTCTGTATGGGATATGGCCTGGAGATACTCTACTTCAACAATGGTTAGATTTGGGTGAGTTTCATTAAGGGGAAGAATTACAGCTCCTGTGATTTCATGTGTGCATTGCTCATGTCATGTCTAGAAGACCTCATTTCACACTACTTGTCCCCACCCTCGAGTTCTTGATTTTACGTCTTCCTTCATGTTCCCTATGATTTGACAAGATTGATATGGATGTCCTGTTGAAGGCAATGAATTCAGTGTCTTATTGTCATCATATTAACTAGTAATTCATCATTTATGTTGTGAAATAGTAACATGCTTTCATTAGCTTATATCTACTTGTAACCATTAATAGTGTGTATCACTTCCCAATGTATATATTAAGAACCTCTTACTTTTGCTTGTATTTCCACCATGAAAACCAGTAGCTTTACATCAATTGTTCAACATTTACTATCACCTACAAATGTTAGGTCATGTTTTCCAAAACAAATGTTTGTTTATGGCTCACTAATTTCCATTTACAATAACTGTAGATAAAAAATGTTCTTCTGGAATATTTTTTAACTGGGCTATGATGTGTTACATTTGTTTATGTTTCAGAATAATTTTTAAACTATAAAATGTGCTACATTTTTTTCTGCTGAAGTTGTTTAAATATATAAAAGCGTGCTGCACATGTTTATGCTATATATGTTTACCTATGTAAAGATGTGTTGCTGTTTCAACTTGCCTGCCTAAGGCACCTGACTGATCTAATAAAAAGATGAAAGGCCCACAACTATGCAGAGGAGGAATAAGTATAGCTGGCTGGCAGACAGAAAGGGGATACCAGCCAGCTTGCCCCAGACCAGTAGCCTGATACAGAGGAAGCAGGGAAGTAGGTCATACAGAATGAAAGAAATGTAGAAAGCCTTGAAGCAAAATGTACATGAAGAGAATCAGGTTAAATTAATTTATAAAGATATGCAATAAGCATAAGGTAAAGCTGAGCATTTATAACAATCAGACTCCCTGTCATGATTTGTGGGTTGATGGTCCAAGAAAGCCTGTGACAATTCTACAATTAGAAATTAACGGAGACATTATAGAATATGTCACTTTAACACAATTTAGCTACAGAAAATATCTATGTAGCATAACATAGGAAAGAAGAGTTTCACTCAATCTTTAGGAGTTATAAAATGAGCAAGCAGACATGAGAGTATGATCACAAAGTTCAAACTTGTATTATTATCTCTACAATCTTTCACAAGTTATCTAACCTCTATTGAACAACCATATTTGCTAGCTTGAAGATGTTAGTCTACATGATGTATTTTTCTTATGGTTTATTATTATGGAAGGACCCTAAGAGCAATGTTCATGAATATCTACCCCCATTCCCAGAAAAGGAGATAAGACCTCCTGAGTAAATTAGGACCCTGGGGGGTTAAGGGAAATTGGAAAGAGAACATGAGGGAATGAGGTGGTAGAGTTGAGGGAGGGACAGAGAAGGAGATCAATGATATAGATATCTGGATAGAGAGAGCCATTTGGGGATTAATGAGAAACCTGGTGCTAGGAAATTCTTAGGAATCCACAAAGATGAACCAGCTAAAACTCCAAGCAATAGTGGAGAGGGTGCTTGAAGTGATCTTCCCCTGTAATCAAATTTATGACCATCCTAATTGTCATCAGAAAACCTTCATCCAGGAACTGATAGAAGCAGATACAGAGATCCACAGCTAAGCACTGGGTTGACCTCCCAGTTCAGTCAAAGAGAAGGAAGAGAAATTATATGAGCAAAGGGGTCAAGATCATGATGGGGAAACCCAAAAAGACAGCTGACCTGCACTACTGGCAGTTCAGACTCAGGATTGCCAGATGGGGAGTCTGATGGGTCTGAGCTAGGCCCTCTGAACATGAATGACAGTTGTGTGGCTTTGGCAGTTTGTGGAGCCACTGACAATAGGACCAGGATTTATTACTAATGCATGAACTGGCTTTTGGGAGCCCATATGCTATAACATGCTTAGTATTGATACAGGGAGAGGTGCTTTGTCCAGCCTCAACTTGATATGCCAAACTTTGTTGACTCTACATGGGAGACCTTATCCTCTTTGAGGAGTGGATGGAGCTGGTGTGGGAAAAAACTCAATGTGAGTGGGAGAAGGGTAAGGAAGGAGAACTGTGGTAGATTAGTAAAGTAAAAAAAAATTTTACATAAAAGTTTAAAACTTAAGTTGTTTATTTGAAGGTATTACTTGTGCCACATTGTGCAAACCAGGGACAATTTACTGAAGTGGGCTCCCTCCTTCTATTATATATGCCCCAAAGATTGAAATCTGGTCAAAAGTTTGGTGCCAACTGCCCTTATATGGTGTTCCACCAGTCAGACACCTTATAGAACATTTTGGTAAAACCATAGTGGTTCTAATGGACTGCACAAGAGTCAATTTTTTTTTGTCTTTAAGGTATTGAGGTAATCAATTGAAATGCTTTATGAAGAAGTCAATTGCAGCTTGTCTCTTTAGAGTCTTTCTCAAACTTATTTTCCAAATAACAATGAATTTCAATTTTCTGAAGGTTAAATATACACAATGTCACAATTTAATTCTCCACTTATACTGAAAATTAGCTATTTTGGATCCAACATTGTTTTGTCAGCATCTAATTCAAAATTTTATTTCCTGTGTACACATTGGTAGTTAATGTGTGTTCATATGTTTGTGTGGATGTGTGTGCATATATGTGTGTGGCTGTTAAATGTGTATATATGACTGCATATTCGTGTGTGTGTGTGTGTGTGTGTGTGTGTGAGAGAGAGAGAGAGAGAGAGAGAGAGAGAGAGAGAGAGAGAGAGAGAGAGATCCAGAATTTAAACCCAGGTGCTACCCATGATTTTTTGAGAAAGGGCATCTCACTGACCTAGAATTTGCTAAGTAGGCTACACTGGAAGGCTTTTAAGGCCCCAAAAGCCTTCTGACTTAACCTCCCTAGTGCTGTGATAAGGAGCACTACTACCATCCACAGATTTTGGATGTAGGTTCTGAGGTTCAAAGTGAGGTTCTTGGACTCTCAAAAGCAAATACATTTAGCAACTGTGCTGACTTGTCTTGTGTCAACTTGACACAAGCTAGAGTTATCTAAATAGAGGGAAATTCAACTGAGAAAATGTGTATATAAGATCCACCTGTAGAGGCATTTTCCCAATTAGTGATTGAGAGGGAGGGTCCAGCCTCTTGTGGGTGGTGACATCCCTGGACTGGTGTTTCTGGGTACTATGACATAAAAGGCTGAGCAAACCAGGTGAAGCATGAGTAAGCAACACCCCTTTATGGCCTTTGCAAAAGTTCTTGCCTCCAGGTTCCTGCCCTGTTTGAATTCCCATCCTGACTTCCTTTGGTGATAATAGCAATATAGAAGTGTAAGCCAAACTGTAAGCCAAATAAACACTTTACTTCCCAGCTTGTTGAAGTGCAATCCAAATAAAAGCTTTACTCCCCAACTTATTTTTGGGTCATGGTGTTTTTGACACAGCAATAGAAATCCTATGACACCAACTATGTCATCACCAAGCCCTTAGTGTTTATTATTCTTCAAAGTACCTAAATATACAGAATAAATAAAACAATAAAACTAAACTATCAGGTAAATAACCATAAATAAATATGCAAAATAAATATGCAATATAAAATATATAAATAAAAATATAAAGTAACATAAAAATCATACTGGAAGTAACAAAGAAAAAATTAATTCCCTTTAAAATATCATAATCTAAGACCTTACATTTTTGCTTGAGAGAAATAGTATTCAAAGGTCAAAGATTAAGTACTAAAGAAAAAATTTCACATATGAGTAATACACTTTCGCTAGTGAGAAGGTGTACACTTCCAGTTTCATAAGTAGGAATTATTCTGAGGATAGTTCATAGCATGCATATTCTCTACCAGGAAGAGTAAATTATGTGATATGAAAGAATAAAATATATAATCAAAACATAAATGTGTTAATGTCAAATATATCAACATTTTTGTAAATGTAATTGTTGTGATATTACTCAACGATAATTTAAAACTACTATGATCCTGTCCCTACATTTTACTTTTATGTTTAATACAGATAGACTTAGAAACATTATTTTATATTTTGTAGTAATTTAATATAGTTACAAGTTTGATGACATTCTATTTCTTTAATTAAAGGCTCATTTTTCACTTTCAATATTTATTATATGATTATAAATGAAATACACAAGTGTATGTATAATTAAAATGACTTATTTTACAATATATACTGTCAACTAATGCTATGGAACATTGATTCTTAATACTAAACATTTATATGCCAAACATTCTTTCACGTTTTTTTTCTACATATTTTATTTAATATCAGACTTTTTGATAAATATAATAATATTGTTCTATTTTCCAGAAGATAAGTATAAGTAAATATGAAATGTAAATAACTTTTACTATAACATAGAACTTAAATTCTTATTTCCACAATCCAGAGCTGAGATGTCTGATAAGGAAGACAACAATTTATTTCATGTTACTACCTAAAACTTACAACGTGGTAAGTAAAAAACTGACATATTTATAATTACAGAATACATACTGTACTTTGAAGCCCTGATAAAGAAAATAATATTAATGGAAGCTAAACATTTTATATTGTTATACGTTATAATTTCATTTTGGATATACCAGAATAAATAGCACAATGTTATAATTAATGTAACCATTTTATTTTCATTTGTTAATGTAACTGCTAGAATTTCACGTGACCTTATATTTTTGTCTGCATGCTACTTGTAGTTAATAATGTTTTCCTTTAGGATGTATATATCTTAAGTACTAACATATTATTCTAATGGATGACCATGGATTTAAGGTCTCCTATCACTAACAGAAAGCACAATGGGAAAGGAAGACAAATGTAGGTATTATTGCGGATTCAAAGTCCCTAATGAATGAGTGCCAGTAGTTCATACCAGGAAAAAATAGAAAATTATATATGCTATTCATAAGATGTTGCAATTACAACTCCAGTGTTCCCAACAGGATTGAGACACATATTAACTCACAGAGATTGTTACAACCTGTCCAGGGAATATATAGGTCAAAGACATAGGAAGTCTCTAAGCTGAGAGGATAATAGCATAAGCTCTACCCCTTACCGAGTAACTGTCTTCAATTTTCAATGACTGTGGAAAAAAGCTAGTGTTCTCTAGTGGAAGAAGTTTCACTGGGTATATAAACCACAGTTAAGTAAAGTCCTCATGACTCAATGGAAGTTTTAGAATTTTTTTTTAATCTCAAAATGCTTGCTTGGACTTTTTTTCTATTTTGTTTTCTACATTGTGAGTACTTTGGGCCTTTTGATTATATATTATAATTTGCATTTTTGGGGTATTATTGGTTTTGTGTGTGTGTGTGTGTGTGTGTGTGTGTGTGTGTGTGTATGTGCTTGCTTGTGCTTTTATCTGCTCATGCCTTTCCTTTATAATAATTTTTAAAGATTTTTTTTTGCTTGTTTGAATTGTAAAGATCTAAAGAAAGAAGGTGTACAGTCTCCTGAGTGAGGAGGTGCGTAGGATCTGGTAGGAAGTGCAGGAGGAGAAACCATGATAAGAATATATTCTATGAAAATTTTTTTTCAGTTAAAGATGTATCAGATTCCCATCAATTCTGAAGTAACATGTACTCACCTGTCCCATTCACCTGAAATGTTATCTTTAAAATCTTATTTTATATATTTGAATTATTCTCCAATTCAAAATTTATTTTTGTTTTATTTTCCTAACATAATTTCTAATCTTTCTACTTATTTATATTATTCATTCATGGTTTAAAAAATTCAAGATCTTAAAATCATTCAGCGTCCTCTGCCTCAATGTTCAATGAGCCCCAATCATACATAAAAAACTACAGAAACTAAGGAGAGTGGGGAAAAACAGTCTTCCCTAAGGAAGAAAACATCAATTAATTATCTGATACCAAATAGTCAGACCTGAAAATGCACATATACATGTAATATTACACAGAATAGCAACTTAGATTTAGGAATATATGTATATACAAGTACACACACCTGTAACAAAAAATTAATTTAAAAAAGATGCTGCAAATTTTAAAAATGCAAAGGGAAGTGTTTGGGACATTTGAAGGGAGAAAGGGAATAGAGTAATGCTATCATTTTGCTATAATCTTAAAAATAAAAAAAAAAACATTGAAAAAATAATTCTGGAAAAGTCTTTTAATTTAAAAGAAGTTCAAATCATGAATGCTACTTATAATCAAAATGAAATTCCAAAGCTTCTATGTGGCAAATGACTTCTTGGCTTAGACTCTTTTTATGTAAATAAAATATCTTAGTTATGTTTTCCTGATTATTTCTTACATTCTCACATGCAGCTACAAAGGTTTCATTGTATTCTAAATAATCAGGAATCAGCCAAACCAAACAGATCTTGCAGTCTCTATTCAGGTCACACTAGTAGATTGTATGCTTCTTTTTATTTTCTAAGTTATATGGCACTAAATATATTTTCAAGAATTATGATATATTGGCTTTAAGGACTAACTAGGGACAAATCATTTATCAGGGCAATGAAGATAGCTTCTATATGACTCCCATTTTATAGTTTAAGTACAGTCTAGGAACTAAAAAAAAAATGCCCAGTTCATAATCTTGATCCATCAATTGCACTACTAACATAAAGTATGCTACTTTATATAGTAGTTATAATTTTTCTTACTATAAAGCAGGCAAAGCTTTGACTTTGTTTCTTCCATTGTTTTTCAATTTTTGTGTGTTTTCTGTTAGTGACAGAAAACTTTAAATCCACGGTCATCCATTAGAATGATGCACTAGGACTTAAAATAATACATATTAAACCAGTATTACTCACTACAAATAGCATGCAGAGAATAATATAAGGTTGTATACAATTCTAGCAATCACATTTAAAAATAAAAATAAAAGGGTTACATTAATTTAACATTGTGCTATTTAGTCTGGTATATCCAAAATGACATCATTTCAAAGTTTTTTTTTTTTTTATCATCAAATGTACCACCTTTGATATCACTCAAATCGTTTGACTTCTAATCAACAAATTGGAACTACTGACAGCTAAATTGTGTAGAAACAGATACTGAAATGGACATGCATACAAGTATTCATGCTCACACACACAATCATAAGAGTGAAAGCAAGTGAGGGAAACATTATTACCTCGTATGCCACTTTTAATAAAGGTAATTGATAATACTGCACCAATTATTAGCAATGTAAATAAAAATCATAGAGTTGTTAAACAGAAAGTGCTTATTATTTCAGTTTTTTCTTTCACTATGGTATAATGAATGATGGGGCACATACTACATTGAAACATCAACACAGTAGGAGTAAAATTCCTTAGAAAGCCTAACTGTAACTAAAAATTAGCAACAGTGAATGGAAGTATTGGAGAAGAATATTACTCATGTTTCACTGCTATTGATAATCACCTTTTATCTTCCTCATTAAATTTATTCAGGAATTCTTTATTCTGCAGTATGGAAAGCTAAGGCAAGGAAGACTTCTTCAGATGAGTTTATAGAGGTAATTGTGCAATAATAGATAACGTTTGGATGTATACACAACTGTTAGGAGATTGATATCGTTAGCAAGTTTTAGAAAGTTGTTTGTTTCGTGTGTTTGCTTTACTTTATTTTAAACAAAGGATGGGAAATAGAATGTATCATTTAAAAATGACTAGAAATATATTAGTTGTTTTTGATCAATTATATAACAACTTGGAGAAGATTAAGCACATTACAAAAAAATTTACTCTATTATTTGACTTACATAAGTTATCAAAATAACCAAAGAATTAATCACAAAGTGGAATAGTGGTTTTAACTGACTGTGGAGAAGAGAAAATGAAGACTTGTTTAATAAGAATAAAGTTTCAGTTGTTGAAATTAAACTCCTAGGGTCTTCTTACAACATTGTGTAAATGATTAGCATAAAGTATTTAAAAATTAATGTGAAGGTGTGGAGACATGCAATCCCTTTGTAAACATGAGTATTACTTTTGAATTATCATCACCCAAAAAGCCAATTGTGTGCCCAAAACGCCAGGCTTGGAAAACAGATGCAGATGGAAAATGGGATTTTGAGATTAGCCATTCAAGCCAAAATTGCAGGCTTCAGGTTCAAGGAAAGTCACTGCCTTAAGTGACAAAGTACTATAGAGAAAGCTACCCAACAGACTCCTTGGATATAAGCATGCAGCAAACATTAAACACACACACCAGACACATAAAAATAATGATTCATGAGATTAAGCATTCTTACACAATGAAATAAAAAGCATCCTTACCACAATGAAATTGAACAGTATGTATAGTAGCTGTGGGCAGGACTATGACTCAGTCTATAAACTGCATATACAGGAATGTGAAGGAAAAAGAGTGCAGTAAGATAGAGGCTGCTCTGGACTACACATTGATATCATGTTTCAAAATCAGTACATTCCATTGAGAACTCTCTCTGAGTGTGTGTGTGTGTGTGTGTGTGTGTGTGTGTGTGTGTGTGTGTGACGTGCATCATCAGTGTTATACAGATTTGAACTATATATGCATATTTATAGATATATGTGTGTATGTGTGTGTTCATGTGTGTAGAGAGAGGAGACATTTTGATATTAAAGGACATGCATTCTTTATATAAGTATTATATGAAAAGAACATACTACATCTAATTCATATGATAAATGATAAAAGAAGCAAAACTACCATTCAAAATGGCATCTGCAGTCAAGACTAGGACTTAGTTCTGTTGCTTATTTTTGTTTTCTGTTTCTTTAACATTGAGAGTATCCTTTCAACACTTACAAAGGCAACATTTTGAAACTTTTTGCTATTTTCATGGCCAAAATACATTCGCAAAATATTTCCATATGGTTATAAGTGAGAAAGAGAGAGACCTTCTGTGTAAAAATAAAGGGTGGAAATATTTTTAAAATGCTATGAAAACATTTGGCTGGCTTAAGTGTCTAAAAGAAAACATTTATTTTGGCCATGGTGATTAAACATTTGTTTCCTTTGGAAATGCTTGCTGCCAAAATAAAGGTTGATTTCTTTTTCATAGAGAAACAAATATTATGTTAATCAAATGTTTTGTATTTCTTTATGTTATTTCAATATTGATTATAGCCAGTATTTCTAACATCATTGTGCATGGATGCACATATGAAAAAGTACTAAGAGTTCTTTGCACCTGAAAACTCCCATAAATAACTTGATTTAACTTCCTGAGATAGGAAATGTACTACATCTACTTGCAGATAAGAAATTCTGCTCTTGTGTTAAGAAATGTTAAATATGATGGCTTTGTCTGTGCAACTAAAGTATCTATATTAAAAGGTATTATATATAGCATTAGCAAGAAATGATATCAGTTGAAATTTTTCATATTATATTGTTTTATTTTAATGTGCAATTAATCTGATTACTGGGTATATGATATAAGGAAACTCGCTTTGATTTAACTTGGAGCTTATTTCTGATAGCTAGGTCAATTTTTTATGTAGTTGTGTCCTCTTTAGGGAAGTGGTCCACTAAATTCTGTCACAGAAAATGATAGCAATGAATTCAAGCATACATTCATTGAAAGGAGTTGCCTTCCTACATAAGAGGTGAACTAAAGTCCTCTCCTCAGATTTTTGAAGCTTAGAGTTCTCACATTTACAGCATACTAGCACTCAATCAGTGGTTTCACACTGGGAAGCTACTTTCAGTCTGAAGAATGTGGGAAATAAAGACAGATGGCTTTATCAGGAAGAGTAACTGGGAAATTCTAAACCCACACAGCAGAATTTCCTGTGAAGCTCTTTAAAAAAAAAAAATGACAACTTTCGAGGTCATACTAGAGATTTTCTGAATAAAACAAGCTAACTTTTAAGCCACAGAGACTCTTACAGTACTAGTTAGTAATCTAACCACAACATAGTACATAACCTGATGAAATCTAGGTAATCAATGAGATGAAAATGTCTATTTGGCCCAACTCTTCACAAATAGAGCAGACTTGAACAGAGTCAGCCTCGACTACCCAAAGCTGCATTTCTTAACACTGTTATACACATTCAGACAACCTATCACATTCCTGTTTTTGAATGTTACCTACTAAGTTGGTTCCAGGTTACAAGTCAAAGATGGCTTACAGTTAGTCTAAGATCTAAAATAGCCTGCAGTAGAAAACCAGTAGTAGAAGTTAAGCTCTTGACTTCATTGTGACATTCTATGAAATTATCAGGAATGGGTTTAATTTTGTAGTGATGTGTGTGTGTGTATACATAAATATATCAAATTTTCCTTACAATAACGTCAAAAGTGTCCCAAAAGGCAGATAAGAAATAACTAATCGATACTTCTTCAAAAAAGAAAAGATAACGAAACATATCTCCACTCTCCAACATGCATTGTATAGTCTTTTTACAAATTAAAATGTGTATACATAAAATATATTTCAAAATGAAAAAAAAAAGTAAGTGGATGCTTTGTGTAATAAACCCCAGAAAACAGAGATGAGTAGTCACTCTGAAGTGCACTGTGAATTCTTGGCTTTTTCTTAGATAAACATAAATGACACAGTAAATACCCTTGTTGACTAGAGAGGTTATTTTCAAGTAATTTTTTAAGTCTATTTCCCTTAAGGCTTCATGGTAAGTAAAATCTTGAAATAATTGTAAAGTGCAGGCTTAGAGTAGAGAGTCTTGCAAGTTCCATCAACAGAAAAAGCTTTCTTCCATCAATAAGAATGTAGTTGGTTTTCAGACATCAAATTATAAATAAGGAGCATTTGACATTTAGAAGATAATAGAAAGCATATTATTTCAAGAAAACTAAAAGTAAGACCAAATGTAGTTTAGGCTAAAACATAGCTGGTGTAGTGACATAATCTATGACCTATATCTACTATATCTATTTGTTTATTTCATGGAAGCTGAAAAAGAGAAATTGTATTTATGAGATACAATGTATTCTGTTACTTTAAATGAATGAAATGGTACCTTATCTCACAAACCTACAAATTTTCAAATACATAATTCATTGTTATTAACTTTAATAACCTTGATGTTCAAAATATTTTATATATAAATGTATAATATTTATTATTCCTTTTAATTAATAATTTCTATTTGTTAATTGTGATTCTCACAATTTTTATAAAATATAACCAGTTTACAAACTTTATTAATGAAAAAGCACATATCTCGTTTAGAGTAAAATATCTACAGATATGGATAGGTAACAATAACAAATTTTAATATTAAATTCTTTGTAAGTCATTCATTTATAATTAGAAACTCAATAGCTATATGGGATACAAAGTGATGTTTCAATGCATGTAAATATTGTAAAGTTATGGTCAAAAGCAGAATATCATTATCAAAGCTATTGTTTCTAATTACTCACTTATTTCTTGTGAACATGATAAAATCATACCTTTTCCAATTATTACTATATTAAAATTTAAGATAAGTAAATTATGGTCAGAGAGGTATTAAATGACTTACTCAAGTCACAAAGGATAGTAAATAGACTGTGGCACTTAAAGCCCTAGGAATATAAATCTAGGTGTAGCAACCTGACTCACTATGCTATATTATCTTCAAAGAATCTAAAAGCAGATAACATGCTTGATAACTAACAAACTCTGAATGTAGACATTACAGTTCTTAATTCAGAAAATCGCAAAATAAGGCTCATGGAATTTAAGTAACAATCTTAGCACCACAAAATTAGTAAAATATCTCAAAATTGTATCATCTTAACTCTGAATTCAAATATTATTTTTCTATGAAGTATGGTTGTAATTTGTAAATGTTTTGTATAATTTATTATAGGAAGAATGTACTTCAGGGTATTTTCTTTTATAAGTTTATAATATAATTTTCTAATATATATGAAATTTATAAGTGTGTTTATAATTACAACAGTATTTGTCATTTAATTACTTTTGAGAAATATTACTAAAGTGAATATTAAAATGTATAATTTTTAAAATATGAAGATAAAATATTCGAATATTTTCGAGTATATAAATGTCATCTGTAAAAAGACTCGCTTAAAAATGCATACAAGTAACACACATTTACATTAATGTATACTGCAGAAGAGTTCATTTCTGGAGCATTTGAAGTCTACTTTCCGATGAGTAGTAAGCCAATTGCTCTGCAAGAGCTCCTTTCTGTATTGAGCCTTCAAGTCTAGTGCTGTATAAAAGTTTTATACATAAGGAAAGGGTGCTTAGCTTACAGAAAACATTATGTTTGCTTCATCATATTGAGAAGAAAACAGTATAAGGCTGTTGTTGCCTGGACAAAAATTTCCATAACCAAAAGATTTTATTTAAAATAGTTACTCCAATGTATCCAGTTAAAGAAAAAATTGTATTCTGCTATAAAAGTTGAAGCAAGCTGAGAGTTTATGTTGAGCTACTTTCTATGTTTGTGTTAAAAAACAATCTGTAACAGATGCATCCTGATTTCAGATCGTTTTATTTCCTTTAAAACTAATATCATATGCTAAAATTAGATGTGTATATATCCTGGCCCCTTTAGAGAAGAAGTTAGGAAACTTAGTCTCACAGTGCTCCTGGAAAAATCTTTCATTGTTCCTTCCGTTTCAGATCTCAATTAAGGAAGGGCTTTGATTCCATTGTACAGCCCATTATTATGGGTTTTTATAACTGCTGCTGCATGATTAAAGAGAAGGAAATATAGTGGTAGATTAAAACCTACTATGTGTCAAACACAATGCTAGATTTATGTAACACTCCTATGATTCTCTAAATAGTTCCTTAAAATGAGTATTATTAGCCAGCTTTAAAATGAAAGCTTGGAAACTAAGAATGAAGGAAGGTAACTTTCTGAAACTTCACCAGTGGCTCCGGGATTATAGCTCTTATTATTTCACTCCATCAACTATATTTTTTTCATTTATTTAATGGGAGATAAAGGATCTCATTTAATTTTTTGACAAACGGAAAAGTAGCTCCTCGGAATGGAGAAAACAATTGCAACTGAACACAACCAGAATAAACAAAAGAGATAAGAAAGGGAATTTAGAACAGCTATCTCACTTGGAGAATTTCCATGCATCTCTCTAATTGAGCAAACCTAGACAAAGGCATATCAAAAAAGAGATCCAGGGACTTAACACTATAAGTTATTTTTAAATCAACATGAAAGAAACTTAGTAAGTGAACTATAAACTTGGAACACAAGGTCAGAATTATATAATAAGAACCAAGAGAACATAACAAAGTGGATGAATATATCCTGTAGGTCTGCCCTTTAATGCAAGAAAAGGTTAAATATCTATAATTGAACGTGAAGATCAATAGTTTTCAACATTCTTCATGTTGCAACCCTTTAATAGAGTTCATACTGTTGTGGTGATCTCTAACCATAAAATTATTTTGTGGCTAATTAATAACTGTAACTTTCTACTGTTATGAATCATTAAATAAATATCTGTTCTTTCCAATAGTCTTAGACAACCCCCGTGAAATGGCCTTTCAACCCCCAGTGGGTTACAACCCACAGTTTGAAAACCCCTGATGTAGATGGAGACCTTAATAATGGACTAATATAAGAAAATATGATAATCAGTGAATATTTAACATTCTAATTCTTTGCACTTGAAAGATATTAAAATACCCAACGAAAATATCTCAGAGTCTGACTTGTGAGTTCACAAGATATGGGAACAGAAGGGATGACTCTGAATACTATAGTAGGAGTAGACAAACTAAGCAATGTAACTACCAATACATTCTTGTGAAAAAAATTAAAGGCTATATAACCTGAGAATTAGTGAATTAGTTCTAGATGGACTTGCTCCTGGCAACCATTAGGAATACTTTGTTATCTTTATATGTGATTTCCATGAATATCAGCGAGAGAAAAACAGGAATAGGAAGGATAAGCATCACTGAGGGAAACAGACATATCTGAGAATGGCTGATGCTTCAATGCATAGTTCACAGGATCATATGGAGAACTTAGTTCACAGAAGAGTTAAGAAAGAAGTTAATTTACCACAAGCCTAAAGATCAATTGACAGCATCTATGTAATACAATAGAGGCTTTGCTGAGTCTGACAGTCATATAAATTAGATTTGTAGGTCTTTGTCCCCACATCTCACCACCCCCAATGTGTTGAGCGCTGTCCCTACCCTGCCACACTCCCATGGCTCAGTGCAGGTCACACAGTCAGAAGAACAGGTAATGTGGGATGTCTTTCTGTAACCTGTGACTTACCATTGGCTAATAAAGGAACTGTTTTGGCCTATGGCAAACCAGCTAATAGGTGGATGGGAAATCCAAGCATAGATAAAGGGGATGGAGGGTAGGGTCACACAGAGACACTGCAAGCTGCCTCAGAGAGAACAAGGTATAAAAAAGTACAGGTAAGCTACAAGTCACAGGGCAAAACATAGAATATTAGAAATGGGTTAAATTAAGATCCAAGAGCTAGCTAACATGAAGCCTGAGCCATAAACTGAACAGCTTGTAATTAATATAAGACTCTGTGTGATTATTTGGGACTGCTGATCTGAATCTTGGGGCTAGTCTGTGTCAGAACCTTCATCCTGCAAACAGGTGAACACCCCACCTGAGTGCTAAACTGCTTCACTTCCTTAATACTGTTCTCAAAGATCCATTACAGGCCTCAAGGCCTCCTACCTCATCATCCTACCCTTGACCAGCTCTCCTCCGGACCAACTCCAGAAGCTGTCCCCTGCTCATATCCAGGCCATACCAGGCAGAAGAGGTGAGGGCTACACCAGCCAGAAGCAAACCAACCCCTGCTTCAAAAAAGACTAATTTCTATCTGGCCAGCTCACAACTTTTACAGAGACTCCCCACTAGGTTAGAGGGGAGGTCATGCTGGCCACTAGATATCCAGGCCACAAATACTAGAAGGCCAAAGAGGAAACAGAAACCATAGAATAAAACACCCATCCAAAAAGGACAAATTCAGAAACCAGGACCTTGACTTAATCATCCAAAAACCAGATGCCTAAATGACAGTGTAGGAATGCAATTAACAACTGTGAGAACAATATGACACCATCAAAGCCCAGCAATCCTAGAGCTAACATGAATATTCCAACAGCAAAAGGTGAATATTACAGCACACCCAAAGCAAAGGAAAATAACTTTAAAAACAACTTTATGAAAATGATAGAGGTACTCAAAGAGAAAATGAAAATCCTCCACAAAGAAACTGAGGAAAAGATAAAAACAAAAATGAAAGAAATTAATAAATCTCTTTAAAATGCCAAGAAAAAAACAAACAAACAAGTGAAGGAAGCTATTAAAGACCTAGAAATGAAAAAGAGAAGCAATAAAGAAAACACAAACCAAGGAGATTCTGGAAATAAAAAATCTGGGTAAGCAAACAGGACCTACAAACACAAGCATCACCAACAAAATAAAAGAGATGAAAGAGAGAATCTCAGGCATTACATGTAGAATAGAAGAAATGGATCCATCATTTAAAGAAAATGAAAGAGTTGGGATATCGATGAAGTGGATGAAAAAATGAATCTGAGTTCATACAGTGAACCACTACAATAATGTATCACAGAAGAAACACATTCAAGAGAAGAGGTATGTATGTGTAGTTATTTTGCTGCAGATGACATTAAAAAATCTAAAAATCTTGAAAAGGGAGCAAGAAAATATGGAAGAAAGATGAATAAAGGGTATGTATACATCATAATAATAAAATACTTTTTTATAATTTTACTTATATGAAATATGAGATATTATAAAATATAGATAGGCTGAAAGGTGTTTGAAAAGAATAAGCCCATATTCATAACATACTGCATATGATCAACTAACATTCCTTTATTTTAAAACCACTAAGTAATTTTAAGTAGGATGGTTAAGACACTACCAGTAAACTTCAAATATTTTAACTTGCAACTTTTTATTCTAATCTACATTTTATAAAATATTTCTGATATCATTATACACACAAAGAACTCCATATATCCGTGCTACATATCTAAAGCCAAAGCCAGAGGAATCAGCTCTATCTCTGGGGACTATTTGAGTTGACAGCAAAGTAATAATTTGAAAACTGAATGCAAGATTAACATACTAACAATGTGTACTAAGACATAGTTGGGTAAATTACCATTATTTAATTTGCCATACTGAAAGGTAATTGCTAAAAAAAATGATAAATTAAATGTAAATAATTATTTTAAAACAACATATTTTTCTTACATCCATCTATCATATATGACAACCTCCAACAATTGGAATTAAAGAGCCTTGTTTTCATAATTAAACACAAATGTCTTTTTTAAAAAATACCTTTATTTTTCTATAAATCATGGCCTATTTGTAGGGGAAATGTGGATAATGTGCCTAAAATTATGATTTAAACCTTTCCATGCTACTTTCTAAAGATATTTTTAGAAAATATCTAAAGATACTTTCTAAAAAGCCAAATAAGTCAGGGTGCCTTTGAAGATATTTAATTAAAATCTAATCCCACATTCTTAAAAGCACACATAAATTGGGCTGTCATTCAGGAGATTTATGCATTCTCATTTGCATACTACATACAATTCATCAATTACTCATGTTTGAAAGCATTGCCTTTTCCAGGGTGCTAAACTTCCAATGGTGCCAGTAAGAACATTGCAGTACATAAAACCATAGTCAATGGTACCTTGGAGAAAGGCATTTCCATATGGTCTTTCCTTAGTACAACCACAAAGTTCCAGGAATGCTTAGAAATTAATGACTTACTATGCTATACTTTATTTGGCTCACTCTGTGTGACAAAGATGAGCATTTTATTTGATACTGCAACAAGTAGTTGAGGATAAAAAAAAAATCAACTGTTTTCTCAATTATGGCCTGTTCTGAAGTTATAGTAAACAGAAGTTATTGATAAGATTCAAATTAACTAAGTCATTAAACTGAAAATAGTATCCATCTTTCCAAGTTGATAGAAGGCATGTTATACATAAGTTAAAACAATATACAAATGAGTTTTTCATTTGCAAATAAGTTATAGAATATAAGTAGGACTCAGTTTTACAAACATGACTGAAAGCTATATACATACACAGATAAATTAACATTTCTACAAGCAAGCAGAAGCAGTGATGCATTTCCCCCGCATTAAAGTTACAAGATATCACTGCTTTATTAACACTGTAAAGAGGGCTCACTTTAGTTGCTACAAAGGTAAAGCAGAATGCTTATGAAAGGTCTCATATAGTAAAAGCAATGAAGTAATTCAAAATAAATAATGAACAAAGATATCACCTGATACTTCAACAATTACCAAAGTGTTTTGCATATAAGTCTAAATCAAACACCAATTGGAAATCAGGCTACTACCATTAAGGTTACTTAGCACTTAATTCTCAATACCTTTCTCTCTTTCTAACAATTTATATCATTCCTTTAATATTTCACATCAAGAAATTATACACAATTTAGGGAAATGGAGAATTTAGACTTACTGTGTGTGTTTGTGTATAGCATTTTCCCAATTCATTATATTTATTATAAGATATGCATATACACATATTTAAATGCCACCAGCTACTAATAGAGAAACATTAGTAAAATTATAAAGATAAAATTAAAAAATATTTTTCTCCAAAAATAAGCATGCATTGGCTCCTTATCTCTATTACCTTCTTTAATTGATAAAAATCATGATTTCCTGAAAACAGCCCAAAATTTTGATATAATGTACTACACAAAAACACTAAGTATTATACAGTATCAGAGCTGAAAAATTTTAAATGTGTGCAGCATTAGATGAAACTATTTAATTTTTGAGAGAAATATTTAGGTTTGTGTGTGAACAAAATTATCTCATCATTTACAGAATTCATTTAACAATGCGGGAACAGAAATTTGTCCCTACTGCATCTAAAGTTCCAGCATTTAACTAGATTTTCAAGCCTTTTAATCCTCCACCTGAAAGTCTATTAAGTATACATATGTTTTAATTATAATTCAGAAAATATTTTAGCTATAACATTGTTAGAAAAATATAAACAGAAAATAATTATTATTGCTACTAACTTAACTAGCATCTAAAATATTTGAGTTTTTATAATACAGAATGTGGATAGTCATTAAAGGAATACTGCAGAAATATGTTTCAAATTTAATAAAAACCATTCTGGAATATCAGAGGACAGAGTCATCTCTTCCAGTCTTTGTTTTTTCAAGACACAGTTTTCTGTGTAACAGTCCTGGATGTCCTGGAACTTACCTTGAAGTACAGGCTGGCTTTGAACTCAGAGGTTCTCTTGCCTCTGCTTCCCAAGTCCTGGGACTAACAGTGCATCACCACTGTCTGCCTGTAAATTAAACTGGCCTCAAACTCAGATTTGCTGGGATTAAAGGCATAGGTCAACACTCCTGGATATTCCCTGTGCTGGGATTAAAGGTGTCAGTTACCAGTCTCTGAGCCTCCAAGATTGTGGGTAGATCCCTCTGATATCTCAGACTGGTATGCCCACAGAATATTATACATGAAATTATTGAAAATGTATCATTTTAATGTTTAACCTCGGAAGACACAGCTCTCTGTTTTTTAAATTTATATTGTAGTTTAATTTAGTTGATCATGACAACATGAACATATTATCTTTTATGTCTAGGTTGAAAGGTCTGAAATGGGCGCATTTGATAAGATGAGTCAATAGGATCTATTCTTTCTGGAAATTTGAGGATACAATCTATTTTCTTGCTTCATACATCTTCTGGAAGATTCTTATTCCTTACTTCAATCCACCACTTCATATTCAAAACCAGCACTCATACCTGCGTGATCTTTCCCTTAATTTCCACATTTCTTCCTCTGACTTTTTTAATCTTTTGTCTCCTTAAGGTCCTTTCTGATTATTTTAAGTCTACTAAGATAGTGGGGGAAGTAGAAAGAAAATTATATCTCTGAAAATCTTTATTATTTCCAATGCTGTATGCTTACTAAGAGCAAAGAATAATGAAAAGCCCATACTCACACTTGTTTTCATTTTATTTTTAATGAATAAATTAATTTTCATTGTTAAAAATTGTGATAGTGAAGTTGTTTGATTTCTATCATTGTAATAATAAACTCCACGACCAAAAGCAACTTTGAAAAGAACAAGTTTATTTCTATTTTTCTTTCAGGTAACTATCCATCCTTGGGGGAAGGAAGGTCAGGTCCCTAGTGCAGGATCATGAAGGAAAGAACTGAAACTAAAACCATAAAGGAATGCTTCCTTCTGGCTTGCTAAGCTTGCTTTTATTGCACCTCCCAGGACATTGACCCAGGGGTGGTATCACCCACACTGATTGTTTCTACCACATCAATCATTAATCAACAAAATGCACCATAGACTTCCCTAGAACAATATGGTTAAGTCAATTTCTCAATTTGGGTTCTGTCTTTCCAGATGACTCTATCTTGTGTCAAGAGGACATAAAACTAGCAACATACTATAATATATGTATATATATATATATATATATATATATATATAATACATGATACTGAAAAACATATAACTATGAATAGTTAGCTTTATATAAAAAACTCTGTCACTACACATTACCTAATTGAGAATATTTGAATTGTACCCCAACAAAGTGAGTTTCAAAAATATCATACATGTAGTGGGATTATGTTCTGTTACATTGTAAATAATTGCCCTGCCTACTGGTTTAATAAAACTGCAAAAGGCAGATAGGAAGGGTGGTTGGAGCTACCAGACTAAGAAAACTCTGGGAACAGGAAAAGCAGACCAGAGTTACCAGCAGAGACATCAGTAGAGACACTAGCAGAAGCAGAGGAAAGAAAATAATCATGCTGCTCTGAGAAAAGGTACCAAGTCACATGGCTAGATAGATTGATGGAAATAGGTTCAATGAAAGGTTAATATTAAAAAATAGGTTAAGATGAGAGAACTAGATAGTAATATGTATGAGCCATAGGTCAATCAGCATAAGATTAATGTAAGCTTTCCTGTGTTTTATTTTTTTCGGGGGGGGGGGGGGGGAAGCGTTAGGACTGATGGTCCAGATCTTTGGGCTAGTCTGGGCCAGAACCTTATTACACATGCATTTTTATTATCAGTAGTCAGTAATTATAAGTAGGTCCTTTATATTTATTCCTACTAGCTAATCAAACTTTCTAGTAAATACATCCTTAATAACGTTTTTCTTTCAAAATGATTCATATCTAATGTTAAATGACTTGAAAAATACTTAGAGAACATAATATTTGTATGTTCACTGTTTTAAAAATCAAAGTTCTTATTTTCAAATTTTTAAATTTTATTATAAAACTTTTACAAAAAAGCATCATGTGATAAAACTAACCAATCCCGAAATCTATGCATTTCAGTGTCCATACACTTCAAATAGCCACTTTGATACATGAAGCTTTACCTTGAAGTTTTTAATTTTCAATATCAAATATAATTTTATGCATTTATACACCACTAAATCCCTCAAGCATTCATTATTGAGTTATAACTGAAAAAATAATTAACATTTGCATCCTCCTTTCATAACTGGCATCTATTGCCTCTATTCAGTCCTTCCTCATCCCCTATTGCTTACCTTGCTTACCTTTGCTATCTTTTCTATGTATCATACTGCACCCACATATACAACTCTGTGTGTGTGTGTATTTCTTACCTTTTCTATGTATTATATTGCACCCACATATACAACTCTCTTTCATGTGTGTGTGTGTACGATTATATGTAATATATAGACTTAGGAAATATAATGCTAAGTGAGGTCACACAGTCTCAGAAATTTTTAAAAAATGCATTTTGTCCATTATATGCAGAACCCAGCTAATATTTAAAAAGAAAAGAGAGGGGGGAAAGGAAGAAGTGATAAATAAAGCTAAATATGTTTAAAATAGACAGAGAAATATTTTTATGTTTACTTAAAATTATATACTTATAATGTGTGTGAGAGAGAGTGAGAGAGAGAGAGAGAGAGAGAGAGAGAGAGAGAGAGGTTATTCCACTATGTTCTCTTCAAAAGCAATAGAATATCTAACAAAACTTCCAGTGCCAGGCATGGAAAACCTCCTGTGAGTTCTCAGTTAAGAGATTCCAAGAAACCCCAAACTATATTGCGATTGTCCTTGGTTGCCTCCCCCAAAGTAAAATCCTTCTTAATGAAGACACCGTAAATTTCTGAAAGATGCCTTGGAAGAATAGATCCAGTTTTTAATTCAGAGTATCTTACCTCTCACAGAATCAGAAGGAACCGTGTAAGTTGCAAAGGGAGAAAGGAAATCTGTAGTCTTACCATGATATGAATGTTTGTCCATAACAGTGACTGGAATGCTAAGATATCATTTAAGATATAACAGCTATATCCTGAAAAAAACAGTAGCCTTCTCAATAAAAAGCAATCCCTACAAGGTGCCATAAATTTAAGACTCTAACTATGGATGATGAGATAATGGACTCTAGAAGAGACTCTAGCATTGCCACTTCCTTAGACTAGTAAAATTCTTAACTGCATGACGATACTGCTTTTACTCAGAGATAAATGTAACTCCCATTCATCCTCAAGAAGCTTCTTTTTACTGCACCAGACAAATTATTACTGAAATTCACAACTGGACAAAATTCAGAAAACAACTAACAATTGGTTTTCCAGGCTCAGCTGATACATCTACAGCACAACAACCTAGAACTAAGGCTCATGGAATTCATGTAAGAAGGAGCATAAAGATTGTAAAAAAAAATAATAATAATATTACAGAAGACCAGGAGTCTGCTGTGAGATATCTTCTATATATGACAGGGAAATTGAACTCAATGAATAACTGTCAACCATGTAGTATTCCAAATAGGTCCTCAAAAATTACAACAGTAATTGACATGCCAACTTGGATAGAGGAATTCTCACAAGGCTTCATCTCTAGATGCACAAACAACTGATGGCTTTGGAGGATCCATCTTCTCTAGAGATAAGTCCCCTGATAAGTCAGTTAGCTTCAAGAATTCATCCCTAGGGCTGGAGAGATGGCTCAACTGTTAAAGGCTAGGCTGACAACCAAAATACAAGAATTCATCCCTAAACATATGTACATAAAACTATATAGACACAGTCGGTTATATTCATAAATGTATATATATACATATATGTAACAATAATTAAAGAACTTGAATAACAAGGGAGAGACATAAGCAGTTAGAGAAAAAAGAAGAGGTAATAATTTAACTATAGCACTAATATATTAAAGTCTCAAAAATTAAATAAAATGCATCCAAGTTACAGACTATACTAGGGTACCAAAATGGGAATATGTTAGACATATTTTAAGAATATTACAATATATTACATTAGAAATATATAGACTAAAGTATAAATCTGTAAGATTACAGGATATTTTGACATGTTTATTTTTCTAGTTACATATGAGGAAATACATGCATTTTTAAATTTTTACTTTATATATTGCATTATACATAGTATTTTATAATATTAATTGCATAATTGTATTTTGAAATATTTTAAATTTTTCAATGAGGGTAAAAGATTACATTAATATAAAGAGTTATGGTCCTTTGGATTTAACCTATTATATCATTTGTTTTAAATGCGGAAATAATAGTCAAGGACCTTACAAGTGACTAGATAATAGCATTGCAAAAATACAATTTATATGTGACATCCATTGTATACTTTTCTCAAGTATAGTATTTTCCATATCATATTAATTTTTAATTTATTTATGAATTATAATCCATATCTTCCTAAACTGTCCTTAAATTAACGTATATAGTAATACACAGAAACTATCATCATATAAATATGATGACATTATTACATGTCATAACTAACTTGATATTCCTATGATGGAAAAGACCACATCTAATAAGAAAGATAAATGTCCTTTTCTTTGTGAAACTCTATCGTATTTACTTACACAGAAAAAAAATCATTGAGAATGACAAGACATATGTCAATCAAAATATAGATTTTAAAAGAGTTTAAATAACTAGATTGAGAATACATGTTGTGCTAAAAGAAGCATGATATGTTTAATATTTTCTAAATTACAACTTTAAGTAAGGTCATAATTCTCGCCCCAGGCAAACCTAAACCCTTTATCACGTTTCTCTGCAACATTCTCACCAGAAACACTCATCAATTTTGCTGTCTAGAACCCTGTTTCAATCAAAATAAGATCAACAGTACCACACTGGAATATCAATGATATCTCACACTGACTTGGAGCATCAATCAAGAAATAAAGAGGCATTTTTGGTGTTAAATTTCCATTTTCAAGGTTAAAGGAAAAGACAACAACTAATATTCTCTGATCAATTTGATAATGCTAATATTTACTTAATTACTAATATTTGCTGTTGATAGTCATTTATTGTAGATCTAAAATAATTCATAAATTTTATAGACACACCATATATAATATTTGAGCAAACATATTTTCTTATCAGAATAACCTATTAGAATGCAAGACATGGAGCAAATCTTAAATAATTGTTCAATGGCTTATTCATATGTACTATAATTTTCTACATATAAACATAAATTTTCCCCTCTACTTAGTTTCATTTTGTGAGATTCATTGAGAACCAAGGTTAGAACTTGGAATATTAAAAGATGTCTTCCTGTAACTACTAATCCTTATCACCTTGTACCACTATTTTCCTCCCCAAACAATGCAGAATAAATGAAATAGTAACTCTGAGATTTCTAACGCATTAGTCAATTTGAAATTATAAGTGGCCTCTAGTTGTTAAACTTTTATATAGTGCCAGAAATAATGTGTAAATATGTGGTATACCACAGAATCTGTTGTTATGTTTTTACAAGATAGAATGTCCAAATCAAGTTACTTAACATGTGTGCTTATCTCACAAACACTTTTGTGTAAGAACACTTAAAATCAATTGTGTTTGCAAGTTTTATATATATAATTATTTCTAAGTATAATTTCAACATCTTTTGAACAATGATGTTCCTACTACTTACCAGGTCATGAAGAACCACCATTTTATCCTCTTTTTCTAAAAATTCAACTGTTTGAACATCGTTATCAAACGGAAATACTATGGTATTTGTCTTTCACACCTGAGTTATTTCATGTAACATATTACCCTCATAGTTAATGATAGACTTTCTTTCTTTGTAAGGCTGAATACTATTTTATTGTTGATGTATCACATATGTGCTACTGATTCATCTATATAATTGTTGAATCATATGGTAGTCTCAGTTTGAAGGATCTTCATGATGCTTTCTAGAGTGTTTTTACAAATAGACAATACTAAGATTTTAAAATGTTGAGATCTATTCCATAACTCTAATGGGCAAAATAAATTTTTGCCAACAGTGCATTTGAATAGTACTCTATGGATGTCTTCACACACACACACACACACACAGACACACACACACACACACACACACACAAATGGGTTGTGTCTATATTTTTAGAAAGAAGTTACAGAAATGTTTGGGAGTGTGCCCACAGTTTTTGAACTGATATAAAATGACAGAGTTCCTAACACCTTAAAAGGGGAACTAGAATGGAATACATGAATGAAACACTGAAAGTTAAAATGCAATGAAGACAAATGGCAGCCAGGAAAGCAAGATATTATAACAAAACTGAATATATGAGTAAATAAAAACTAGCCTTCTCCACTATAAATATAACCAAAGGAATATTAGAGTTGTCCATGAGAGATCATAGAATTTAGACCATTCCTGTCATAGTACTATTCTAACACCAAATTAAAGCAGTGGCTTGTATATTTCATTGTATTTTACTTGAGCTCTATTATGCTTGATTTTCCAAAATTTCTTCAATTAAAATATAATATGAAATGACTTCACTTACTCACTTGTCTCCATCTTAAATTATGAAATGATTAGGTCCATAGATGTGATTGAATAAAGTTACCAAGTCCTCAAAAGACAAAGCCCCATGTTTTCTCTCATATTTGGATTCTATCTTGTAATTTTGGTTACATGTGTTTAGCTTGCAGTAGCAACAGAATCCAGGAAACAGCATAGGGGCCTTCAAGGGCTCTTAAGAATGAGAAATAACAGATAATTTGAAAGTAGAAAATAGCAGTACTAGAAAGCAAAAAGGTTCAAGCAGAAAGAGGATGGAAAGGAGAAACCAAAATAAAAACTGTATGAAAAAAGCCACATTGAAATCTAGTGTATTGTAACCCTATGAAAAAATGTAAATCTTAAGTTAGAAGGTACATGCCTTCTGTGATTGTATAATGCTAATCTTAGAAGCTGTGGGTTACTAAAACAAAGTCTTAGTACCAGGGATGGGAAGCTTTCATATGAGTAGTTGGTTATTGAGCTCATGGAGTCCCCCAAAATGATGGACTCTTGCCATTTCTCCTAATTGCCCATCAGAGCTAGATAAGACCCCCACTCAAGACAATTTAAATCTTCACTGAAAGACAAAGATAATATACTGAAAGAGAGTTAAAAGCTTCCTTCTGGCCAGCTCCTATAGTGCTGGAAGAAAGATACTATGCAGACAGCTGAGGGAGAAAAAGCTACCAACAACGTTACTCAGCTGTTAGCCACACAAACTACAATATCAGCCTGCCAAGCGAGATGAGTCTGTGCAACAGTGACATGTCTATTATATAGGAAAGCAACTCTCCAGTTTTGAGGACCTTTCCACAGAAGGAAATTCACATCAGTTACATTAAATCCAATTTAAACAACCTTGTTGTAGAGGTTGATGTCTCCATGAGACAATTTGCTGCTGTTGTTTAGCTAAATGAGTAGAGCATTAAACTGTCTTCTACGTAGCTCTTTGTATTATCTATGAACTAATGTAACTCTGAGACTTAACCAGGGAAGTTTCTCTTTACACTAAATGGCAGTGAATACAAAGAGTCTTGGCCTATTGGGATGCTGAGAATAATAAGTGTTGATTGAGAGGTTAGCCCTCAAGAGGACATTTATAAGCACCTCCTCTATGGTTCAGGAAATATAGTAGAAGATACAAAATTAAAACCCAACAGAGGAGGAGAAAGCTTGTAAAATGTTTTCTTTTGACCATGTTACAGCCACTGTATGCAAAAGCTCATAGAAACTGTTTTAACTTGCACAAAACTAGCAAAAAACTGTAACTGCAGATTTTAAATTATATGCTAACCTACTGGCTATTGGTAGATTCTGAAAAAGAGGAAGTCATTGTCTTCAATTGTGTTCCCACTGCTGAGACAACTGGGCTCCAATGGATAGTTTAAAATCTGCGGCTGCATAGATGACGTTGATCAAGCTCAGTGTATGACAAAACAAAATAAAAAGATATAAAAGTAGAAACAGAATTCATAGGAAAAAGAGAGAATTAGCAGAGATGGGAGGGAGATAAGAAGGGGTGAAGATGCAAGTAATCAGAATATATATATCAGATGGCAATAGCTGTAAATTTGTGAAGAAGGCCTGCCAGCTATGCCCTAATCAATGTAAAAATGAAGTACTAGCTATAGAGAACAGCACAGCACAGTGATAAATCTTTGAAAACATCTTGTACAATGGTAACAAAATCAAGTGAGTCCACTAAGGACTTCAGGTTGATTTCAGTGGTTATGGTATAAGCAATAATTTAACAAAGAAATATATTAACTTGTGTTTAAATTCTAATATGTGAAAAACCCCACCTGTAATATCTTCAAGTCATTTCTTCTGAAAAAATATGCCAAATAATATGTAAAAGCAAACACTCTAATAGAAATAAAAGAATGGCATGATTTTTACTGGAGTGAAAAAATAACCATTTTTAAATCGTATTAAGTTTCAGAATTTAGGAGATAACTTCTTCATAGATAAAAATGTTTACTGAGAAAGTGTGAAGACCTGAGTTCAAACCATCAGAATACACATAAAAATTAACATTAGGTTAATACTGTGCACACACACACATACACACAAACCTAAGTCAGTAGCACACGTATCTATAATCTCAACACTTTTTCTGAGAGATGGCGGCCAAGCGAAACCGTTGGAAGCTTACATAGAGTACACAGTAACTAAGAAAATACCTTGTTTCAAACAAAGTAGAAGGGAAAGCCCAAAATGTAGTGGGATTTGTCTCTCTTGTTGGTTTAATAAAAAAGCTGACTGGCCAGAAGATAAACAGGAAATGTGGCCAAGGCTATCAGACAAAAAACTCTGGAAACAGAAAGAGCAGAGTACAGAGACTTGCAGAGATTCCAGGAGAGACACAGGCAGACTCAGAGAAAAGAAGACAACCATGCTGCTCTGGGAAAAGGTACCAAACCAAATGGCTAAACAGATTCATGGAAATAGGTTGGGTTAAGAAGAGCTATATTGGGACTTCTTGCCCTTTTGTGGTAAGGGGTGGAGGTATGGAAAAGAGGGAGGCTGAAGACTGACTGGGATGGATTGGGAGGAGGAACGGGAGAGGGAGCAGGGGGATACATGGATAAAATGACATGTGTATATAAGCTACTATTATAAAAAATAATATGAACATACAAAAAAAGAAGAAAGAGCTAGCTAGCAATATGTCTGAGACATAAGTCAATCAGCATGAAATTACTATAAACCTTTGGGTTATAATTGGGGCAAAGCAACAGCAGGGCTGAGAGATGGTATGAACCTGGGGGAGAGGCAGGAAAGCCAAGGCCAGAAACTTCTCATTACAACAACACATATTTACACATACATTCACAGGCACAGATACATGAGCCAACACACACAGACACACACAGACACACACACACGCACACACACACACACACACACACACACACACACACACACACCATTAAGACAAAGTAAGATTAAAGCCATCAACTTGACATTCCATAAAATTTTGGACATATTTCTTCCACATTCTACAAAATCTGGATAGTCATGTTAGACTTGGAAACCCATACTTCAAAGACTTTCTAAGTATTTGTCATAAGCTATGTTATATAAATGTTGTCTTCAAAAGACTTTCTAAGTATTTATCATAAGCTATGGTATATAAATGTTATTTTCATTTCTTATGAACGCCATCACCCTTATCATGACTACCCCAATTATTTAAGCATCATGTGTAAATTGCAGGCTCCTGTCAAAGCAAAGCTGGATAAATCACACAAATTTGTCTGGTGTTATGAATACCTAGCGTTCCTAAAAGAAATGACTTGTTCAGTATATTTTTAAATACTAGCTTCTATACACATGTCTACTCTTTGTTTTTTCTTTATAAAAATAATTCCAGATATAGTAAAACATTAATATTTCTTCTTTTGATTATGGGAAAATAATGTCACTATCAAATATTTTGAATGTTTTCATCCTGAAATTTAAAGCTGCGTTAGAAAAGTTTAAAGAAGCACTCATGTTCTTTCGTACAAAAAGAAGAAACATCCCAATTTTTAATGTTTTACACACTCATCAAGCCTTGATCTGAGGGTTTGTGCGTAGGATTATAGCATTTTGCTATGTCATATTCAGTAGATATCCCATGGAGGTCTGTTCTTTTCTAAAGGGAAATAGAGGACAAGTAGATCTGTGGGGTGGCGGACTGGGATGAGTGAAGGGAGGGGAAACTGTGCTCAGAATGTATTGAAAACAAAAAATAAAATAAAAAGATTAGTAGAAAACAGAAAAACAATAGGCAGTGTAGACCTGAGTTTGATTTTGTTGTTTTCACATTTTTAATAAAGAGATGTCGCTTTTTATTTTTTATAAGATCCATTTTTAGCAGCTGAAAGATTTTATTTTTACCATAAGCAATTTGTACATAAATAAGTTATTTCTCTTCCTCATATAACATTCAAGAGCCAGACAAGAATCAATCTTTGCTTATTTATTATATTCCCACAATTGCCACTAAGGTTCTTTTATTGTTATTATATGTGCTAAAATATAGTATTCATATAAAATAGATGGAAATGTAATAACATTTTCCTTAAAGTACAATAATGAAGCACTGGAGGAATGACTTAGCAGGTAATAGGACATGCTGTTCTTCCAGGGAACCTAAGTTTGATTCACAGAACCTATAACAAGTGCAGCCCCAGGAGGCTGACACTCTCTCCTGACCTCTGCAGGTACTCACAAACATAGCATGCACACACAAATTGAGGGAAAAATATTTTTTAAAGTATAATAATGAACAGGAAAGTTTATGGGAAGCAGATGGTGTTTTTATTATCTGTCATATAGACTTGCCATAAGAATTGCTTCAAAATAAAAATTCATGCTGAAGTTACTATAGTTGGAAATCGTCTCAAATTTAATTATAGTGATTTCCAACTTGTGTAAGTACAACCTTGTAAATTAGGTGGGATCTTTTTTTGCTGACTAATCACTGTACTATAGCCAAATTGTGACACAGTAGACATGCAAAAACTTAATACATAAAAAAAGTGTGTGCCTATGCCAAGATGCTTCTTGAGCTCATCATGTCATATACTCCTCAATGTTAAATATGACTCTCCAGACAAACTTACTTAGAGTCTTCAAGTACTTTTCTAGTTAATTATCATTTTGCTGCACAATTACAAAACATTTCCACCCAAAAGTTATCAAGACACTATTCTTTGTTAGTAAATATATTTAACCATTGGGATAAAAATTGTTAACTACTTAACACTAAGTATTGGGTACATCTTAATAGATGTTTGAAGTTCTTTGCTAATAAGAGTGAAAAATTTATCATTTAGATGGATAATGTATATATGTATAAGCCACCCTCTTCCATTGAAAATATTTTCATCTTGGTAGGGAACCCTACTTATTTTCAAGATTTAATTTTGTATCTTTACTATTAATTGTCCATTCATCAACTGCATTGATTTCACTCTACACATTCTGCTTTACAGTTAGCGAATGCAAACATATACCAAAATATCTGATCAAGAAGAGAATGGGTTCTATAATAAGCACAATATTTACTTTCTGCTAAGTAAATCAAAGGGAATTTTTTTAAAAACTTCAAGCTATCATATTTCAGTATTCTAGTTTGCTGAGAGTATTTTTGGATTGCCATATTATTTCTTTCTCTTTTCCTATTATAATTTACTTTACATAATTCATCTTTTAAAATATATTTATAAGCAATGTTTTACAAATATTTATGAATAACTGCTCTATAATAATATCTCTATGGCAAGTCCTCATAGAATTTATGCATAAAAGTTCTTTTCAAGGTTATACTAATGGATTCAGAAATAATTATCACTTTCTTTAAGAAATACTGGGCCTGCATTATTTTCACAAAGATGATAGAGAAACTTATCCAATGAGTATGACCCAGAGCTTTGCAAGGGTAAATGTCTGATGACATGAGCTCCAAGGAAAATCAAATATAAACTTTTAGTCGCATACCAGAAAGCAACGGATAAGATAAACATCTTTTTCTAGTTGGTCCTTCACTTTCACAGAAACTCTTTATATGTTTTAAGATGGTCACATTTTGCTGACATTTACAAACATTTCATGTTGATCTTACATGGGTCACATCAATCATCTATACAGTTTCAATGGCACTTTGTTAAATAAACTGTCATGAAAGATTTATAGAGAATTTGATAAAAGTAAAGAAGATGTAGTTTAGCTTTTAAAGGTGCATTACCCTTTTTCTGAAGTGTAATATCACTTCTAAAACACCATTAAGCATTTCTGGCAATGACTACAGAAAGAAAAAAACATCTTTTATTCCTCATGTTTTTATTTACATCTCATCTTTCTCCAAATAAATATTAGAGTGGATCACAGAAGGAGAATCCCTTCCAAATTTAAATTGTTTTGGTTTCATGTTGCTCCCCGTTAAAAACTATTGCACAAAATGTTATTGCCATTGAGAATTCAATCACAAATTATTGACTAAATCTGATTGTTTAATGCCAACAGATACTTCACACACAATTTAGTCCTTGTATTCTTAATTGGTGTCTGTAAAAAAAAATGGCATAAATATTTCCCTTATCCTCATACTTTACTTAGACTCTATCACACTAGAGCTCTTCTTCAGGGAAAACACGTTTTATTCTAGTGCACACAAAATAGTATCTTTAACAGTGTAAAGATGGAGAGTAGGAAGATCATAAGGTAACACTTCATTTTCTCCATTGATAACATTTATTAAATCAGTGTTTATCCTTTATTTTGATTATATTTATTTAGTCTCCCTACCTGTCTCCCGATTCTCTCTTCTCTCTGTCTCTGTCCTCTCTCTCTCTCTCTCTCTTTCTCTCTCTCTCTCTCTCTCTCTCTCTCTCTCTCTCTCTCTCTCTCTCTCTCTCTGTGTGTGTGTGTGTGTGTGTGTGTGTCTCAGTGTGGGTCTCTCTCTTTGTGCATGATCTGTGTGTAGAGGTCAGAGGAAGTATTGGAGTACTGGGTTTCCTCCTTCATCTTGTGTTTTCTAGGGATACAATTCAGATTATCAAACTTGACATCAAGCACTTTTAACCACTGAATAATCTTACTGGCTCTTTTAATGTTACAATGTGTTTTATTTAGGCCTCTGTCTTTAGGAAAGTAAAGATCATTTCTATCACGTTTTAGTCAAGTAATAACAGGCTAACAGTTTCAGCTTTGGAACTATATTAGTAAAAAATAAGGATGAAAAAACTGGTTATCAAAAATAACTCTTCATGAACATTTTGGTTGTAGAAACACATTGATAATCTCTAGATAAGTTTATATAAATTCTACAGTATGTAAAATAAGCAAATGAAGCTTCATATTATGATTTCGTAAGGAAATGCAAAAAATGAATAAATAAAGATAATTTAATGGTAGAAATAGTAACCAGAGCACACAAAACTGAGAAAACTAAAATGTCAGAGCTGTTTGCTCTACTCTTTTCAAATATAGTTACATTAATAATTAGAGTGGATGATTCTAATGTCTTCGGCTAAATAATAACTCAGAAAAGCTAAGTAATATCTAAAAAATTGAAGATGACAATGAAGCAGCTAATGCATTTACTTATCTGTAATCCTTATGTTTTGTCCTTTCTATTAAAAATTATTCAATCTATTATGAGTCCTATTTGTATGAATGGAGTATTCACTACAACCAAAATGTTATATTGTTTCATAACCCTATCTTCACTAGCAGAAATCTTAAAAAGATCCACTATTATTTTTCCCTAATGGACAAGAATGTTTTTTTAGCTTGCATCACCAAGAGGCTTCATTCCAGACAAGTGTCTTCCGTTGCTCTATTCCTTCAGTCCATTATTTCCATTAGTACATTTTATCAGGCCCTAAGACCAATGATGCAACTTTATTTCAAGATTGCTTGCTACGCTTTTATATTTCTAATAGGATATTAATCCAGTCTTGTTTACAAACCAAAATTCTTATGATGATTGTAATATTTAGGAATCATTTGTGACCTAAAGTTCTTATGACTATTTACTCTTTAAAATGAAGCTTTTTGTGTAAAAAGCAAAATAAAGAAGTTGAAAGATTCATTTGTATATTTAGAAGTCATAAAGGCAAAACAAAGATGGTCCGTGAGTAAAATATGTCCTTATGCACCTTGTCAATCCTATTTTTCAGAACAGTCAAGAGTTGACTAAAACACAGTCTCTAAATTAAGTACTATATTGAAACTATGTCATTTTGGTATTTCACAGTTCATAGATGTATTTGTAAATAGTCCTGTCGATAACTTCCCTGTAAAATCTGCCAAAAATCAGCCTACAAATATCAAGACAAACTTTTTGTTTTCTCCTCACCATACTAAACCTTAAGATGGTTTCCAAAACTTACACACACACACACACACACACACACACACACACACACACACACACACACACACACACAAACACAAACATTTCTGTTGCAGTGATGAAAAGATTCTCACAATAAGCAGTATAAGTAGTTTATAGCCTCCGATTTCTGAGAGGTAAAAGCAAGAATTCAAGAGGCTTTGTCACATCCACAGCCAAGAACAGAGATAAATGAACACAACCCATGCTTTCTTCTTCTTTTCTGTTTATATGCAGCTAAGCATAGTTTAGTATTTTTATGAGCCTCTCAAACATGTGAAACTCTGTGTCTTTGATTCTTGTGCTTTTGTTTGGGCTCTTCTCCTTCTTCTGGTGTACCCTGTCCAACTCTGTATTCAGAAGTTTTCTGACTTGCCCAAGCCCATGGTCTGGAGTAATCTCTCCCACCCATGATCCTCCAGCCATTTATTATATAATTATTTCAGAGCCTTTTTTTTAATTATAAACTCTTTGGCCTATGACTCAGGCTTGTTACTTGCTAATGGTTACTCTTACATTAACCCATGATTCTTGTCCCTGTTTAAGCGAGTGGCTTGGTGTCTTTTACTCAGTGCAGTGTTATTGTCTTCCTTCCTCTGAGTCTGACCAGTGACTCCATTCCTGCTTCCCCGAGTTCTCCTAATCTGGTTGCCCTGATCCTACTTCGTGTCTAGCTACTTGACTAATCAGCGTTTTATTAATCCAATATTTAAAGTGGCAAATGTTTATAGTGTACAAAAGTATAGCCCCACTGCACAACTTTAGTATGTTTATTATTTTAACCTATTATATTTTATTTTTGTTACGTTTTGTTGTTATCTTGTAGAAGGCTGTTCTTTTCTAATCATAGACATGAAATGAGCGGATCCAAATGTTGGAGTATATGGAAGAAAAACTGTATATATTGTATTAAAGAAGAATCCATTTTTAATAAAACATAAAATATAAATGAATACATTTTCCATATCACAACCTAATGAATATTTGTTCTACACTTCTTGGAAGTTCTTACATACAGGGCTACATTAAAATATCTGTAGCTATCAGAATGGTTACATCAAATTATCTATAAATAAGTTGAGTTCAATAAACTAAGATTTGAATAAAAGTTTGGGGCTGAACTTAATACTTCAAAAAACTTTCCGAACCTTTCTCTGTCATCATGAACTCATCTCTTTTGTGAAATGGGGATAATAGTATTTAGGGGGTTAATATGACAACTATAAGTCTGTCATAACTCATGTGAGGTAGTTGTATATTGGCAGTTGGTAAGCACAACTCAGTAAGAGAATTTATGTTTTTATGTCTTAGCTTTTTAATACTTAACATAATTACTCAGTTTCTCTCCCTTCTTTATATCTAGTGTATATGATCTGGATAATTCTATATAACATAGCTTACAGTAACAACTTTTCAAATATAAACAAGGAAGCATCTCCAAATGGAATAAATTTCATACATAAAATGTTGAAGAGATAGTACTGCAATTTAGAGCCCTGCCTGCTTTTAAAGATGATCTGGCATTCAGTTCCTAGTATCTACATGGCGGGTCAGAGCAGTTTGTAAATCCAGTCCCAGAAGATTTGGTGCGTTCTTCTGACATCCATAGCACCAGGCATACTGATGATACATAGACATGTATTCAGGCAAAACACATAAATACAAAAATAAAAATAAATAAATAAATCTAAGAGATTAAATTTTTAGTTATATAAATAAATTGAAATGTGAAAAAATATAAATTATATTCTTTATAAAAATAATTCCAAATGCTGGAGCTAAAACCAACTTGGCTTATGCAAGTTCTTACTATATGGCCCCAAAATGGCTGAGCAAGTAAAGGCACTTTGCCACCACGCCTGACAATCAGAGTTCAATTCCAAGGACTTACATGATGAAAGGTCAGAACTAATTTCCACAAGTTGTTCTTTGATGTCCATGCACATGTGAAAAATAAATGTAGTTATATGTAAAAGGCAACATAATTTCATTCTATAAATGAAACATAGCATTTTAATTCTGTAAAACGAAAGTATTTAAGACCAAAATATCAGCTGTGAATATCTGGGGCATGTGAGTGTCCTTTTAATCTTAAGGTGAACATTATTCCTCACCAGCTGGCATTTATGAACCTTTTTATTTTTATTAGTGTATATTACAGACTGCAGAGAGAATTCCATAACAGGATTAAGCATAGGTAGTAACCTTCTTTTATCAGAGAGGATTACTGTCACTCTATGCCAGGAGAAATTGAGAACCCTAAGCTCATTTAATGCTATTAATTTAGTACTTCACTCTGCAGTCTATTTTTGAAAGTGTCAGTACAAACTGGAAGATGCAAATACACAACATTTTTATGCCTATAAACAAATCACACTTTTAAAACCTTCTCATTTCATGGTTGCTGACAGAGCCAAAGTTTTGATACACTTGTTCAACATTTCAGCTAATTTGGAGAGTCAGTAGATTTTCTAAAATCATGGTTATATGACAACTATAACATACTAATAAACGAACATACTATTGTTAAAATTCATTTTCTCTGACCCTTACAAGTTCCTCCTTATTATAATATCGGCCATTCAACAAAAACAAACACTTCATGTTTTTCCACTGAGGCCATAAAACCTCATACTAAATATGAAAATGTCATCATTAACACTTCTTCACCACAATGTTATATAACAAGGTTTAACATAAATAGGCTAATCAGAGCTATATTTCACTAAATCAAGAATAGCCACTGGAGAGTCATTGGGAAAAGGAGCTAGGCCCTCCAAGGGTAGGCAACTGTCTGACTGGCACGAGCAGTATGTGAAGCCTTGAGGGATGGGATCAGACTGTGTTCCTGTGCGTGGGCTGGCACCTTGGAGCCCATTCCCTGCAGAGGAAAACCTAACCAAGCCTTGACTTTGGGATGAGTACATCGGACTTGCCTGGAGTGGATGTGCCATGTTGAGCTGACCCACTTTAAGACTTCTTACCCTTTTGGAAGAGGGGGATAGGTAGATGGGGAGGGGTGAGACTGAAGGCTAAATGGGAGGGATTGGGAGGAAGGGGGATGTGGGGGATACATACAGAGAAATGACATTTTTAAAATAAAGAATAAATCTATATTAATGAATCTAGAGAAAGGTAAAAATTATAAATTGAAAATAATCATTCCTATTTATGTTGGAAATTAGCCAGCTACCATTTTCTTAAATAATGTAATATAATCATTTATGAACCATATAATTCAAAAGAATAAATAAACAACAGCTTGTGCTCTGTCCCATCAGAGGTCAGGCCAGATCTCTGAAAATCAGTAAAGCTCCAACTGCCCAACCTCTCCTCATCAGTACATCCCAGTCCACACATATGTTGGAAGCCTTCTACCCTACCACAGGGCATTCAAGCTCCCTAAAACCCAGGTAAGTCAGTCCCCCAAATTCGCAACCACACCTTGCCTGCCAGAACCCAGTTAACTCCCATGCTCCCACCCCCACACACACACACTGCTGGTCAACTTGTCCAGGACTACACTTCTGATGGAACCCTTATATTCCACCAGAGGACAGACCATGATGCTGAAACCCAGAGGCCATGCCAACATCCTGAACACCAGAGGCTGAACCAGCATTCTGAACCCCAGAGACCAAACCAATTCTCTGAAAACCAGGCAGAAGCCTGCTAACCTACTGCTACCAGGCCAACATCCTAAACCCTAGAGGATGCCTGGCCATGTCAGAGACGATAAACATAGCTAGAATTCCAGGCCCAAACTTGGGCAGCAACACACTGATGAACTAGAGGCCATCCAGGACATCAGATGTCCAACCAACACAGGTAGATAATCTTTATTCAACCATAGGCTCAGTAGCTAGAAGACCAGAGAGGAAAGAGAAACCAAGGAAATAAACACCTATATACAAATTAGCACCTAGACTTTTATAATCACTAAAATTCCAAATGCCTAAATGTAAATTTAAGGACACAAACAACAGCTAGAGCAATGTCACCAACAGAGCCCAACCACCCCAATACAGCCCTTAATAGTCCGACACATGTGAAAGATAAGATCAACTTTATGATGATGATAGAGGCCCTTAAGGAGGAAAATAATAAATCTCATAAAGAAATCTTGGAAAAGAAGGTGAAAGGCCTACCTGCAGGCTCCATGGCCACAACTGCTACCCATTGGATTCTGTTCCCCCAAGACCCACTCCAACCAACTCCACCAACCTCACCATCCTCCCTATGGTCATCCCTTCCTGAAACTTAAGCAGATTCCATAGGCAGAGGTACAACCTACACCAGTTGAAAGAACAGATGAGTGACTGGCCTCCCAGCTGTCCTGTCCCAACCTCTAGACCCGAAGCTCCAGGTCAAATCCCATGCCTCTCTCCCTTCCACCAGCAAGGCAGCAGGCCCTGCTCTCAACTTTGGTGGAACTCCACTGCTGTGGTAAAGACTCTAACAGCCAGCTAGCAGGATGGACCACCAATACCTCCCATAAGATTATGTTATCCTAAGACTTTTAAGCACCCACAAATCTCATCTGAAACATGCTACTGGACATGAAGACATGCCAGTTACCAGATCTCTTGGACATTTGTGCCAAAACTCAATAAAAGAAGCAGGAAATAAAGAAAAAAATAACATGCATTCAACAAACACAAATACAAGATTCAGCACCCAGAACTATAATCATCCCAAATTAAAATGCATGAACATCAGTGTAAGAATATATTCAATAGCAGAAAGAGCAATATGCAACACCAGAAATCAGCAATCCTATAATGACCAAAACAAAACATTCCAACAAAGCTGAAGCAAAAGGAAATGACCTTAAACATTAATATTCTGAAGATGATAGAGGCACTTAAATAGGAAATGAAAAAATCCATTAAAAGAATAGATAAAAGTACAAACAAAAATATTGAAATAAAAATCAATAAATTCTGTAAAGAAAGCTAAAAAAAACCCAGATCCAAAGAATCAAACAAACACAAAACAAACAGGTGAAGCAAATGTTTCAAGACTTAAACAAAAACCAAGGGAATTCTTGAAAGGGAAAATCTGGGTAAGCATATAATAACTATAGAAAGCAACAGAATACAAGAGATGGAAGAGAGAATCTTTTATTCTTATTTAAAAAGTTTCTTTCCATGTATCCCTGTGGAGATTCAGTAAAAGCTTCCGAAGTTTTGGAGACATTAGACGGAATCTACCCACAGTCTATGGGGGGGGGGGGGTTAATAAAAGCTCCAAAAGTTCTGGAGATCTAACTAGTCAGTCTAGGAGAATCAGAGAGTGGTGGTGGTTCACACCTTTAATCCCAGCACAGGGAGTATCCTGGGTGTGGTGACCTACACCCCTAATCCCAACTGAGTTGAGGTCATTTTAAATTACAGAAGGAATTCCAGGCTCCCAACCACACCTTAATTTACCATGATAGTATTTAAGGCAGACATAGAGGAGGAGGAAGCCAAGGGAAGCCAGGCTGAGGAAGCTGGAAGACAGCTGGGTAAGATCTGACTGTAGTGTTTATTCTCTCTAATATCTCCAACTTTCTCAGAGATCTATCCCTGAGTCTCATTTATTTGTGCAACATATCCCCTGCTTACCCTTATTTCCCTTCTCCCAATCTCTCCCAGTCCTCTCTCAGCCTCCCCAACTGCATCCCCCCATCCAGTTCCCAAGGTGGGCAAGGAGTCAAAATGGGCAGTTCAATCTATTTGAGGTAGGTCTGATTCCTTCATTCCAATATTAGGACTGGGTTAGGTTTTCCTCTGTAGGGAACGGACTCCAAGATGACAGTTCATGCATGAACAGTGTCTGATCCTACTGTACAAGGTTCCACATACTGCCCATACCAATAGACAATCATCTACCTTTAGAGGGTTTAGTTCCTTTTCCTGATGGTTCCCCAGTGGCTGTTTTTGATTCAGTGAGCTCTCCAGAGCTCCAGCCAGCCATCTCTGTGGGACTCCTCCTCATAATCCCTATCCTTTTGCTCATAAAGACTCTCCTCTGTACCTCTTTAGCTGGACCTAGAGCTCCACCTGGTCCTCAGTTATGGATCTCTGCTTCCCTGTCTCTACTCATTGCTGGATTTAGGTTATAATGACGCTTAGGGTGGTCATTCATTTGATTATACGGCAAGTCCTGTTTAGGCACACTATCCACTATTGGTTGGAGTTGTAGCCAGGAGCATCTTGTGAATTATTGGAGGTTTCCTTAGCACCTAGGCCTCTTTCCAGCCCCACACTGGCTTCCTCTATCAAGATATCCATCACTTTTATCTCATTCTTTGTTGCTCCTCTCACTCAACCATCTCCTTCTCTCATGATTTGTTCCCACCTCTCCTTGGTTGCAACCCGTTATGATCACCATTTGCTAAGATGATCTCTATTTTCTCTTCCTAGGGGGATCCCTAAAAGTCTCTCTTAAGTTCCTTCTGATCCCAAGCTGTTCAGGTGTTGTGGTTTGCAGCTTGGGTATTCTTTTCATTTTGTCTAAAGTCCACTTATGCATAAGTACATCCCATGCCTATCTTTCTGGGCTTGTGATACCTTGCTCAGGAGGATATTCTCCAAATCCATCCATTTGCCTGGAAATTTTAGGATGTTATTGTCTTTATTCTCCAAAGGGGTATTGCTTCATTTGTGTTCTCTATGAAACTGCAAAATTATTTTTGTTTGTTATGTCAATGTTGGAAATATAATTACCTTGAAATGTAAACTATATATACAAAATCAAGTTTTCTTTTATAGTTTGAGCAGTTATAACAAACAAGAACTATGTCCTTACTCTAGATGTCAAAAAATTCCCTCCTTCCAAATAGTATTCCAAATTTTTCAAAAATAGAAGAATTTCATAATAGAAGCAGATTTATCAAAATAAGTTGATACTAATATTGCTATGTTATAATTTTAGTTAATTTATAAACTAATCATTTGAATCAAATAAAGTTTAACTATTCAAATCTTGCTTTATAATCACACCCAGCATTGGGATTTGGAATTTAAAGATTCAAAGAGGTAAAGAAAATCCTTCTAATTACTCTTTACTCAAAAACAACCTAACAAAACTAGACTTCATTTTTTCTTTATTTTCATACAAAACTCTCAGGCATACTCTGGCTTTCTCATTACTTTACCTTTTCATTCGTGTCATTGTCCTCATCTGTAAAATACCTGATCTAAGCCTAGCCAAATACATCATCCTTCAAGAAAGCCCTCAAATGTACGATAACGTTATCAACCCAAATAATTTCTGCATCCTGTTCCATCATTCTTAAGGGACTCTAACTCCTAAGGTTGCATTAAAAACATAATGAGATGACATGAGTTAAATGATGAAGCAGTGTGCAATTGTGAACAATTACTGTACGCACTTAAAAAGACTTGGGTGCATGAATAAAAGCACTTGCTTATAACCATGAAGTATTTTCTTCAACTGAAAGCTTCATTGGAAATGTCATAAAGTTCACCTTCATAGTTTATCATTATTGTAAAATCCGAGTATAAATGTATATTGTATGTGCTTTTGTGTATAATAAGCAGAAATCAAAAGAACAGTCTAGAACAGAAAGATGTTTTGTGCTTGTATAAGTACATGAAAATTAGCCTTATACTATCAGTTTCTAAAGCACCTACATAATATATAATTATTTACATTTTTCTTTGGCTTTGATTTATTACATAAAAAGTCATTGAAAAGAGTTTAAAGCAACATTCAATATACTAATCTTTGAAATTTCTTAATATGTTCTCTAAATAAAGAATACATAGAATATGATGGAAATTATTAAAATTGAGAAAATTTATAAGCATAAAACCTTTATTAATTCATGTCTTAATGAATCAAATAACTTTAAACGTTAACAATTTCTTGTGTTCTTTCAACCTTACATAAATGTAAATGAGGCATGTTATTATTATTATTAACTTCTGACATTAAGAAATACACTTTAGGTGAGTGTGAATATGATTAAGGGTTATACAGAGGGTAAATTTTCTGTAACACAATTACAGCATAAAAATAAGCTGCTGGGAAATGTGACAGGTTCTGGTTTTGTTCATGTAAATGTGTTCTGTCACAAAAAGAAAAATGCTTAGGCACAAATACATGTACAGTACTTGTGATTTTATTAGACAAGGCAGAAACTCCATGGAATATTTTAAGGGAGGCCCTCTGTAAAGATGCTAATTTATAATTCTGCATGGAAAAGAAAGTGTGCATGTCTGCGTCTGTCACAAAAATTTATTAACAGTCTGCCTATTCATTTATGCATCACAGGACAATAAAGTCATCAGTGATGTTTATTTCTGGTCAAAAGAAAACTATCTTATTCAGGGACCTAGAGCATAATAAAAGATAGACACGGAGAAAGTGCACCAGCTTATGTCATTGGCATATGTAACTGGCATTGTACCACTGCTGGCATGCCTTCCCATTATTGAGGCATGTGTGTGATGACTAGCCAGTTCTCTTTACTCCATAACAGGTTTTCTTCTCCATAGGGATCTAAAGCCAAAAGGAAAACTCCCTTGTTGTGGATATTCACTGTAGGTGAGACTTCCATTCACTGAGCCCGAAATTGCATCAAACATTTCTAAAGTGTCCTTCAAAGATATTTTATTTAATTTCTGCAGCTGAGATTACTAAGCTCATAAAGTTTCAGATGGTGACTCTAGGTCAAAATAGCTCAAAGAAATAATATTTGGACTCAAACAACAATTTCTCTCATGCCAAAGACTTGGACCTTTCTCTATGCTACCTACTAAAGCTAGTCTGTGGCTTATGATAACCTGTACACAATTCACGATCAGAAGACTGCCTATAAAAACAACCTACCACATGATGATATCATCCTTCATAATTTCCCTCTACAGCTACACTTTCAAGAATTTCAATTTTGTGATACAATGGCTGACAGTAAGAAAATAGTCTTTGTAATGATTAAATCTACAATGCTCACCCTTACTTAGCAGATGAAAATATAGTTCTCTACCTTTGACCAATAAATATAAGTGTAAGGCACACAAGCTTATCTTAAATAAAATACTCATTTATAATATTGCATACAGGCGTATATGGCAGGGACAGACAGAAAGACGAACAGATCCTTCAATGGTTTTATTTGTAAAAACACTACATTGGGTGAGTAAGCAAGAGAATCTGGGAGGAATGCAGAGGATGAAAAGAAGACAATCAACATACGTTGTGTTAAAACTTTAAAATAATAAAAAACAAAATTACCACATAAAATTGTAACATGGAACACAAATATAGGAATATATTCAATAAAAGAAACTGAAGGTATTAAACATAGTAAGCCTGAGGATAAATTACTCACATCAATAAAATATTTAATTAATTGTCTGAAGTGTGTTCATTTTTTACCACACAATTCATAAAAGTTTGTAGGGGGATTATGTTGTTCCATTGTAAATAATTGTCCCTGCCTATAAGTTTAATAAAAAGCGCTGATTGGCCAAAAGGCAGACAGGAAGTGTGGGCATGGCTACCAGATTAAGAAGACTCTAGGTACACAAAGACCAGAGCAGGATGCCAGAGAGAAGCCAGAAGAAGCAGAGGACAACTATGCTGCTCTGAGAAAAGGTACCCAGCCTCATGGCTGAACAGGTTAAGAGTCATGGCTTAGTTTAAGGGTAAAGAGTTAGCAAGTTATATGCCTGGGCCTTAGGCCGATCAGCCTAAAATTAATGTAAGCATCTGTATGTCTCTGTGTGTCTGTGGGTCGGCAGGTCTAAACCTTGAGGCTAGGCCTGAAAGTATAGACCAGAAACCTCATACTACAAAAGTTCTTAGGAATTTACACTGACCATTCTTTTATTTAAAAACAAACAAACAAAAAACCACAAATTCTCATTATGCCCATAACTGCATTTTCTCTTAGGATACAAAATACAAGTATCCATAGATGCAACTTAGTTAAATTCCTATACAAATATCTTTTATGTATGTAAAAGATTCTTTGTACACACTTAGATACACATTTACTTCTTACAACCTTTAGTTTTTGGTTTTATTTTTGAAATTCTAATTGTATTTCTTCTGTCCCTCCAAATCCTCTCATATAATTCTCCCCACTCTTTTTGAAATTCATGGTCTCACTCTTCACTAATTGTTATTACAAGCATATATATTCCTAAATATATAACATTCTTGATATTTCTCTTTGATTAAAGAAGATACTGTAGTTTCCCTCTGGCTAGTAAGCATTACCAGAAGAAAAATGACAACATTTGTTCTCTGAAGGAAGTTCTGTGACAAGTACTAACTACTCAGTTTACATGTTGCATTTGTTATTTGAATATTTAGGAAACACATTTGAAATATTTTAAGAAGATAAAAATATAAATATCAATACTATAACAAGAAAAAGAAGAATGAGAGAGTGAGGAAAACCTTCCTGAAAAATTTCCACCAATCCAGACCTCTAAGGAAGATGATAATATATATTAAAATTTGGAATCATGATAATGACATTGTACTGTTTAAAATTTAATTGTAGAATATGAATAGAAAGCTTATTTATCTTTTCCTTACAGAAAAACATCAAGAAAAGTTAAATTATGCAAAAGAAGACAAATTAGACAGTTTAGCTTCTGCTAGAGTTCTGTTTTCCAGCAACTGATACAAACTACAGGGGACAGTGAAAAAAAGCAGACAACCTTGAACATGTATATATAACCACTTCTCCCAGAGCACTGAATAAAAGAAAGATAATATCCCGCTATGAGAATCTAAGAGACCTAATCTGCTTTTAAGTTTCAGGTTTTTTATTTTTCATGGATATTATGCTAATTTATAAGACACATATTCTCATGACATACTGGCAATAATCTAAACAAGAAAATCATCCTATATTCAAACACTTGCTACAGTTGCAAAATACCAGATAGCTTATGTAACCATTCTTATGTCCAAAGTACAACTTTGACAATAACTGCATGAAAGTTGGGCCTAACCATTAATTAAAGATCCTCATTAGCGAAGAGAACAGAACAAGACATTGTGAAGATCAAGATAGTGGGAGTGTTCTTTAGGGGAAATGGATAAAAGATTGTCCCTTAGGGAAAAAACAGGGGAATGATACAAGAACAATCAGTATTGACTTACTAGCTTCAAAGCATTTAAATCAGAATTCTGTGGTAAGAATTTCATGTTGACATTGGGAATTAATCTATCATGAGTGACCAGTAACATGGTAATGGAAAGCAATCCACTAAGCAAAAGCAAAATATTTGAAAAGTTGTCACTAAAATATTTGTTTAATTCCCATATTTATTGAAAGAAAACTGATTTACTTTCCCATGTTTTTGTGGAGGCCTGATAACTTCATGCTGCACTCAGAATGAAAGGAAAACTATTAGAAAAGTGGGTAATGGATTCCAACCAGGAACAGCTGTTATTTTCTAATTATAAATCACAGGACCAAAATATTAATTTATTAAGCACCATTGTTTAATTTGGAAAACCCATGCAGCATTTTCAAGCAAATCATTATTTTTTAAGGGAAGCTGTTATGATTATTTGGCATAAGTAAACTTAATAATGTGACAAAACAGTTTATTATCATCTTTTAATATGCAAACAATGTCAACCCACAGTGAGAAAGAGCTATTGAATATGAACCCAAGTGTAAAGGATTATTCATTAGTAAAATCATCAATATTTTTCCAAATCTTTTACTTGGTAACATATTTATGCATTACACAGTAGAGAGGTCATTTTTTGCTATTAAAAGAGCAAGTGAATAAACTAACAATAACAAAATGAGGTCTCTGTCAATTTTACAGATAAGAATGTCAAGCTATAGGTTATCAGCCCACTGAATTGACACTGTTAATACATCATATTTGCTCAACATGTTCTGTCAGCATTGTTTTTCAGTCAGGGGGTAAATAATGACCATGTTCTAAGGATGCCTTTAGGTCAATGCTTTACCTTACAGACTGTTCACCTTTTTACTTCAAAGTTGCTCTCAGTTACTTTCATTTATGCTTGTTGTTGTTTGAACAGATGGGAATCTATTAATTTAAAACAGGCTCTAGGTCCACTCAAAAAAATATCAGTGTTATTACTGTTCCTATATTTCCTATGTTACTTTTGTATACCATTGTGCCACAGTACAAATGCACTATTTCACATGTTTAATCATTATTAAATAATTACAAGCAATCTTTTCAGTAGTTGCCCTACACACTGTAGGTCCTATAATCTGGAAAAGTTGATGAAGTGTGTATTGGGTATACAAATAATATAGGTAATCCTTGTACAGTTAAGTTGACAAATCATCTCTATTCAATAGTTTTTCAAAAGTTCTAGTAACTTTCTTAGCACCAGAACATAACCCATGTCTCAAGAGTATTTTGGAGTGATACATAAAGTTAAACTGTTGAGGGACCTGAAATGAATATTTAATATATTCTATTAAATATCAATTATTATGGTATTTTGAAATTTGTTTGCCTTTATACTTATTTACTCATGAATTCACATGTTTGTTCATTGTCTCTCACATACAGATTCTCATCTTGTTAGGTTATTATAACTAATTTCCAGCTGAAGCATCTGTTGTCTTCCTCGATAAAGGATATAGTTTCTATTCTTTGTGTCAAAGTAAACATTTATAAAACAATAGTACTTCTATGATATTTATCAGTGTTTTTTACTTAATTTGTGTCTGAGGGGTTTTTTTCATGGCTTTCAGACAGGAAGGAAACCCTATCATTTGTACTAATAGTATTTAAACAACACAATTATAGCATTTATACTTCTAGTTTCAAATTGGTGTAATTTAGAATCTATCACTATTTCATAGTATCTACATCAAATTGTATTATTTTTAACTTGGGCCACTATGGATAAACTGTACAATGTAATAAAAAATATTGTACATCCTATCAAATGGCAGCCTTTGAATTCTCAGATGTATCATCTGTGAGTTACAAAACATACTTGTGTCCACATCTGTGAGAAAAGCATAAAAACCACCTCACTGTTCTTTTCACACAAATATCCTTAGAAGCTAATAGCCTGGGAAGATCAAAGTGTATTATAGAACAGAAAATAAGAGTTAAGTTTATAATATGATAATTGAGTAAACAAATTTTCACAGATTTCTCTGGAGAACTGTACAGATCTAATGGGAAGCCAACATTGGTCTTTAAGACTTAATGTTTTATGGGATTTTTCTACCTATAATTCTCTTACTTAAAAACATTTGGGCCTCAAGTTCCTGAAAAAAAAATTGCCTTAATTTTTCTGTCAAAGTTTGACATTAACCTTAAAGGATGTCTCAATAAATAAAAATATTGCTAAACAAGTATGAGGACAAAATTTGAGAGCCACAGAATCTGCATAAATGTCAAATGACTTGGCACCGATCCCCATCACCCATAAGCCCAACACTTTAAATGATGAGACCAGGCTTCCCTGGAATAGACCAGAAACATAGACTAGACAAAATAGGGAGCTCTTGACACAGTGGGAGACCCTGTCTCAATGTATTTGGCTGAGAGAAATCGCAGAAAACATCCAATGCCATCTTCTACTATCCACATGCATGTGCACACACATGTACATGAACATTGTATACACAAACACAGATGCAAAAATTCAAACGTAGCTTATCTCCATCAATGTACTATTTTAATTTCGAAGCTCATCTCTATCACAAGGAACTGATTTCAATTTAACAGTCAGCAAAAACCCACTATCTGTCCATGAGTCAAAATGTCTCCACTCTTAAATTTTTAATTCCAATCTAACTTAGAATAAATAATATTGTCTTAAAGTTTATATATTTTTGAGGGGTAGACGACATACTTTGTTAACTGACTAATGATACATACTTAACATGCACTATCAATAAAGTGAAAATATTATCCTCTCCTATAAACAAAAGAATTAAGGTACTACTAAGATACATGATTAACAAATTTTCACACAAGAGATGGGACTAAAAGTAGGAATCCAAGTGTATAATGTTTATTTATTTTCCACAACGCTATTTTTCAATGAAAGCAATAATGATTTATTTTACTGTTGCATTATTATTTGATCTACAATCTGGCAGTCTAAAATCTGACACTTGAAGTTTCTATATTTAAGGAACTTTACTGTAAGTGGCTTGCAAATAAAATAATCCATCCAAACACTAGTTCTAAAATCTGTCTTATTTGCTAGTGTGAATTAGATTCTCCATTTTCCTTCTAGATCATCAAAACTCTCCATGTTTTTTAAAAAAAGTGGAGCAATACATTTTTATATTTTTTAAAATTTATATCTAGCACTAGTTTTGTATTTATAATTCTGATAATTGGTAAATCCTTACCTTTAAGATAAAATAGTGAAAATTTAAAAGAAATCAGGTTATGCACATGAATAAATTTATGAGTGTTACTTATTTTGCATTTTTTATATTTTTATTGCATTTTAAAAGATCTGTAAACATCCGCCTTTTAAAATGTTCAACATTAAAACTAAAATATTTATCATAGTTTATATACAAATAATCTTTCACTATTAGCTTAAAAATAGCTATTTTTAAAATATAAATACTTTCATGACTTTTTTATAATAGTAAAACTTTGCTAACTATAATTAAATACAACTTAACCTATTCAAATTACTTCACACTTAATTAAAAACATTGCTGTGTTTTAGGTTATAAATAATAAAATATATTCTTTATGAAGATTAGGAGCACTGATACTGAATCTAAATTAAAGAGTTCATTAAATCTCTGTCAACAATCACAATCCTGTCAATGTTTTTCCAATGGTAATGATAATAGTAACCACTACTTGTTATAAGTTTATATTATTTAGGAAATACTATAAAAAAATAAATATATCCATTCACTATTCTACCTTTAAGAAAGCTACAATATAATAGAAATTATAGAGCAAATTAAAACTTAATTTTAGAATTGCAGAGAATTTGGAAGTATAAAAAATTAAATGTTGTACAAGTTTGAGAAAAGTAAATGATCATCATTACTATGACTATCACAAAAGGCTTCATGGAAGTCATAGAGCATGTATGGAAAGCTATAATTTCAAAAGTCAGGGACCAAGAAAAGAAAGTAATTCTATTATTGCATAATAGGAATAATGATGGTAATTTTAATAGCAGTAAGTACTAAGTTAATGATATGTCCAACATCCGGATATATATTTCAAATTATTAAATACTTTAATTCTTAAACACTTTTCCAGGCAAATAATCATTGTTCCTCCTTGTTCCACTAATATTGGACATAAATGTCTTATCCACAGTCATAGAGGTAGCAAATTATAACTCTTATTTCTAGCTTATGACTGGCATTACCAAGTCAGTGAAACAAAGTTTCTCATTGGCTTCATCAAAAGAAAGCTCATTTATTTCTCAGCTTTTCAATTTTTCTGCTATTTCAGTCTACTAGGTATGCTAAAATCATTTGTCTATGTAAAATCAGTGACCAACCTTTTATGAGAATTCTTACTTTGTGACCCTCTCGAATTGCTTCTTCCTCCAATATCATAACTATTAAGCATAAAATCCAAAACTTTTCATCTTTATCATAGCATGTGACCCCTCAACCAATTTAAGTATTTCCTTAGAGAAATGATATCATTCGATTGTTCATGATGAAGATCGGATGTCTGGGGATCAGAAGAACAGAAGTATATTCCAAATAGAGAATACATTTATGAAATTCTGACCATAATAGGTAAATATAATTTTATAGATATGAAAATGACAGAATTCACAGTATTATAGAAGGCTCCTTTAGGCTGTATTTGACAATGTGGATGGGTTAGACTAGACAGAATAGCATATCATCTTTCTCAGTATAAAGTTGCAAACTTTTTCTTTGGGTTGGGGATGCAGTGTTCATAGAATAACAGATGTTCTATAGTACACTTTGATGTGGGAATGCGTTTATGTATGCTGTGAATCTCAATCTTTAAATAAAGGAGCTGTTTTGGGCCATGGCAGGCACCATAGAAGAAGTAGGAGGAGAAATCAGAGCATAGGTAGGAGAAGCAGGGCGGAGTCAGGCAGATTGAGCTGAAGCCGCCCAAGGAGCAACATGTAAGGAACACAGGTGAGCCACGGGCCATGTGGCAGACAGATTAATAGAAATGGGTTGATTTAAGATATAAGAGCTAGCTAGCAATGTGCCCGAGCCATAGGCCAAACAGCATAAAGTTAACATAAGCGTCTGAGTCATTTCTGGGGGTCTGAGAGGCGGGAGGCTGGGTTACTAAGGGGTCTCGGGCGGCAGGTGTGTGGGTATGGGCCTCTGGCCACCCGGGACCAAAGAAACCCCACTACTACAACCCTTGGCTGCCACTAACTAGGTATGAGGAGCACCCTACCACCAAGTATGACAAAAATAAAAATTTCCAAACATTGACAAACATACACTGGAAATAAAAAATAATCTTCATATAAGAGCCACTGGCAAAGTATCTGAAAAGTTTGTTAAAATGACTAAAATTCATTCAAAGAATTAAAAGGGTAAGCATATACAGCCATGTGAAGAGGAGCTAATACCCAAGGTTAGGTGAGAACAAGGAAAAGAAGCAAATCAATCTATTATGCGATTCTAAATGTTGATTCTAACATTCCCAATGGCTATCCCTTCAGTGGTAACAGGAATTTTCCTCAGTTATGTGCAATAATTATTTACAGATCTCTCTTTGTTCACATTGAAACCTACCGCAATACTTTTTCTATCATTTATAATTTTGTAAGAGGGCTTATTTTCATGGTTCTAAAGTTCTTCCTTCTGACTCATTATCCACTACCACAAGCCACATTTTAATAATTATATCCTTACAATAAACAGCATTAATTATGAGGTTTACATTGTCTATATTGAATTATGGTATTTTCTTAATTTAATACATTTAATTCATTTTGAGTTGATTCATTATATTTGGCACTTCTGCCGATTACTCAGAAACTCCTGATTAACTAATTAACAAAAATATTTTTCTATATTTTATATATTTATTGCACTATCATTTAAAATATTTATTGGGACAGGAACTGTTGTCAGCTTGATTGACTTGAAACTTAAACATTATTTACTATAATACATAATATTTATGACTTTCAACTAAGCATATTTTTCTAATAAAAATCTCCTATAAAGAAGGACAGGAAAATGAATACCAGGCTGATTTCAGAAAAATTATCTTCTAACCAAAATGAGAAAACATTGTGTGTGTTTGTGTGTGCATGTGTATTAAAGATCACAATTTTTACTAAAAGATATAAATAATAATGTATTCTCCCATCAAGAAAATCATAGTTTAATGTGGTTTCTCTGTCATGAAGTAAAAAATACAAAATCAGAATTAACCTATTTTGTTATATTAACTGAAGTAAATCACGGTTTTCATGAGTAAACTCCATATTCTTACATTTTAATTGAGAACAAGGATTACAAATGCCACATAGTCAGCTTTTAGAAAGCAGAGGAGGCTTGCACAGCCTTGCAACAATTATATAACTATAAACAATAGCAAAAAATTTTGGCTTTTGTCATTGGCATCAATATTTGAAGGATTTGTGTATTACAAAATTTTCTCCTGTAAAATTCTTGACATACATAAAATTAAGGTCTGAAAGTGTTTTACCTATTTTATGAAAAACAAGCATAAACATGTATTAATTTTGATTTGTATATTTCCAACTATTCTTGGCATTAAATCTGGTATTTTTTATATTCTATTCATTATTTCCCATTGCTAATAATTTTACAACTCTATTAATCATAGTCATATTTCACTGAAAAGAGCCTTAATACCTTAGCTAATATTTTCTTTCAATCATATTTTGGATAAATGATCCAGGGATCTTTCTAAATATTAAAATATCAAAGATTTCATTTTATGAACTGTCATTAAAATAAATATGTAAAGTTCATAATTTTCCAATATTATAAGCAATATGCAACAAACTATTGCAGATGAACACTCATTCATAGTCACTTCTAAGAAAAGCAAACATGTTATTCCTTAGTCTACCAAGCATACTGAAGAGTTTTGAAAATATTCTATTATACATTTAACCCAGACTAATAAAAATTTCTAAAGTTGAATTTTAAAAATAGTTTCATTTTAATCAAAGTCTGTCTCCTCTACTTCAATCTTCTAAGAAGGGTTACTACACGATAATATAACTTTAAAAGACGAACATCTTGCACTTCAGATTTAGGAGAGGCAGTACGATTTGCTTGAAAGGTTAATACACAGAGTAAAGTCTGTCTATTTTCAGCTATTGAACATATTTTCTGTTTTATTGGAGTTTATTTTAATAAGACAGTTTTTACTTTGTTGATTCTAAGATTGTCAACACCTCTTCCATGTTTTAAATTTGATGTGATGGATTCAGACCCGACTAGATCTTCTTGTATGTCATGCTTGTATGTCACGGTGGAAACAATTCAGAGGCACTCATAACAACTGATTTTTAAAAAGTAACCAAGGGGTGCCAATGATGAAAGAGTTTGTTGCCATGGTATCACCTCATAAATCATCAATTATTGTCTCTGATTATGAATGTGACAGTCACATATTGTCATAAAAAGATCAGCATTCTCATGTAGGTTTAAAACTTTTTTGGGAGACATCATTTGCTTTATTAAAAAAAATGTCATGACAACCATATAACTCTTATGCTTGTCATCAAGCAGTCAAGTGCTCATCTGGACATTGTTATTTTGCCATCTCGGTAGTTTAAACTCTTTTTCATTATTGATTAATTTACTTTTGCAGTTAATGAAAGTATTTCTAAGCATGGATATATAATGTGATAGACTAAAACCTACGCAAGCAATGAAACTATTTTGGTTGTCATGGTAACCTAAACTGATCAATTTTATGCCACTCTTTTTAAGAGAGGCACTCTCCTGTGGCCATAAATACTAATTACAAATGCAAGGTATTTGCTAACATGTTCGTCTTACAGACTAAAGCAGTTCATGCTTAATTTATCTCTTAAAATATCCTCCAACATTTGCAGTTTGCTTAGAATGAACAATAACATTTTTGTTTATAACATTTTCAACTTAATTTCACTAAGTATTTTGCAGTGCTACAATTTATTGTGGTGAAAGTTCATCAAACTAAGTAGATTTACACAAGGAGTCTTAAAAGTGATTTACAGATGAAAGTTGTAAAATTTGTTTAAACCTTACTCTGATTGCTCATTTAACAGAGATTGATAATATCCTACATAAGAAAATAGGTATATGTTCCCATAATACATGAGAGTCTTGTCATAGCATCTATTGACTTCAATTTAATAACAATCCTATCTATTTCAAAAAAAGGCAGAAATGATACAGTAAAACCACATATTAATAATTCTAAGTATGTCCTTCAGGTTTTGAAGGAAAGTAGTGGTTTCAAGAAGAAAAATAATAAACCTACCTTGTATACTGTCATGATACATATGATCTAATACTAAACCTTCCTCCATTCCCCGCCCACTATGTATCTTTTACAATTATTAAAGTCTACACTTTTTGAGCAGAAGAAAAAGGGGTTAAGATAATTCCTCTCTATTTCTTAGTGTAAATAAGAGTACTATAAAAAAATTAGTGAGTTATCTTTATAGAATTTCTGACCAACTTTTTGGAAATTCCAGAGCATCATTATTCCACACAAAGTCTAACCCGGGCATTCTTTCTGACTTAGAGTTTATAAATGACCATATGGACAAAGTTATGCATCATTATGATTTCCATGTAAAGAAAAAGGAACCTGAAACTATACTTGCCCAATTGTCTCACAAACTCCAAAGCCTAAAGTTTTCTTAAAAGTATTTGCAATTTCTAAAGCTGGACGGGTTCCTCTTAGATGTCATGTATTCTCATAGCATTTTTAGGAAAGCTGGAAACACATCAAATTCAAGTATAATAAGCATGCTCCAGTTAATTTTCTAAAAAGAGAAGCTTGGATATAATACCATTTTTGTCTGGGAAGACTTACTAAATAAAGTATTGAATAAAGATTTAGACAATGTGGAATATGCAAAGTCATACTACTCTTCTCACCAAAATATTTTGCTTAATAGGATCAGTCAATACCACTTCTCTGGAAGATCCAGTTAGTCTTCAGTTAATACAAAAGGGAACCTTCTTTAAGGATGGTTAATCAATGCATATTATACTTCAAAAAAGTAGGTAGAGCTCCTTTGGTGGGTGTCCTGTGGTTGCAGAAGGAGTGACTAAGTACATCCAATTGCTTCTACCATTTGTTGTAGGGGTAGGCAGGAAGTGTAGGCGGGGCTATGAAAAAAAAAAAAAAAAACTCTGAGAGGAGAATTCCAGAGAGAGCACCAGAGAGAAGCTGCAGGATGCAGAGGACAACCATGCAGGTTTAAAGAAAGGTACCGAGCCGCATGGCTGAACAAGAGACATGGGATAGCTTAAGGGTAGAGAGTTAGCAAGCTATATGCCTGGGCCTGAGGCCGATCAGCCTAAAACAATTGAAAGAATCTGTGTGTCTCTTTGGGACTGTGGGTCTGCGGGTCTGCGGGTCTGTGGGCCTAAACTTTGAGGTTAGGCCCAAAAGTCTGGGCCAGAAACCTTGTACTACAATTTGTAGCCTCAGCACACCAGGGCACTGTGGAACTTCTCACAGTCTATGCTCACAGGTACTTTCCATCTCTTAACACTATCTCTGTGACTCTGTAGAAGGGATCTTATAGTACCACAATGGCAAGGTGAAGGCTCCAGTGCCCTTGTTTCAAAGGAAAATATGGTCAGCTTAAAACAATTGAAAACTAATCAGAAGGCAGTCAGCCATCGAAACAAAAGAGTAAAAAAGCTGGGGTAATTTCTGCATATAATACAGACAGTTTGGCTATGTTTTTCCTCCTACCTTTTGACAAGTGGGTATATAATTTTAAAAATAGCTTTATAGTAACAATAAGCTACCCTACAATACTTGGGGAGGAATAAAAATATCATGATAATATATTCCATTTATCAATAAGTACTTATTAAATATCTAATATTGACACCACAAAAAATATTACAAAATTTGGAAATGCATTGACTAGTAATACAAAGACAAGGTCACCACATTCAAAGTAGTTATAAAATCATCACTGAACATTCTCAAAGAATTTTCACAAACTTTTGCATTCACTTGTTTGCCACTTCACAAAAAACACAGAGTTAATATTAGGTCCCTTCCATGGAGTCCATGGAGTAGAGACTTGTAGGTGTCTAGTGTCTTGTCTGTGGTCATAAGGCCAGTTAATGGCAGAGTAAAGGATTGAATACATAATTCCTAGGTACAAATTCATGAATATTAGCACTACAAAAAGTATTCATAAAAATGTTCTTTGATTACTAGCTTCCTGAAGTTTTTTTTATTTATTTGAAAGTATACATGAAATTGCCTCATTAATTATCGAAAACAAATTATTTATTCACAGAAAATCTTTAATAAAAATGCATTTTTATATAAATTCACAGTTTTCCAAATAAATTTGACACACAGAATCCTCTCCAAAGGAAAGAGAAATGAATATATGATGACTAATGAATAATTAATAATGTAGCTTATTGAGATCAGTTTAGGTGAGCAAGTTGCAGACACAAACAAGTGTGACAGAATACTACACTACATTTTTTTAAACCTATGAATAACAGTGTGTGTGGCTTTAAAAGACTATTTTGTTACTGGTTACAATGAGGGAAATAAAACTGAATCCATTTGTATTATCCTTTTTCTTAGCCATTTTCTTTATTTAATCAAGTTTGAGAAGATCAAAACTTGCCAAGCCATACTTTGGAGAAAGGGGCTATTAAACAACTTCTAGCTAAGAAGCAAACAAGTAACTTTGAAGTGAGGAAACATAACAAACACTTCTTGAGCCAGGAATATAAAGGCCAATCTCAAGAGTAGTAAGACAATACAATGAAAATTGCATTTTATATCTTGGTGTAACTCTAACCAAAGAAGTAGCAGACCTCTTTGACAAAAACTTTAATTCAGTGAGGAAAGAAATTGAAGAGGATATCAGAAAATGGAAAGATCTCCTATGTTCCTGGATAGGTAGGATCAACATAGTAAAGATGGCAATTTTACCAAAAGCAATCTACAGATTGAATGCAATCCTTATCAAAATCCCAACACAATTTTTTTACAGACCTTGAAAGAACAATACTCAACTTCATATGGAATAACAGGTAACTCAGGTTTGCCAAAACAATCCTGCTCAATAAAAGAACTTTAGGAGGAATCATTATCCCTGACTTCAAGCTATACTATAGAGCTATAGTAATTAAAAAAAAAAAACAGCCTGGTACCAGCACAACAAACAGACTTGTGGATCAATGGAATTGAATCAAAGACCCCAACATTAACCCACAATGGGAACACTCCTCCATTGTTGGTGGGAGTGTAAACTTGTACAGCCACTCTGGAATACAGTAAGTCTATTTCTTAAAAAAACTGGGAATCAATCTCCCCAAAGATTCAGTAATACCACTATTGGGCATATACAGAAAGGATGCACAACCAATCCTCCAAAGGCATTTGTTCAACTATGTTCATAGCAGCATTATTTGTAATATCAGGGACCTGGAAAAAACATAGATGCCCCTCAACTGAAGAATTAATTAACAAACTGTGGTGCATCTACACAATGGAGTACTACTCAGCAGTAAAAAAAAAAAAAAATCCTAAAAATTTCAGGCAGATGGGTGGATTTGGAGAATATCCTTCTGAGTAAGGTATCACAAGCCCAGAAAGAAGGGCATGGGATGTACTCACTAATAAGTGGATTTTAAACAAAAAATAAAGAATACCTAAGCTGCAAACCACAACTCCTGAACAGCTTGGGATCAGAAGGAACTTAAGAGAGACATCCAGATATTCACCTCAAAAGAGAAAATCACCTTAGAAAATTGGGATCATAACGGGTTGCAACCTAGAAAAGTTTGGAACAAATCTTGAAAGAAGATGGTTGAGTGAGAGAAGTATAAAGGAAGCCAATATGGGGTTGAAAAGAGACTGGGTGCTAGGGAAACCTCCAAGAACTCACAGAATGTCCCTGGCCAAAACTCCAGACAACAATGGACGGAGTGCCTGAGCAGGACTCCCCCTATAGTCAGGTGAGTGACCACCCTGTGTGTCACCTCAGAACCTATATCCTAGTGGGAATAGAGGTGGATGCAGAGATCCATGGCTGAGCACTGGGCAGAGCTCCTGGTGCAGCTGGGAGCAGGGGAGGAAAGTCTGTATGAGCAAGGGGATAGGAATTGTGAGGAGAGTTCCCACAGAGATGGCTAGCTGGAGCTCTGGAGGGCTCACTGAATTAAGAGTAACCACTGGAGATCCATTGGGAAATGGAGCTGGGCCCTCCAAGGGTAGGTGACTGTCGATTGGCATGAACAGTGTGTGGAGCCTTGAGGCATGAGATCAGACTGTGCATGGGTTGGCATCTTGGAGCCCGTTCCCTGCAGAGAAATACTTAGCCGAGCATTGACTTTAGGATGAGGGGATTGTACTGGCCTGGAGTGGATGGCCTTGGGACTTCTTGCCCTTGGGGGGGGGGGGAGATGGGTAGATGGGCTGAAGGCTGACTGGGAGGGATTGGGAGAAGGGAAGGGAGGGGGAGAAAGGAGATACATAGATAAAATGACATTTTTAATAAAATAAAAATAAATAATTAAAAAAGAAAATTGCATTTTATCTTTATAATCTCCCTCTGTAAAGAATATGGACACAAATGAATTAAACAAAAAGTGGCTGGGTGTGGTGGTACGCATCTGTAATGCCAGCACTTGTGCCCCAGAGGCACATGTATAGCTGGTAACTTTGAGGCCAGCCTGTTGAACAAAGGTGGGCTTTCAGGGTTACACAGATAAATCCTCTCTGAAAATAAAATAAAGAATCAGAGAAACCCTGATGTGGAATATGCAGGAGTACTTTACCAGAATTGTACATGACTGTCAAAGTCATCAAAAAATAGGAAATTGATCAAAATAAAAAGTATAAGGAGACAACAATTAAATGTAATATGGCTTATTAAGCCTTAGAATACAGGCACTAAGAGAATACTAAGGGAGTTTGAATAAAGTAGAAACATAACAATAACATCACAAATTGATTCATTAATTCTGAGGCATTAACAATAAAGCAAAACAGTATAAAAACACTGAAAGATTTCTATGAATTTTAAGGATCATAAAACTATATTTAAACAAAAACAAGCTTGAAAAATAAGCTGGAATTATAGCTCCATGGTAGAGATAGACAGACATAGACATATAGGCACACACACACACACACACACACACAAACACACACACACACACACACACACACACCATTATGGCAAGCTCTCTTTATTAAAAATATTTTACCACTGTTGTGAGAATTTGATCATTTCAATTCTAAGATTAGAATCAAGAATCTTGTTTAGATAATTATAATAGGACAATAGGGTAGATTATTATAAACATTTGTAAATGAAAATTAAAATATCAGTTTTAAACAATTTGAATTTGGATAGATTCTTGTATATTAATACAAATATAAAATATTTCTTTTTCTATTTCAAATTTTTTATACATTGATACAATTTTAAATTATTTTTATTATGTTGTATATTCAATTCTACAACTGTTAAAATATTTTCTATATTGATACAAATATAAAATTATTCTACCATGCTGTAAATACGTTTCTACTTTTGTTTTATATATTGATAGCATCTTCAACAGATGGTGCTGACATAACTTGATGGTAGTATGTAGAAGAATGCAAATAGATAGATATCCTTCATCCTGCACAAAACTCAAATCCAAGTGGATCAAAGATTTCAACATAACCCTGTTACTTGTTCAGAAAGTTGTCCATTTCTTTTAGGTTTTCCAATTAAGTAGAATATAGGTTTTCAAAGTATGACCTAATGATTCTCTGAATTTCCTGGGTTTCTGTTGTTATGTCTACTTTTTCATTTCTGATTCTGTTAATTTGGATAGTGTCTCTCAGCTTCTTTGTTAGTTTGGATGGGAGTTTATCTATTTCATTGACTTTCTCAAAGAACCAACTCTTTGATTCATTGATTCTTTGTATTGTTCTCTTTGTTTCTATTATATTGATTTCAACCCTAAGTTTGATTATTTCCTGCCATCTACTCCTTCTAGGTGAGTTGTTCTAAAGCCTTCATCTGTGCTGTTCGGTCTCTTGTGTGAGATCTCTCTAGGTTTTTCCTCTTAACACTGCTTTCATTGTGTCCCTTAAGTATGGGTATGTTGTGGATTCATTTTCATTATGTTTAAGGAAGTCTTTGATTTCTTTCTTAACTTCTTACTTTACCCAGAGGTGGTTCAATTGAGAGATGTCCAGTTTCCATGTATTTGTAAGCTTCTGTGATTTTTGTTGTTGTTGAACTCTAACTTTAGACCATTGTGGTCTGATAAGATACAAAGAGTTATCCCCTTTTTTGTATCTATTCATACTTGCCTTATGTACAAGTATGTGATCAGTTTTAGGGAAAGTTCCATGGTGTGCTGACAAATATGTATATTCCTTTGTGTTTGGGTGGAAGGTTCTGTATATATATATAAAGTCCATTTGGATCATAATATCTGTTAGATCCCTTATTCCTCTGTTCAGTTTCTGTCTGGTTGATCTATCCAAGGGTGAAAGTGCGGTACTGAAGTCTGTAGGGGTATTGTGTTGTTTCATGGTAAATAATTGTCCCACCCACTGGTTTAATAAAAAGAGCTGATTGGCCAAGGCAGGCAGGAAGTGTAGGCGGGGCTACCAGACTAAGAAAAACTCTGAGAGCAGAGTGCCAGAAGAACACCAGAGGGAATGCCAGAGAAAAGCTGAAAGAAGCAGAGGACAACTATGCTACTCTAAAGAAAGGTACCGAGCCGCATGGCTGAACAAGAGGCATGAGTTGAAGGATAGAGAGCTAGCCAGTGATATGCCTGGGCCTGAGGCTGATCAGCCAAAAACTAATGAAAGCCTCTGTGTGTCTCTGTAGGTCTGTGGGTCTGTGGTTTTATAGGTCAGCGGGCCTAGACCTTGAGGTCAGGCCTGAAAGTCCGGGCTAGAAACCTCATACTACAGAAGTCTTCCACTGCTAGTTTGTGGGGTTTGATGTGAGTTTTAAGCTTTAGTAGTATTTCTTTTACATATGTGGGTATCTTCGTGTTGGGGCATAAATGTTCAGGATTGAGATTTCATCTTGATGGATTTTTCCTGAGATGAATAAGGAAACTCCATCCTGATCACTTTTGATTGATTTTAGTTTAAAGTCTATATTGTTAGATATTAGGATGGCTACACTGCTTGTTTCTTAGGTCCATTTGATTGGGAAGTCTTTTCTTAACCCTCTACTCTGAGCCTGTGTCTGTCTTTGAATTTGAGGTATATCTCTTGTATGCAGCAGAAGGATGGATTCTGATTTTGTATTCATCATGTTAGAGTGTGTCCTTTTATACATGAATTAAGTCCATTGATATTAAGGGGTATTAATAACAAATAATTGTTATTTCCCATTACTTTTGGTAGTAGCTTGTGTGTATTTCCATTTTGGGGGTTTTTCTTCTGTGGAATTATCTATTGCTTGTGGGTTCTTATGTGTATCTAGCATTTTTAGGTTGAAGTTTTCCCTCTAGTGCTTTCTGTAGGGCTGGATTTGTGCATAGGTATCGTTTAAACATAGTTTTGTCATGAAATATCTTGTTTACTCCATCTATGATTATTGATAGTTTTGCTGGGTATAGTAGTGTGGTTTGGCAGCCATACTCTCTTAGTGTCTGTATAACATCTGACCAGGACTTTCTTGATTTTGAGTGTTATTCTGATAGATCTACCTTTATAGGTAACATGGTCTGTTTGTTTCCTTTGCAGCTCTTTCTCTATTCTTTAGGTTTAGTGGCTTGATTATTATGCAAATTACCTAATCTGAACTTTGAAAATGTGTTTCCAGTTGATGTTGTTCTTGTAAGATGTAGTTTCATTTTGTTTATGTTATTACATTTTTGTTTTTCCTGGACAATATTTGATAATGATTCCTATTACATATAGTTTTAGATCAAAATTAGAACCTTCTTAATTAGATTTTTTAAAAGGGAAATATTTTGGAATTTGATCTGTGAAGCCAGTGGTTTTGGGGTGACAAGCCCTAGGGCATGATCTTGACTGCTTAAGACCTGAAAAGTGGGGTCAGGTTCTCTCTTCCACCCTCCCTCCCTCCCTCCCTCTCTCCCTCTCCATGAGTCTCTCTCTCTCTCTCTCTCTCTCTCTCTCTCTCTCTCTCTCTCTCTCTCTCTCTCTCTCTCTCTCTCTCTCTCTCTCTCCATGATCAAGTGGTGGAGAAGCATGACTTGTGGTTGGTACCCATCACCTGTAGGCAAAATGACAAGAAAGAACAGCTGGCTCAGCAGGAGCATCTACCTTGTTCTGTGTTGTTCCTCTATCTCATCTGATTTCTTTCCCTAATAAATTTTACTTGGCCCATAGTATCAACGTCTCACTTCATACCCCTCAATTAATTGCTGTCTAATTTAGTCTCAAAAATCACACTGAGAAATTTTTGAAGAGAGAAAATTGGACAAAAAAAATTAAGAAACATTTTACTTCAGTGCTATGAAATTTTAAAATTACAATGAATATTTAAATGGACTATTTCAGTAAAATTTCTTATATTCCTTATTATACTGATTTTTATGGCAAGGTCTTACCATATGGCTGAATATTAGGATTGCCTAATAGTACAGAAAGCATGCTGGACTAGAATTTGTTACAACCTCCTTGTCTCATCATGTCACTTTATACATGAGCACCACAATACCTGCTAAAGCAATATTTTATGCACACTGGATGCTTTATTAACAGAAATCCTATGACAAAATTTTTAAATGTTATTTTGTTAATACTTAGAATGTTATATAAATCACTATATAACTGAATGTGGACCATTAATAAAATGAACATTGTAATTTAATTGTTTTAAAGCAACATGAGTATTCAAATCTGTTGGCCAAGTGTTTTATTACAGGAATATGTTGTTTAGTTAAAACTAGAGAAGCAAAAGAAAATTATAAATGAAATGAAAATATATAAATAAAAACTGATGATCAAAAATAATATTGCTTATATATTTAAATATATTAATAATTTACAAATAATTTTTAAATTCCACAATTATGAAATAAGGCTGATTGTAATATTATTCAATATTTTTGTACTTATTATTCTGCATTCTTGTAAGTTCTGGAACATATTACTTATTAGATTAGTATTATTATTTGCTAATTATTAACAGCATATCAGTATCTGGATCTATTGATTGAGATACACATTTTTAACATGTCAGGTTTTAGAAGACCTTTAAATCTTACTTTTCCATTTTACTGCTGATTTATTTTGTACTTTCCTTCCTTCAAGCAATAAAATGACTTAAAAACAATTAACTCAAGTAATAATAAAGAGTAATAGAATATTATAGGTTCAGTGCACTGAAAATATTTCAGACAGTGAATTCCTGATATTGAAAACTCAGTGTTATCAAAGACAGAAAACAGGACACGTCCTTGAGGCACTTCATGTTTATCTGCAGGACCTTAGACCACGTTGCCATGGAACATAATTCCTTCAAGCACTACAAACCAATGAACGGACATTTGGCATAATAGTCCCATTTCTTAACACTATTTTGTACCATTCATCAAGATGTATTACACACCATACCAATTTATGGACGATGTCCTGCCTTTCCAAATGCATTCATACTGAGTTTTAGAATCAACTCCATTTTAGCAGCTAATTAGTTACACTGACAAACTTTTAAGAATAGAGCTATACAATTTTAGAAAATGTCACCACTCTCTTTGTAAATCAATGATATGTTCCCCATTGCACAATAATAGGTGGTTATCAGCTTTCCCCTTTATCCTGTCTTAGTCATTTAGTTAACACTACCCTGCACCCTCCAGGAAATTCATGGTCTGTCACCCTACTCACTGGTGTCTAGATTTATGGATATTTTAGCAGTCCTTTCATTTTTACATCACTAGGCAACTCTTAGGGGTTTGAAAGAAAGAAAAAAAAAATCACCTGAACATTCGAGCACGCATCCTATTTCAACATTCTGTTTTCTTTCTATAATTTCACTTTACTTTTAAGAAATACATTCTGAGGCCTAATGTGCCTTTCCCCTTCACATTATTAAATGTACCATGCAGAACACTACATTATTATTCTACACATGGCAAAGAAATTTTAGTATTCACAGGATTATGGTAATTAAGTCTTCCTTCACTTTGGGTGATGTGACACTTGCTTGACTATAATGTCACTCCACTTAAAGTCTGTGTAAACAACATTATCTTAGTCACTCTGCATTACATTTCCAACTGTGAGCAAAATTACAAGGTCAGAGTGGACAAGAATGTAGGTAATCTCAAAGAAAAAACTTGCAAATGACTTGCTCAAGGTGCAGACCATGTTTTTACTACTAACAAATAAAAAAAAGAAGATTTTAGTACTAATATTAAAGTATTACTATCTAAATGCTAACTGCATGGTATTTTTGAAGTTACTGTTAAAGAAAGAAGTGTCTTTGATTGTGATGTTTTGCATTAAAGAATAAAATAAAAGTTTGTCAAAGATGGTTTTAGACTCACAACTCTGAATGCCATGTGATGATTGCAACTAGTTTTGTAAATAATCATCAATATCGCAAGTATATTTTAATTTTTTAAAATATGATTGACAAGTACAACACACTGAAATTTAGCCTATCTGTTTTTATAACAAATATGAGCAACAACATTTTTTAGTGAAAGTATATTTTTCTTAATAGGTTTATAGCCTAGTGGAAAACTATATGTCTAATAAATGAAGCATTGAATATTGTCTGACCTGAGTCTTTGAATCCCAATTTATAATTTTCAAATATATGTGTTTTAAGTGATTTGTCTACTGCTTGTTTCAAAAATTAGATAAAGTGCATAAATTGTCATGCATAGTATAAGGAACCTATGAAAAATAAGGTGGATTCACCTGGCAAAAATTCTCTTTATTAAATTAGTTCAAGTGATACAATAAACAAAATAGTGCTTTTTAAAATAGAATTTAACTGAAAGACAGGGTACTGAAAGTTCTTAAATCTGAGTCCTTCAGTCAGATCACAAACAAGCCAAAGTTGAGTTTAAAACACTCAAAAGGATTCTCTGAGCTTCTTGTCACATTTGGACAATGAGGTCATTGAGAATCATAGAAATTTTGTACTAGGATATATTTGTGGGAGAGTAGCTATTAATTATGGACACTTGATGCATTTGCAAATCTGGAGATTTAAATTAATCAATTTTAACTATTTCCCTTTACTAGTTTGGCCTCTCATATTAGACAGTTTTCAAGTGAATATGTTTGGTTGTTTTTTTTTTTTTTTTTTTTTTTTTTGCAGCACACTGAATATAGGAAACTTTGACAGTTGTGTATTAATTCTCAGGGTAAAGATCCAGATTGTTCTAATCAAGTCGTTCCAGAATTCAAAATCCAGCTACCAGCTTATGTAAAAAAAAACAGTGAATTTACTGAACATTCAACCTAAGTTCTTATAAAATCACTGCCAGAATAAAATGTATTTGAATGCTGGTTCTCATTTTTATTTAAGTTTTTGTTTCAGAGTGGGGAATGTTTTAGAATGGGAAACCTGAAGATTGACCCAAGATGGTAAAATACCACTGCCTTGTCCCTTATAACACCAAATTCATGCCTCATATTTTTCCCCAACATCCACAGAGTACTGCATAGCCATCGTTACCAATATTATTTTAAAAATTCAAAGCAGTGACACAAATGAACTTTAAAGCAGTTTTAACGTTGACAAAGAATTGAAGAGATTGATCTTTATATCATTAATGCTTAACACATTTAATTTTTTTCAAAAACCTGAGCTGAGCTTTCAATTACTATTTCCCATTTTTTCTGCTCTATTTGAATTAACAGCGTTATAATTATGCTTGCTAATTTCAGAAAATTAAACTGGTATCAAAAAACTAATTTCTGTAGGTCATAAGTATGGACATATATGTATATGAAAGTTATGTAGATATACATGTAGAAAAAAAATTGTAATTATACTGATTACAAAATTCACAGGCTTTAAAACACATAGGTCAAAGCCTATTTACTTTAAAATTTAACGTCATTTAATACTTGTTCTTACAAATATATGCTGTATGGATGTTTTCAGATGAATTATATATCAGTCTTTCTGCTTCAGCATGATCACTGTAAAATAAGGATTCACAATCACCTACTTCTAATCCTGATAGGATGAACTGATGAACTCACCCAAAAAGAAACAATTACTTTCCAAATGTTTGTTTATAATTTCTTTGTTTATATCAAAAGTCTTAAAACATTAGTTTACACTTTTATTTAGTTAACTAGTTGGTATATTTAAATTTATTGAATTCCCAGTATGTAACACTTTATGAATAGTCCAATGATCTGATGTCTGATACAAATTTAAATGCTTATTAATGTTTGCATATTCTCCTGATATGCTTATCCTACACATTCAACAATTTTTTTATCTTTCATATAGGACTGTGTTAAATTTTCACTTATTTAATCAACAAATGAGATTTTTCTCATGCATTTATGACTTTAAATTGCACTTTCTGTTCTTTTTCTTTCGGATTTTTAAAATTCTCGTGAGAAGTGATAGTGTTTCTTTCTATATTGATTGGGGATTTGTGCTGCAGACCATGAGAGCTGGTAAAGTGGGTATATCAGTGAGGTACTCCGATTCTTTCCTTCAGTTTTTTCTAAAGAGACTGGAATTTGTTTCCTTTTTAAAAAAAAATATGAGTTTGGATGAGCAGTGATGGCAGAAGTATGCAGAGGATGAAGCATATTAGTTTACAGTGGGGTCGGGTTTGAAGGTCTAGGGCAAGACTGACAAATAAGCAAAGCCTCAAAGCAGTCAGTTACCTTTAAATAAACTTTCAGAGAATTAACTGGTTATTTTTTTCTTTTCAATGCCAAGCAAGACTACAAATGAAGTCTTTTGTTGTGTTAACCACCTACATTTCTTTTATCTCTTATTCTAACCATCTGTAAAAATAAAGCTACTTTACTAGATTCAATTGGGCATTTCTAAAGGCAAGCCAATTAAAAAAAAAAAAAACAGCATATGTTGTATGTATTCCTGTCTTTCCAATAAAGAAAAAACAAATGAGCTTCAAATAAAAACATTAATTATGTTAGGTGACATAACAAATGCTTGAATGCTCTTTTAGAAATGGTGATACTGCACCATTACATAGTGCATTCGATTGATTAATATAAAAGGAAGAAAATTGTAATTTGATTTTAATTTTCAAACCACTTAAAGTAAAAGCATATATTGACTATTTTATGCTTATGGCATGCATAACTAACATTTTAAAGGCTAAAATATGCCAAACTCTCCACTTATTTGTTTTACATCAATTTTCTATTATCAAGAGTTTGAGGTATGTGTATAACTGTTATTTCTTTTGATAAGTGGAGTAATCAAGAATTTACAGTTAGAGGACGGGTAGCAAAATCATGTGCAACATTTTACATTTTCTCTGCTTTTTTATTAGAATTATTAGCAGCTTTTAATAGGTGGAAAATTTGGCATCAGATTATATATACCTATTATCTCTTAGGTAATGCCTTCATAACATAAGCCTATATGTTGTGTTACATGGTAGCAATCAGCTGAGGTGAAGAGTATCCACAACCATTGGTAGAACTGCATATTTTGTAGTTCGCCATAGTCCTCACTATTCTCTATTACTTATGAATGTTCACTAATATATCTACCCTCACCTCTCAAACCCTTACAGTTTATGACCCTCTTGGTTTTTCTGTAGTTTATGTGACTGACTCAACACATAAAATTTCAAAAAACACTTCATATTTCAATAAATGTGAAATTTTATCACAAACATCCAACAGTTTTGTTAATCCAAAATGACGTGATACAGTTATAAGCTATACTTAATTAAGAGAGTTTGACATAATTTGCATGCCATTTTAATAAGAAAATAACAAATGAAAGAAAGTGATTCCCATGCCTATAGTAGGAGGTTTCTGGCCCGGACTTTTGGGCCTATCCTAAAGGTTTAGGCCTGCAGACTCACAGACCCACAGAGATACACAGATGCTTACTATAGTTTTAGGCTGATTGGCCTAAGGCCCAGGCATATAGCTTGCTGACTCTTTACCCTTAATCTAACCCATGAATTTTAACCTGTTCAGCCAAGGGGCTCAGTATATTTTTTCACAGCAGCATGGTTGTCCTCTGCTTCTTCTGGCTTCTCTCTGGCATTCTCCTCTGTGCTTCCTGTTCTCAGAGTTTTCTTAGTCTGGTAGCCCCACCCACACTTCCTGCCTGCCTTTGGCCAATCAGCGCTTTTTATTAAACCAGTGGGTGGGACAATTATTTACAATGAAACAACAAAATCTCTCACACATGCCTGAAGTCAGTTTTGGTCACATAATATCTACACCTTCAAGAACCAAATTGCAAAACTCAATAATTTTTTTTTCAGTTGAATTCTTTATTTTCAATGTCTCATTTCTACATTAATTTCCTACTCAAATATAAAGCTTAACTATCAAGGAGGTACATCCACTGCTTCAGGTCATTTGGGTATTATTGTGTGTGCATGATATTTAAAACTATTTTTTGTGCAAAAAGTTCTAAATATTAGAAATATAAACAATATGATTTTCATTTTCCACATTCAAAATGTCTCCCTCCAAGTCCTATGTTTTCCTTCTAGAATGCATGTAGAAAACATGAAGCCAAAAAGGAAGGAGGGAAAATATCAAAAAAGAGGTTTCACTTGAGCAGAGCATGTGGTGATAAAAAGGGAACATCACTGCCGGGCAATACCAAAAGAAACTTTAGGGTACAAGTTGCCTTTCTTTGTCATTATCACACATTTATACATTAAAAATCTGAAACATGAGATTTAAGACAACATGCTATAGATGATTTAAACTTATGTAAAGTTCTTACAATGGTTTTAAGAAATTTCAGATATAAATTTCTTGGAATATTAAATTTTTTTAATGTATTCTCAGATGGGAGAGAACTTCAAGTACTTAAGGGCTACTAAGCATGCAAACATATTGCCATTCCTAACAGAACATTTCTGGTTCTTTACTACTATTTCTGTAGCACACTTAATAACCTAGGCTGCCCTGTAAAAGTGAATGTACCTTCCTAAGAATTCTACAGACAAAATGTAGGTAGACATTTAAGTTCCCTTTCATTTAGTTTACATAAGTGTTATAGTTTTATGGCACTGACTCTCACTCAGTCTCCATCAACCTGGAGCTTTTCTCTAACCTCTACTTGTCTGAGAGCTATCACTGTTCTGGATGATCCCATGATTTAATCCCCATTAAAGACTGACTATAAATGATCACTAGCCAGAAATATGGAAATCTCAATTGATAAAAAAACTTCATATAGATAAATCAGTTCTAACTAGCTATTCAGATTTCTTTCTACTCACTAAAGATTAATCAAGATTAGAGGTTTGATGTTTAAGATTTTTAAATAGCTTTTCTTTCCTATCATAGCAAGTATAATATAAAGAACAATATTATGGAAATTGAGCTGAATCTGTAAAGGACCCAGGACATTCCTAGGGAGTTGATTTTTAAAAAATAAATACATAAATACCTGTTAACAGCTTGTTTTCTTGTCATTTGCCTCTTCCTTCTAAAAGGAGAGTGTAGCAAAAAATAAATAAAACTGGTTAATTGAGTGTTTTAGTTAATTAGCTACCAATCAAAGTTTTACTATATTTCATCAAAAAATTTTCCCTTAAGTTGTGCAGAAACTGATAGGTTACACACAATGAAACACTAGAAGGGCACAGGAAGTAGGACAGCCTGAATTGTTATTACATTTCTTGTCTAACTCCCACAGAGCAGAAACAATGTGAAGTGTCACATGGTTTAAGGCCTTACTCTATTTGAAGGCAAGGTAATAAAGTTACAGATTTCTGCTAAAGAAATGGCCTCGGGTCGTAACAATTTCCCCCAAGAAAAGATTCAGCATTGTTGTGTCTTCTACCTTTCTCTGAAGAGATTTCCTTCCCATCCCATTGGGTATTCCAACACTTTTCAGGGGTATGAATTATAGTTTGCCTTATTTTTATATGACCAACAAGAAGATAAAAGTAAATGAATATCAACATTCATTTTATTTATTTCCTTATCATGGAGCCATTAATCATATCACTTTCTATATAGTTATTTCTAGAGCAAGACTGATTTTTTTTTGTATCCACACAGGGCGACATTCATGCACATACACACATGTGCATGCATACATACACAATCATATACACATCCATACAGATGAAATTAAACATGTAAAATCACTAAAACTTACTAAGTTTCACTAACAAAATAAACTTTCTTTCCAGTTGCGTATCATCCCCAGTATTTTCCAAACCTTTAAAATATAAGAAAGACTAAGTTGATGGCTAAATATGCTTACAAGGACTATAAGAACCTTTTAATCTTTGTGTGCATGTAAGTATTGAAGAAACTACTCTATATTGTATAGTAAAAACTTTCATTGAGTGGAAGATATCTTACAAATTTTATTTATGAAGTAATATTTTGTAAGACAAAATTTAGATTACAGAAATTCAATATTATTTAGGATGCCAAGAATTATAAATAATAAGCCCTTTGACCTTGTGAGGAGTGCCAAATGTCAGTCTTGAAAACATACAAGTAACATTATATGGGCTCAAGAGGTTATATTTGGGTATATATATATGTGTGTGTGTGTGTGTGTGTGTGTGTGTGTGTGTGTGTGTATGTGTATATATATGTATATATATATATGTATATATATACACATATATAATATATGATATATATGATATGGGTGTATATAAATATATGTACATATATATATATACACACACACACACACACACACACACACATACATATGATGTGGGAATGCCTTTATATATGCTGTGAATCTCAATCTTTAAATAAAGAAGCTGTTTTGGGCCATGACAGGCACCATAGAAGAAGTAGGAGGAGGAATCAGAATAGGTAGGAAAGGAAGGGCAGAGTCAGAGGCAGACCAAGCTGAAGTCCAAAGGAACAACATGTAAGGAGCACAGGTGAGCCACGGGCCACGTGGCAGAAAGATTAATAAAAATGGATTGATTTAAGATGTAAGAGCTAGCTAGCAATGTGCCTGAGCCATAGACCAAACAGCATGAAGTTAATATAAGCATCTGAGTCATTTCTGGGGGCCTGAGCAGTGGGCAGCTGGGTGGCTAAGCGGTCTGGTGTGGAAGGTCTGTCTGTGGGTCTGGGCCTCTGGCTGCCCAGGACCGAGAAACTCCGATAAAACATGTGTGTGTGTGTGTGTGTGTGTGTGTGTGTGTGTGTGTGTGTGTGTGTGTGTATGTGTATATATATGTATATATATATATGTATATATATACACATATATAATATATGATATATATGATATGGGTGTATATAAATATATGTACATATATATATATATACACACACACACACACATACATATGATGTGGGAATGCCTTTATATATGCTGTGAATCTCAATCTTTAAATAAAGAAGCTGTTTTGGGCCATGACAGGCACCATAGAAGAAGTAGGAGGAGGAATCAGAATAGGTAGGAAAGGAAGGGCAGAGTCAGAGGCAGACCAAGCTGAAGTCCAAAGGAACAACATGTAAGGAGCACAGGTGAGCCACGGGCCACGTGGCAGAAAGATTAATAAAAATGGATTGATTTAAGATGTAAGAGCTAGCTAGCAATGTGCCTGAGCCATAGACCAAACAGCATGAAGTTAATATAAGCATCTGAGTCATTTCTGGGGGCCTGAGCAGTGGGCAGCTGGGTGGCTAAGCGGTCTGGTGTGGAAGGTCTGTCTGTGGGTCTGGGCCTCTGGCTGCCCAGGACCGAGAAACTCCGATAAAACATGTGTGTGTGTGTGTGTGTGTGTGTGTGTGTGTGTGTGTGTGTGTGTGTGTGTGTATGTGTATATATATGTATATATATATGTATATATATACACATATATAATATATGATATATATGATATGGGTGTATATAAATATATGTACATATATATATATATACACACACACACACACACACACATACATATGATGTGGGAATGCCTTTATATATGCTGTGAATCTCAATCTTTAAATAAAGAAGCTGTTTTGGGCCATGACAGGCACCATAGAAGAAGTAGGAGGAGGAATCAGAATAGGTAGGAAAGGAAGGGCAGAGTCAGAGGCAGACCAAGCTGAAGTCCAAAGGAACAACATGTAAGGAGCACAGGTGAGCCACGGGCCACGTGGCAGAAAGATTAATAAAAATGGATTGATTTAAGATGTAAGAGCTAGCTAGCAATGTGCCTGAGCCATAGACCAAACAGCATGAAGTTAATATAAGCATCTGAGTCATTTCTGGGGGCCTGAGCAGTGGGCAGCTGGGTGGCTAAGCGGTCTGGTGTGGAAGGTCTGTCTGTGGGTCTGGGCCTCTGGCTGCCCAGGACCGAGAAACTCCGATAAAACATGTGTGTGTGTGTGTGTGTGTGTGTGTGTGTGTGTGTGTGTGTGTGTGTGTGTGTGTATGTATGCATATATATATATATATATGTATGTATGTATGTATGTATGTATAAAACTTTCATGCAATAACAATTGGTGAAAAGGGGGCCATGAATTGAAGGGAATTATTATATGGGAGGGGTTGGTGAGAAAAAAGGGAAGAGAGAAATGTGATTAAAACACAATTCCAAAAATAAAAAAGAAACTATGTTGGTATAAGCACTTTTTTCTTCTAATGACTGTGTTAATACTTCACAATTTCCTTTTGTTTGTTTTTTGAAGAAACTTCTTCCTTGTTTCAAAAATCTGTCCAAAGGTGCATGAAAAACAAATGCAAGCATGTACCTAGCATTACTAGCATATGTAGGAAGAGTGAAATAGTATGTAGCCTTTTTATTTAGTTTTCTATTCTCTCACTTTACTGTCTACAGAAATATTTGATTTTGATCTACAATTCACTCATCTAACAGTATTTGAAAGTATATTCTTTTAAATAGAATACACTGATAGTATTAAATAAGTAGTAATGTTCATTTCCTTAACCAAATAGGCAAGCTATCACTAGATTTGGAGACTTTTCTTCATATAATCAACAATCCTTTTCGCTTTTATGTACAAAACTAAGTTTCCTATCACAGAGGTTTTATGGCTCAATTATAAAATTGCTTCTGTAGAAACTGTAGTTATTTCTCTCATATATATGCATATATATTTTTTCATGGTTCTCTTTTTTACTAAATAATTAAAATTGAGATTTTCCTTTACCATTTGAAATTACTTCATTTTACCAATATGAAAGTTATATTTTATAGTAATACCTAATACTGGGTATAGTGCTAAATATTTAAGGTCTACAAGTTAAATCATTTATCTAGCTATACTTCAATAGCTACAAGTGATTCTTTCTAGAACAGCCACACTTCAAAATCTATGAATGCTCAAGTCCCTTAAAAATTGTATTTGCCCTTGAATTTAATATACACAAGAATATTCTGGTATACAATAAATCTAATCTGGATAACTTAAAATATATAATACAAAAAGTGTCACTTTTACTAAATACTAAAGTGTCATGTTTTACTAATTAGGAAACAATAATGAAATAGTTGTATATGATTAATAAGGATACACAAGAAGGTGTCCTAAATATTTTACCCCACAGTTAATTGAATCAATACGTGTAGAACTCACAAGGGCAAAAGGCTTATTTATCATTCATCATTCTTGGCATTCTAAATAATATTAGATTTCTGTAATATAAATTTTGGATTATAAAATATTACTTTTAACTAAAAATAAAATTTATAAAACTGTTTCTGTACTTAAGAACTTTTTATTTTTAAACAGGATTATGCTGTATAGTATAACTTCTGATCTCTATGTACTCAAGTGCTACAATAGTAGCCATGTCCAAATACGCTTCACTTTGATTATCTCCTATTGTGATATCAAATAATTCTTTGTAGATCCTTAATATTTAAAATAAATGTTAAACATTTAATTGACTAAACATAAGATGCTACTAATACTGCGAGCCCATAGTAGAATAATTTGTAATATAAATAAAGTCATCTAGATTCCCTGAAGATGTCCTGGTATGTTTAATATCACCCCTAATTTTTTTTTTAACTAAAACTTTCAGTTTCTTTTACTTCTACATGTCTGAGTTGAGCAATGAAATTAAAGTCATGACAAAATCCTGAAATCCATATGAATTTATTTTCATGGTAGAAGTATGTATATAAGTTTAGTCTTTGGAAACCTCTACCAGAAAGGATATGGTGGTCCATGCTTGTGAACATGGGTGTAGGGAGTAGTATCATGACAAGAGGAACCTTAAATACTAGGAATTAAAGGCTATTCTGGATTAGATGAAATCCTGACTCTAGAAAAAAAGCCCTAGCCAAACAAAATAAATTATATATATACATATTTTATGCACAAAAAATTCAAAATTAAGGCCCCCAACATTAGATGGAAATAATAAGGATTAATTTCCAACCATCTCCATTGCTGCTCTTCATTAGGACAGTGATTATGAAATTCTAAAATTTATTCAAGGTCGGAAATTCAAAGCTCAACAAAATTAAAGCTACCAATCTCTGTGAAATGTATAATTATAATTAGACTGGATTTCACAGAAGTCTAAGAGAAATAGAATTCTCACTCTTGAAGCCTGATTCTTAAACCTCAGAATTACATTTAATAATACAGCAAAATAACATATTTAAACATTGCCAAAGAAGAAAATGAAAAATATGAATTTAGTTAAAAAAAAAACCCAACAATCTCCTTAATTTATGATCTCTTCGCCTTTCCCAAAAATGATCTCTTTCTAGATTTCTAAAATCCTGAGGTAGAAAAATTTACATGGTGAGAGGAATTCATAGTATAAAAATAGATAGATGAGTAGATGATAGGAGATTAGAGATATAGATAGATAGATAGATAGATAGATAGATAGATAGATAGATAGATAGATAGGATAATGAGTTAACCCTCACAGAATATTATGCCTTCCCAGAAACCATAGTACTCAAAAAAGCCCTTTGCGCCAGGTGTGGTATACCTCCCCTAATGTTGCTAATCATAGTTGTATCCTAGAGATTCTTCTCCTTAAGTAATAAAGTCAATTGTCAGTGTGCTTGCTTGCCAACCATAACTTGATGGTAAACCCTATGGATGAAGACATCACACATATTGGTTAGAGGTCATGGAGAAACCCACTGGTACTAAGCCAGAAGATTTCCCACTGCCTACTAGCTTTCATAGTACTGAAAGATGCTATGTAGGTTACTGGGGTAAAAATACATCAACAGTTTTACTATGCAGTAAATCCCATGAATTACAATATTGGCTGATATGGTGAGGTATGCTAATGAATACAGTACTGACACCAACATTATGGCAATAATGAATCAGTTTCTGATTGGACTAAAGGTCTGATCTACAGGAAAACGCACTTGCCTGATCCTGTAACCTGTGAATGAGGAATTCACAAGTCCCAGTAGTAGAACTACTATTATTCAGTTAAAAAAAATAGTAATAAACTTCCTTCTAAAAATTTATAACTCTGCAATCCATAGATTAGTATAGAACACAAACCTCATAAGGGAAGCTTCTTTGTTCAACAGGCAGTGGTAAATGATGAAACTCAGAACTGATCAAACTGCAAAGAGTGTTTCTTGACTGCTCAGTCAAAATGGGACATCTACAACATCTCGCTCCAAGGCTCAGACAATCATTGCAGAGGAAGTGAAAAAATTGTAAGAGCCAGAGGTCAGGAAGTGCTGGAGCAAATAAGTGTCTTCTGAATATAATAGTACTGCTGCCTTCATAAATTCACTGCATTACCTGCACTCGTTACCTGCACAAGACCTACAAAAGATGAAGACAGTCAACACTGTAGAATGGAAGGAGGGCAAGTTCATCAATATCCATTCCTAACTGAGAATCTGAGGAAAGCTGATAGTTTCTGAGGAAGGAAAAAAATAGGTTTTTTAAGGACATGGCCCCTGGTAAGAAAACTATGCTCCAGTGACTTGCCTCATGCCCATGAATTTATGGAAAACATAAAATGGACTGTATGAGTTACTTAAAAAAAAAAAGACATGAGTTTGGAGAATAGGGAAATAAGGTGGATCTAAGAATAAGCAGGGAGATTAGTAAATATGATTAAAAATAATGTGTAGAATTCTCAGGGAATTAACAAAAAATATACTTTAACAACTCAATCTCATTGAACTAAACTATCTTAACGCTTTTAAGGATAAACTGAGGATATTAAATAGCACTGTTAATCTAATCTAATCTCAGAGGTGAAATTAAAAAGGCTATTCCTATCTAATAGATCAAACAGGGAAATGTACTTAACAAAATATTTTAAAGGTAAAATTGACTTTTGAGATTATCTACTACAGTGGATTCGAAAATGGATTTTAAAGTTAATTGAAATTCTTGGTGTATAGTTGACTTCAAGGCAAATTGAAGACATTCCTTTCATCCCTTCAATTAATGTATTTATCCCTTTTCCTCTACAGTACACTGGAATAAGTATCATAACTTTAGTTGATGAGGTACCCACTGCGGCCAAATTGTAAGACATGCAGAAAATAGTCCTTGTGATAATTTGTCTTGGTCAGAGAATAATAATAGAATTCTCTTGACCTAATTCATAATGACTACTAATTCTAAATACCTTACATTGTTCACTATATAAGTAATTAGGAAACCATTTTCAAATTTTCCTCCTCAAAACTATTAAATATAGTTTATACTCATGTCATATAATATAGTCAGCAAATATTTCATGAGCATTTAAATAGTACAAAAGACTAGATGGGAGATTCCCTTGACATTTCTGTACTGTCTATAAAGGGGCAAACCAGGTTTGCAAAATATATTTTGATTATACTACCAAGCTCTTTGAAAATCTAAACATTGTATATAATAATGGAATTGTAAGATTCTATTTTCACAAGTAAAAATTTTACAATGTCAGAGATGAAGTTAGCAGACAATAGACAAGCATTATATTGTTCCATACAGTATCATCTTTCTTAAAGAACTTATGTTATTGCTCAAATTCTAATAGAAAATTCAGCTTGAGCTATGTAGGTAGTGTTTTTAAGTTCTAAAACAAAATTAGTCAATTTTTCCTTATGAAGTTTAGAATCTCTGGAAATTCCTGTATGTGTATGTTATTGATAGGGGATACATTTTAAAGTACTAGATTGATTATATACTGTAGAAAATGGCTTGTGATCTTTATTTAATAAATAAAATAAATTTGAGAGACACACATTTGACCATTCAAGTTGACACTGTCATTTACAGAAGTGTACTTAATACAAGTTGTTTATGTGAAGATAGACTTCATAACTCATAATTAGATTTTGTTAGCTTGACACAAACTTACACACGCATGGAAATGGGAATCTCAATTGAGGGATTGCTTCCATATAAGATTGATCTGTGAGCATGTCTGCAGAGCTCCTATTTGATTTTTGATTGGCATAGGAGAGCAAAGCTCACTGCACCGTGCCATCCATTGGCTGCTGGTCCTGACATGTACAACAAAAATAGTAGCTGAGAAAACCAGCTGAGCAAGTCAGTAAGAAGTGTCTCTCTATAGTCTCTGTTTCAAATCCTACACCCAGGTTCCTGATCTCAGTTCCTGCTTTAGTGTCCTTCAGTGGAAGACTCTAACCTGCCAGCCAAACCAACCATTTCCTCCCATGAACTTCGTTTTGTTTTTGTTTTATCACATCAGCAGTAAAGCAAATCAAAACACTGTATAAAAAAAAAACAATGTTCACAAAAGTCATAAAATTAAAATAGCATCCATTTAAATACAAATGAAAATATTTCCTATGCTTTGAAAAGGGAGGCAGTTATTAACTGACCATGCACTTAGATTTTGGTGGAACTACTTAAATAAGGTATCTTTCAGTCTTGTAACTTGTGTCTCTGGCACAATACATTAACTTTTACTTGGAAAAAATAAAGTAATTATATAAAGTATAGATGAAGCAATTTCTTCACATACAAACATAATTATTGATTGAAGATACATTTATAAGACATATATATTAAAAATCTTTTAATGTTTGTCTTTGGAGATCAGATCACATTAATTATCATATTTCTATTCATTAAAGCATATAGCATATTTTTTCGTTTTTGATTCATAACATCATTTATGCACTTTATATTAAACTCTTGCTCTTTAGCAGCTAATTTAAAGCTGTCCAATTGCTTTGGATGCTTTTTAAACATTTATAAAACATTCGAGCTCCCAGTCAAGCCAGAGAGAGAGAGAGTAGACTATATGAGCAAACGGATCAGGATCATGAGGAGGAGACCCACAGAGATGGCTGACCTGATCTATTGGGAGCTTACTAACTCTGAAATAAATGTTAAGGAACCTTCATGGGAAGGAACTAAACCCTCCAAAGTTAGACGATTGACAAATGATGTGGGTAGTTTGTGGAGCCTCTTGCAGTAGGATCAGACCATGCTCCTGGTTCATGAACTGACATCTTGGAGCCCATTCCTCACAGAGGGACACCTAACCCCGCAATAGGGACCCATATCTACCTCAACTGGATATGCTGGACTGAGCTGACCCACCTTGGGACTCCTTACCCTTCTTGGAAAATAGATGGAGGGACAGGGTAGGGGGAGGCTGAGGGAAGACTGGGAGGGACTAGGAGAAGGGAAGGGAAGGGGAGCAGAGGTATATATGAAGAAAACCTTTTAAAATAAATAATTTAAAGAAAACAACAGGCAAACAGAAAAAAAAAACATTGGATACAAGTGTTGCCTTACTGACTTTTAGTAAGCTTTAAGGTGGATGATTTGAATCAAAACAGAGACAATAGACAACTGGCCTTCTTTATAAATATTATAATCTCTATAGGAAGAATATAAGGCTAAAGTTAATTTTAAATATGATGATTAAAATATCATCATATGCAATTTAATTTTATTTTCAATATATTTTTTCTTTGATTAAAAACTATCTTCATAAAAGAATCTACTTTTTCTTGTTCACTCTTATTTTATCATATAATATTTAGCACCTAATTCCTATGCTGCCTTGTAATAATTTTCAGGAGACATCTGTCAAATGAAATTATTTTCCATATGGAGGAACACATTAAAAAAAGTGCTTCTAAACCCTTCTAAATCGGTGACCCTTTAATACAGTTACATCATGTTACAGTGACACCAAGTCATAATATTATTTAGTTACTGCTTCAAAATTGTAAGTTTGCTTTTGTTGCAAGTCATAATGTAAATATCTTATATGTAGGATATCTGAATATGTGACCCAAAGAGTTCATGATCCAGAGGTTGAAAGCCTTTGCTTTTAACTTACTCAAATTACCACTATATTATCTTCAAATTTATTTTCATAAAACATATGTTAAGAATCTTACTTGCATCAATTATTGTGTTATATAATTTATATACCAGTCATGATGCTTTGTTAGAAGAGTTCATATTCTTTGAAATTAAAGTTTAGTTAAAACATTTAAGTCTAAATTCATTTAATAGAATAATATATACTGATGATTGATGAGCAAAATAGATATTTCACTATACAATCATGTTCTTGCATTTTGCTTACATGTCTAATGAAGAAAAAGTTAGACGTGAAAAGCTGATAGTTCTCTAAGCAAAACTCACCTAAAGTTGTAAGTTGTTTCTAAGAAAATAAATTCATTTACCAAGTAATCATTCTAATAATCCTACCTGTGGTAGTGAAGTTTCAGATGAAGACAATCAAGCAGGGTCATATCAAAGGAATATTAGACTATACAAATGCTAATGTATTGCTTGGGGGCAGAGTAGGAAGAAAGAGGATTACTATTTTGAAAATCTGTCAAATCCTTTATGCTCATCCCCTGACTTAATCCTTTATAAGAGCCACTCTAGTATTTAAAGATAAGATAAAATGTATATTGCTTACTAATTAAAAGAGTAAATGTGGGTTCTTAAAATTACAAAAGTATTAAGTTTTGAGAAACTAGACATAGATTATAGTTTGCCATTTTCATATCAAAATAGTACCATCTTTTTAGTTTATTCATTTACAGATGACAAAATATTCCATAAGCATTTGGTAATGAAATTGTAGCATTTTACATATGGACATAAGTTTGAACACTCATTGAACTTTTATAAACATAAAACATTAGTATAAAAGGTTTTTTAACTGATTTGGGGCACTTTTACTTTTAATTGAATAAGGTTGAAATATTATTTGTCTTGATTCTTTCCTTGATACACTGTAATTTTAAGTTATGCAAAGAATAAACTTTTTAAGAATTGAGAGAAACTTCAAATTTAATAACCACCATTTGTATACTCATACCATAAAGACCTCACCCTATTATATCAGCTTCTTGAGTCAATACTTACTTTCAAAACAGTTACTGATTACCACCTATGTTCAAATGTTTATTGCTATGGTTACTGAAGAAGATAAATATCCTAAAACAGTGTCTACTCTCATCAATATTGTAATCTAGAAAAAGAAACAAAAGTAACAACTGTTACATGATTTGGGGATATAGAGTATGAACTCAAAGATATTTTATTACTATTGAGTGCATAGGTGAAGTAGAAGAAATTCTATAAGAATTTACTGATGGAGGTTATCATGTTTACCTGGAGTGGTCAGTGGAACCTTAGTGAATAAGTGTAAATTTGATTTTGACATTGAAAGGTAAGTTTTGAAGAACAATGTTTTAGGAAGACAAACTGACAGAATATAGAGAATGAATAGAAAGAATGAATGGAAAGAGATGGTTGATGAAGTTATACAAGCAAGTTAAGATAAAAGCAAAGAGAAAGAACCTCTTTAAGCAAACATCTGAAAACAAACTAAGCAAACATAACTGAAAACATACCATGTAAACAAGTTATGTAATAGAACAAGTATAATTTACTGCATGTGATTTTATTTCTAAGAAATAATATATTCTAAATTCATCAAACCTTGTTACATATCTACTTCAATAACATGTAACAATATTAAGAAAAAAGATGGGAACAAAGCATAGTACTTAGCATCTCAAAGGAGACAAATACCTGTCTCATGTGACCATGAGCAAATTGTTTCATATCTGTAGAGTCAAGTATGCCTATTTGTAAAAACAAAGCTAGATAAACTGACCTCTTTATCCATAAAATATGTCAGTTACATTATTCAATTGTCAATAACGTATATAAAATTCATTTATATCAAATTAAAATTGCTCTGGGAAGCCATTAGAATTTGACAGGAGTTAATACACTTAATACACATGAGGTATATCCTTTTCCTTCTAATATATAAACAACAGTTACTGTAATGAATGATAGGAATATTCAGTCTTTCTGTCTTTCAGAAAGCACTGGTCAAAACAACTCAGATATTTTTACATAAGCAAGGAAAAGGTAGAATTTTATACTCTTCTCATTCTATAGAAATATGAGCATGAAAATCTAAGAAACTCAAATACTGTTTTAGCACACTTCTGTTCTCATGTAATATGTGTAACCCTTTCACAACATCTATATCATAGAAAAGATTGATATCCTCTTTCTATATGAATATTGAATGGAGTTCACACTATTTTCAGTGACATGATCTTCAGCCTTTAGTCTTTATAAGTTACAGAAACTCAGAATTCTATCCTACCTTCAAAATACATACACTGTACTATTAAGAACCATTTAATCCACCTTTTCAAATGCTACATTTGAACTACACAATACATGCTACATATCTGAACATATGTGTCTAAGGAATATGCTTTATTATATATAATAATATATATTGCACGATATATAGTACATACATGAAATTAACACTATGCATGTGTGTATATATACATGGTTGTAACATAATTATCTAAGTTGAATCATCTATGATATAATCTCATCATATGCCCTGTAGAACTTTAAGTCTTTTGTTAAAAGCACACATGGAGGTAAAAATAAGACTAATTTTTATTTTAAAACTACTATTGGTTTCACTTCTCCACCAGGCAATTACTTTTATTTTGAGCTTTCTGATTGAAATATTCTTATAAAGAAATACAAGCAATATAGACTAGTGACAATTACCATTTTCCAACCACTTCAACCTCTTCAGATAAAAGTAAAATGACAGAAGAATTTATACTATTTCATGTTTTTAATATTTTAAACATTACATTAATATTTAAATGTGTATCAGTAATTATAATTTGTAATCAAATAACAGAATAGCATAAGCCATAACCGTCTCCTTGAAATATCTAATACAAAAAATATGCACACCAAGTAAATAATTATGGTGTTGTGAAAAAGTGGCTAAAATAGACATTTAAAGAGATGTAAACATTTCTGAGTAATTGCTGCATCCATTTACAACAATAAAATCAGTTTATAACCAGCAAAATCAAAACAAATTTAATATATTAATATTAACACTGGTCACTTAAAAAAATAAGCAGAAACCTTAATTCTAGGACAACTGGAGACCCCAAAGCCTCCCTCCCAGTCCACAGCTGCCTAAGAGGTGAGTGACAGCTAGACCCTTAGGCCAATCAGAGACCATGGGCTCTAAATCCCTGACCAGGGACACAGCACCTAGCACCCCAAACATGCCCAGCTCTTCCCTAAACAAGAGAGTTGAGAAAGCCTTCCCAAGTTCAATCCTCAGCAAACCAAGGCGGAAGGACATCCCACGAGCCACCACCCCAACACCACAATCTGCATCATCGCACACCAACAAATGGAGACTCTGAAGCCTCCTTGTCCACAGCTGACTAACAGCCAACTAAGACCTGACTAAGAATGACTCCTGGAACAACTGGAGACACACAGCTCCTTGACCTACAGCCAACTAAGAGCATCCCCTGCAATTACTGGAGACACTCAGCCCCTGGGATCACAAATGACTAAGAGTCAACCTAAAGCTGACTAGGAGTGAACCTAGGAAGCAATGGGCAGATGTTAGTACAATACATATAACATATAAAGAATGTGGCGAGATACCAACAGAAGAAGCTGGTGGTTCTGCAACATCAGGAAATGATTAAAACAATGAAGAGGAAACAGAAGGAAATGACCTCAAAAACAACTTTATGAAGAAAATAGAAGTTTTTTAAAAAAGGATAAAAAGAAACTCCATTAAAGAAATACAAGAAGCAGAAACAAAAAATTGGAAGAGATAAACAAATCCATGAAAGAAAATAAAGAAAACCAAAAAAAAGAAAAAAAGAAAACAAGCAGGTTAAATAAGCATTCAGGAAGTTAAATACTGAAATAGAAGCAATAAAGAAGGTGGTACAAACCGAGGCAAAGCTGGAAATATAAAACCTGAAAAAATAAACCTGAACTATAGATGCAAGGGTAACCAACAGAAAGCAAGAGATGGAAGAATCTAAGGAATGGAAGATTCAATAGTAGAAATAGGTAGGCCAGTTAAAAAAAAATCACTAAAACCAAAAATGTCATAACACAAAATGTCCAGGAAATCTGGGACACCATAAAAAAAACTAAACCTGAAGAACACTTGGAATCAAAGAAGGAGAACACCGGCTCAAAGGCACAGAAAATATATTCAACAAAATCATAGAAGAAAACTTTCCCAACCTAAAGAAGGAAATGCCTATAAAGATACTAGGAGGTTACAGAGCACCAAATAGACTAGAACCCCCCCCCCAAAAAAAAGTCTGCTCACCGCATAATAATCAAACCACTAAATCTACAGAACAAAGAAAAAACACCAAGAGCGGCAAAAGAAAAAGGCAAAGTTACCTATAAAGGCAAACCCATCAGAATAACACTTGATTATTCAAGGAAAACAATAAAAGCAAGAAGGTCCTGGTCAGATGTTATACAGACACTGAAAGAGTACCACTGTCAACCCAGACTGCTATACCCAGCAAAACAATCAATCACCATTTATGGAGTAAGCAAGATATTTCATGACAAAACAAGATTTAAACAATATCTATCAACAAATCTGGCCCTACAGAAAGCACTAGAGGGAAAACTCCAACCTGAGGAAACCAGATAGACCAATGAAACCACATACAATCAGTAATTCCACAGAAGAATAACCCAAAGAAGGGAAATACACACAAGCTACCACCAAAAATAACATGGTGCAGAAATATTAAATAAAATTATGGCAAGCCAAATCCAACAACATATCAAAAAAATCTTCCACCATGATCAAGTAGGCTTCATCCCAGAGATCCAAGGATGGTTCAACACATGAAATCTGTGAATGTCATCCATCATATAAACAAACTGAAATAAAAAAGACCACACGATCATCTCATTCAATACTGAAAAAGCCTTTGACAAAACCTAACACTCCTTTATGATAAAATTTCTGGAGAGATCAGGAATACGGGGAAAATACTTAAATATAATAAAGGTGATATACAGTGAGCTGGCATCCAACATCAAACAAAATGGAGAAACATTCAAAGCAATCCCACTAAAATCGGGAACAAGACAAGGCTGTCCTCACTCTCCTTATCTATTCAATATAGTTCTTGAAGTTTTAGCTAAAGCTAAAGCAGTAAGAGAACAAAAGGAGATTAAGGGGATACAAATTTGGAAATGAAAAAGTCAAACTATCTCTATTTGCAGATGATATGACCGTATACATAAGTGACCACCAAAATCCTACCTGGGAACTCCTACAGCTGAAAAGAAACGTCAGCAATTTATCAGGGTACAAGACTAACTCAAAAAATTCAATAGTCCTCCTATACACTAAGGATAAAATAACTGGAAATCCAGGAAACATAACCTTTTATAATAGCTGCAAACAGTGTTAAATATTTAGGAGTAACTCTAACCAAAGAAGTAGCAGACCTGTTTGAGAAAAACCTTAAGTCACTGAAGAAAGAAATTGAAGAGGACATCAGAAAATGGAAAGATCTCCCTTGCTCCTGGATAGATAGGGTCAACACAGTAAAAATGGCAATTTTACCAAAAGCAATCTACAGATTCAATGCAATCCCCATCAAAATCCCAACATAAACTTTGTATTGTCTGCCATTTATTTTATTATCTTTTTATGAAAATGTCATTTTATCTGTTTCCCCCTGCTCCCCCTCCCTTCCCTCTTCCCAATGCCTCCCCATCAGCCTTCAGACTCACCCCTCCCTAATCACCCATCCCCTCCTCCAAAAGGACAGGAAGTCCCAAGAAGGGTCATCTCAGCTTGGCACATCCACTCCAGACAAGTCCGATTTCCTCATGCTAAGACAAGTCCAATTTCCTCATGCTAAAGTCAAAGCTGAAGAGTGACTGGGAGGGATTGGGAAGAGGGAAGTGAGAGGGAGCAAGAGGATACAGGAATTTAAAAGACATTTTTAATTTAAATATAATAAAAAAATAAACATACAAAATGTGAATATTCATTTTCTGCATTACCTACGAATACTTGCTACATGGTAAGGAAGACTCAAGGCAGAGATTAATGTAAATTACCTATTTAAAAAAGAAAAAAAATGTGGAGATATTATAGTTCAAAATTAAAAATATGTAATATACTATGAATACATGTAAAATTTGTAAACGGCTATTTATATATCTGTTCAATAGTCTACTATATGCTTAAATAAAACTCTTCACATTTAAAAAAGACCTCAATTCTATTTCCTTACTCTCTGTTCAGCAATTAATTTTTGTGTGCCTCTGAGGCACTGTTACAGGCTTATTGTAATCCTAGGCTGACATTCTTTACAATCAACAAAACCAAACTATTGAAACACCCCATAGATAACAAGATCAGTCCAAAAACTACAAGACAGTATAAAAGAATTTAGAAGCTATGTGTTGACAAACAAGTCCTTGAAGTTACTGTATTGATTTCAAAAGAGACTTTAAAAATGAATACGCATTAGTTCCTGGTCCTCTCTTGAGGCTTTAATGAAATAAATACTAGCTTCATAATAATTCTTTATTTTTAAGTTATAATATGATTATGTTATTTACTATCTTCCATTTTTAAATATTCTAAATATATAAATACAATTTCAGTTCAAATAATTTAACTTGTATGTATATATTTTAGTAAAAGTTTAAAGTTAGTATTTCTTCCTGTGCCCCACATATTGATGCATAAAATTTCAATATTATGTTTTATATTTGCAATATATTAATTGAATCCTAAGATTGTTATAATTTGGGATTAGAAAATTTTGTCAAACTAAAATTATCTCTGCTGAAGAATATTGTGTTACTTCCACATCTATATTTTGTTTACTTATGTTTTTAACATGATCTAAATAGTCTCCTTTGCTTGTCTCTTTTACTTTTTTTTTTATTTCTTGATTCCCAATCAATTGAAAGTAATTTCCTCTTGGTTAACACCAAGAAATATTGTCTTCTATTTTTGGTATCAACTTAGAACGTTTTAGTAAAATCATTAGATTCATCATCAAGGCTCCAAATAAAATTTCCAATATTACGTGAGTATCTAGGAAGCTTATCCAAAGCTTTACATGTAATTCTTACAAAGTTATTATTTAGTGATGAATGACAAGTACTGAAAATCGATAGTGATTTCCTCTTCGCCTTTATGTTTTTATACACTACTACTGTTTTTCTCCTTTGTGGAAGCTGTCTATACTATTCCATTTTATATATACCTCTTTATCACTTACTAGTGGCTACTCCTGTAGATGACTTCTCAAATAATGTATAAGTATTTATTCAAAAATAGCTGCGTGTATAGCACCATCTCCGATGTATGTAATTTTTTGCTCTAAAATATCACCAGACATGCATTTTTTTTCTAAAAGTTCCCCCAAAGTCATTTGAAAACTTCACCATCATTTAACCTCTTAATTTAACTGAGTTTTGAAATAATTCATTTTTAATTGAAAGAACAATAAAAAGAGAAAGAAAAAACTCTGCACTCCTGTTCATGTTATAAATTTAAATCAGTGTTATAAGAGATAACTGTATTGTTCTCCAGATATAACTTCAGATCCATCCTCCCCCATCACATCATGTTTTTCCGCTGTCTCTTTATCCTTACTACTTTCTTGGACTCCTTAGTATTGCATTATTTTGCTTCCACTCAGTTCAAATTATAGCAATCTTTCCACTGAAAATCAAGGGATTTCAGACTGCCTCCTCATTTCTCCAAGGCAACTAGGCCTTTTTTTTTTCTTTCTTGCCTATTGTTGCAAACCAATATGAGATTCTTAGTCTTTTACTCTGCTTACTTTTGAGGCTGTTGGTCTTATACTGATCACATCTTAAAGAATGTCTTTGTATCTGTGAATACCCTCCCTAAAAAAAAAATCACATCAAGTGGCAATGAAAGACCACCCAGTTATTTCTGAAGGTGCATTTGTAGTAGGAAACAATACATTTTGGCTATGTTCACAAATACCATGTCCTTATTACATCACATTCCCCCATTTACCCATCACAATCAGAGCAAATGAAAGTGAAAAAAAATCAATAATAATGATGCACAAAACAGGTCTTAAATTCTTTAGATACAAATTAGAGAGCATTTAGTGAATAGGAAGAAAAAAACACAAAGTGGTTGAAATTCTTGAGTTTATTATTTAAATCATCCTTGCTGTTACAGTTTAATAGAAGAGTAATTTGTATCCTGTTTTAATAATCTTAGGTGCTGAAACTCAAAACAATAAATAGACTAGAATAAAATCACAGCAGTAGCACAAGAACAACTACTATATTCTGAAAACTACATAAAAGTGCTAATCAAAGAGCTTTTCTGTTTCCTGAAATTACTATGCAGTGTAGACATTTCATGTGCTGAACACAATATGCAAATCTACATGTGTCTATGCATTTTACTTTGTAGAGAAACCTAAGCTTATAAACTGACCCTTTGATTTTTCTTAACTGCTTTTCAGAGGTAAACGTGATTTTATTATTCATTGTCAACATTACAATTTTAGCTTTAATTTGTTCACAATACATAGTAAAAGGAAAATAAAGAAAATAATAAAGAAAAGCATGATTACTTGCACATAAGTATAAGCAAGCAGTTTTGTAGCATTTTGAAAATGTATTATAATAAATATTTTACAACTGCTTCAAGGCTAGATTCATGCGGATATTGTTCAGTGGAGGATGAACAAGGCTCTAAGTTCTGTCATTAATTTTACCAAAAAATATTAGGATTATGAGACCTACCTCACTGGATTGTTGTATAACAAAATCAATATAATCATTTATGTAATCAAAATAGTTTAATGTTAATCATAATATATTTTGTGAAAACATCAAGGATGATAAGCTAGAAGGAATGTTTTCTTTGTCATACACTTTAAGCATCAAAAAATCCTTTTAAAATTAACATGGCTTAAAGTCAGTTTTGTCTTCTAAATATATTTTTACAAAATAAGTTCATAACCAGCTGATCCCAAATAAAGCAAGTAAATTTGACACCAAAGCTCCAAATTGTTTTATTATTTGTTTTAGCTTCTTAAAATGTATTTTAACATACAATGTATTTATAACTAAACTCAAAAAATAAGCACATAGGTGAAGCATGCTACAAGTAAGAAGACATTCTAAATAATCTGAATGACTTGATAAATATTTTTTCTCTTAAACCTAGTTTAAATGGGGTGAAATTTGGTCAATACTAGACTTTAGATCCAAGCATTATAAATTTACATTAAAATCAGACAAATTACCAGAGCAGAGAAAATTGCTAATGCTGAGATTATGGCTTGTGCAATCTAGACTACAAGTATTATAACACTTGAAAATAAGCATACTTAATAGAATTAGAATGTGGAATTGAAAAATAATCCTGTTTGAAAACTGTTTTGTTACAGGTGACTTCTAAAAATTTGTGATGTGAATAGGAGTTTCAAGGCAACATTCCTAATTTCTTACGGAACTCATACCTTTAACTATAACATAAATCCTTAATTCCAAATTACTTGAGTCTTTTCTCTGGACTATGACTTCTATACAATATTTCTTAGTGAATTTTTATTAGAGTATTGTTTTGAAGCTGAACATAGATCAACATATCTAATTAACAAGTTTTCTACTGTAAAACAATTATAAATTCAGGACTTTTCTGGTATGATATAGTTATGATCACTTACAGGTTTTAAAAAGATTTACTAATATGGATTTGATGTTTGTTTAGCCCTTCAAAATTACCACAAATTGTATATTTCAAGATAATATGTGACAACATAACTTTTTATTCTGAATTTAAAATAAATGGTGAAGTCTCTAAATTACCATTTTTGACTTCTGAAAAATAAAGCCTATTTTATATATCATAGGCACCAAAATTTGTAGAAGAGAAATACACACACACACACACACACACACACACACACACACACACACACACACACACATATTTTTCCCTCCAGTTCAACTGACTTTTATTTCAAAATATTTGTCATTCTATCAAATTACATGTTTAACACAAGTTGTATACTACATTTAACAATTTTCAAAAAGAATATTTTATTAAAGTTATATAAATGTGATAATTTCAATATGTTTTTCCTTTGATAAAACTTATAAAGACTTAGTTGGACCCATTTTATTAAACCTATCTTCCCTTATATAAGAAGCTATTTGCAACTGACACCGACTGACAAAGGGAGGGAAAATAAATTTTCTTCAAAAGAGATTTAGCCACACTCCTGCAGGTGTGATGCCATAAAGTATGTGGCCAACACAAAATGGAATCCATTTCTTTTATACAGTTTTTTTAACTTGTTTGATATGTTTGTCTTTTTGTTTGTTTGTTTGTTTCATTTTGAATGTTTTACTTTTTTAAAAAAGGAAAAAAACATGAAGTTGGGTGGTCAAGGAATTGGGGAGCATCTGCAAAGAGTTGAGGAAGGAGAAATAACATGGCCAAGATATGCTGAATGAGATTAAAAATTATGAAAGTCTGAATACTGCACTTAATTTTGAAACACTTATTTTTACAGAGAAGTAAAGCCACTAGGACAATATTAAATATTTTGAAAGAAAATTTTATAAAATAACAGGATTTCTATCTCCACTTACGAAAATATAAAATAAAGATTTATATAGTAGCAAAAAAAAACCTATGTGAGCAGAGAAATTCCAATATACTCAAGCATTAATTACATTGTAAACTTAAGATCTTAAACAATATTCTCAATATTTTTGGTAATTTTAATATTAATTAAAAAATAAAGATAGCAAATCAGCACAATAAAGCCTACTCTGTTAACAGGAGCACAGGTGATCTGGCCCTGCAAATATGCATGATAGAACTAGCTTAACCCTTAATAAGTTATCTGGTGGTATTGGCAAGGGAAAGATGCCCTCCCCTAGCCCTCATCTCTCATCACCTGTGATGGCTAGGAGTTTGCCCTGAGGTCATGAGAATAGGAGATGGGCAGCACTCAGATAACAGGCTCTGTGCTTCACCCAGGCAATGCATTCGAGCTGATTCTTCCCTGGGGTGGAGGTGAACCTATCCTGTGGGTATGAGAGTGGGAGAGCTGACCCCACTCCCTTTCACTGGCTCGGTCTAGTGGTTAAGGTTCTGTGCTCTCACCATTGAGATCCAGGTTCGATTCCCAGTCAGGGAACAAAAAAAAATAATAAAATAAAGATAAAAAAAAAAGAGAGAGAGAGAGAGAGAGGAAGAACGGGCCTTCCCAAGATCCCAGCAGCCACTTATCAATGGGCTTGGCCACACCCCCTCCAGGGTCCTGGAAGTGTCTTCTGACCTTATCACCTGACACCTTAATCCCGCCACAATCATGGGTGAAAGAATGATGTTCTTTTACCCTCTCCCCTTACCACCTGTGGCAGGATGGAGAGCTATCTGGGGTGAGGGGTACACTAATGAGGGAGAGCTTTCCCTGGACCTCACCAACTATGGCACTTGGGAGAATGGGCCCTGCACCTACCGTGGGTTAAACAGTAGAGCAGGCCCTGGAGGTATGGGTGCAGTTAGCTGGCCAAGATATAATAGCATGAGAACTGGCCAAACTTCTTGCTGCCTGCTCTCATGGGTAAGCTAGCTAGGGCAGTGCTGGAAGGCTCACCTTGGCCCTGGTACCATCTGTGAGAGAAACTTGCAGGTTGACCACCTAGTTCCAGAAACAGATTGAGTTGGCCCACCTCAATATTCACCTAACCTATAAATTTGTGGACTATGAGAAGAAGCTAGAACTACAGATTCTATCAAAAAAGGCAACAACAGGAAATCCAAGAGTCCCAGTGAGGGCCCAGTATCACAATAGTGTAGCAGAAGCTAGAGGCCTTGAACCAGACCAATGACTTAATGCAATGACACAAGAAAAGATGTATAGGCTAAAGTGTATACCGTGTAACTCATTGTACCAACACTATATCTTCCACGCTGGGAATTACTTTGTATGTTAGTTAGTTTGTTTGTTTTGATTTTAGTTTGTCTTTTAAATTTTGTTTAATTTTCAGGGTGGCAGAGGGAAGATATAAAGGAATGAGGATATAGATGAAATCAATATGCATGATGTGAAATGCACAAAAAATCAATAAAACAGTCTAAAATATCATATGGAAATCAGAATCTATAAATAATTATACATTGTAATGTTTACTAAAAATGTCTTTAAAATAAGACACCTAAAGAAATTCAAAATTTTAGATAGTAGCCATCTGTAACAGAGTAAAAGACAAACCACCCATTCATTCTTTTCTGAAGGCTAATTTAAAGATTTCTTAATATTTGGCCTCAATAATATTTCTGTTCATAGGATTTGAAGAGTTCCACAGAAAACTATGTAAAATGTATAGCACCATTCATATATGCTCAGCAACTTTAAGTGTACAATCTGCATCATTGCTGGAAGTTAAGCATTAAAATTCTACCAAAATATTTTTAACTCATGTTTGATGCCATTAAAGTAAAAGTTGTAATAAGTTGTTATTTCTGTGTTTGAATTTTCTTGACAAATTATTTAGGTTTTGACCTGTAGAAAGTTTTGTTACCAAATAGATAAAAGTAAAATGTTTTCTCAAGGAATTATAGGAAATATATGCACATCACAAAAATGTACATATTAGCTGTAAGGCTTAATACAAGTAGTATTTTATAACATAACACCATAAAACCATCAAAAGTTGGCTGAAATAATACATTGTGTTGTTACGACAAATGCTGTAGTTATACTTTTCCATAAATGTATACATATATTCTTTAAATGTTGGTATGTTCAATGATCTTGTATTTCTGAAGAGAATAAAAATTAATAAGAAACTTACATTTTGTTTATGTGCTTAAATATATGTGTATTTTTATCTTTATATGCCATACATCATTCTTACAGTATTTCACAGAAGTGTGATTAACAGAATAGACCTTTGTAACACAATGAACAAAACTTCAGCAAAGTTTCATTCCATAATAATAATGTAGAAATATAAATTTTCACATTAGGGACACCAAAGATGTATATAGCCTAGAGGGATGAAAGACAGAGATCCACAAAACACTGTAATGTGGGAATGTCTTTCTGTATGTTGTGAATATCAATCATTAAATAAAGGAGCTGTTCTGGCCCTTGGCAAACACCATAGCCAGAAATAGAAGCATAGTGAGGAGAAAAGGGCGGAATCAGACAGATTGACACAAAAGAAACATGTAAGGAACACGGTGAGCCACAGTTCATGTGGCAGACAGGTTAATGGAAATGGGTTGAGTTAAGCTCTCCTGGTTGGAAAATGATTTTGGATTCACAATAAAACAGATTCAGATTTTTTTTAAAAAAAAAAAAACCTGTAAACAGGTTACAATGTGTGTAAAATGTACATAGGCTTCAGAGAGGAAAAAAAGAGTGTAGAATAAGTCCCTAAAAAAGAGAAATAGAGTATAGAAATATGATAAACTACATAAAAATGGAAAATAGACACAGAACCTAGATTATTATTGTTATTATGTTTTCTATTAATTTTTTTAACTGTTAATGAGCTAACTGCAGAAAGACAATGGATGGCAAAGACTGCTATGTTAAACAAGAATATATATTAGGTATCTTAATTTTGAAATTTGTGTTAAGGATATATTGCTTTGGAAGAGTTCTGCTTTTATTTCTACAGAAGAAAAGAACCTGTGGATTGCTTCCAAGTAAATACGGTTTCATCAACCAAGACCACCTGAAAATTTTTTGATGGGAATAGATGGCCATATTAGCTTCAGGGTTGCAGACTAACATGATCCAATCTAAAGAATCATGAGATTGCCAACAACCCATTAATCAGCAGGAAGTAGTAATGGAAAATTACTCCCAAATTCCCAAATATTGTTTGTAAATGTTGGTTTTCAGTACAAATGGTTAATGGTCATATTTAATCTCTTTCTAAGAAGAAAGGGGGGGTATAGTATGTGAGTGATTTTTTTAAAAAAAAATTAGATTACTGAAATTACTTTGATCCAAAAATCAACTGTTAATCTCAAAATAGTTTACATTGGTATGGACTTTGGTCTATTGATAAAAATTTAAAGTCAAGTTTATTAAACTGTATGTATTCCTGTTTAAGGTATGATTTTTATGTAACTCATTTAAACTTGTAATGTATAATTAAGAAATGCAGATTAATAGTGACCTATGATAACCTAACTTATAGTCATGTTACTTAGATTTTTTTAGGTATACAAAGATACATTTCAAATAAGTAGGTAATCTTCAAACACTCCTAAGACCTACAGAATATGGCATTTAAAATATTTTAAGAACTTAGACTTTTCTGGACAGTGAGACAGATCTTCTCACAGAGACAGAGAAAAATGGACATCAAAGAAACTTCATATGGACTTTACTTTCTTTGTGGCAATGGTTAGTCACTGGACAAGAACCTGTTCTTGTATTGACTGCTTGACAGTATGCTATTTAAACTGGAAGTGCAGGTTCCACAGGAAATTGACCTCTGAACTTTGACAGAAGAAGTCAAGATGGCCCTTCAGGTTCCTGCTTTGCAGAGAAAACTGTCAGACATTCTTCAGGACACAAGGGGAAGTGACTGATGAACCATACCACAATGGGCAGAACAGTCCTTCAGATCTGCTTTGTAGTAGTGGGGTTTCTTGGCCCTGGGCACCCAGATGCCCAGACCCTGCCACTCCAGACCCCTTAGCCACCAGCTGTTGCCGCTCAGGCCCCCAGAAATGACTCAGATGCTCATATTAACTTTATGCTGTTTGGCCTATGGGTCAGGCACATTGCTAGCTAGCTCTTCCATCTTAAATTAACCCATTTCTATTAATCTGTCTGCCATGTGGCCCGTGGCTCACCTGTGTTCCTTACATGTTGCTCCTTTGGCAGCTTGCTTGATCTGCCTGTGACTCCGCCCTTCTTCTCCTACCTATGCTCTGATTTCTCCTCCTACTTCTATGGTGCCTGTCATGGCCCAAAACAGCTTCTTTATTTAAAGATTGATATTCACAACATACAGAAAGGCATTCCCACATCACTGATTCACTGAAATGAAAAGAGACTCTGGGCCTGTAGGCTGTAGATGGATGCCCCAACTTTATAAAGGAACTTTGGGTGACTGTTCAGGCAGATAGGTGTCATCTCTGTCATTTCTTGATTTTGACAGTTGCTTGCACTTCCTGCTTGCTCAGGTAATATTATATCTTTCTGTGGTCTTTGATGTGGTTGAAGATTAGATAGGTACAAGAATAGTTTTCTTAGTGATTTTAAAAGGTATATTGGATATGAAACTTTATATTCACAAGGATAAGGTAGATGATAGAGTATTTTCTTTAATTTTGTTAAATACAAATAGACTAGATATTTCAACTGTATTTCTTATTTGATAGCTATTTTGATAGATGTAATTTTGCTATGTCAAAATTGAAACCTTCTTTTTGATTAGACAGAAAGGGGAAGGTGATGCGGGAATGTCTTTCTGTATGTTGTGAATGTCAATCTTTAAATAAAGGAACTGTTTGGCCCTTGGCAAACACCGTAGCCAAAGACAGAAAAATAGTGAGGGGAAGGAGGGCAGAGTCAGAGGCAGATAGGGCCAGGAGCCCAAGGAAGAAACATGTAAGGAACACAGGTGAACCACAGGCCACATGGTAGGACAGATGAATGGAAATGGGTTGAGTTAGGATGAAAGAGCTATCTAGCAATGTGCCTAAGCCATAGGTAAAACAGCATGAAATTAATACAAGCATCTGAGTTATTTGGGTGCCTAAGCAGCAGTGGGCAGCATGTCTGTGGGTCTGGAGCTCTGGCCAGACAGGGCTGGAAACCTCATTGTAACAACACTGTTTGTAATGATGACTACTTATTTGATGAAAATAATATTAAGGGCGGAACAAATATGAATTAGAAACAAAACTCAAATGCATTCATTTAAGTGGGCAGATTAAAAACCTTTCTGGTAAGCTTAAACCTGAATTTAACATCTCCCAGTCTTCCTCTACTGTTCAATGTGACCGTGACCGTACAAGGATATGCTTTCATTGCCTAGTCTGCTTTACAAATGGCATTAGAAAATTATGCATTCCATAATACAGAAAAGCTAAATATTTCAGACTGTAGATTGTTTTGTGTTTGTAATGCTGAAATTTATCTCTTTACCAAGGTAGCATTCATGTGAGACTGATAATGCAATATTTTCAATAAGTTTTTCATGTAGTCATGTATGATTGCTTTAATAATTTGTCAGGACTTATATTTTTAATTATGATAGTAACAGTCATATTTAGAAAAGCAAAAATTGATCTCAGCTATATACAAATAACCTGAAGAAAGTTAATTGTATCATTTTGAGTTAAACACAAACACACCAGATATTTGTACTATTCCATTTGCTCTCAGGCAGTCCATTTTGATAGACATAAAACTTATATTAGGAGACTTCACTTTCTACTGGCCATCATACATGATTAAGTGATATCATTATAAAATCTGATTCAAATTTTTAATGAAATTTAATTAAAAATTTCAGTAAATTTTTACATATTTGTCTTTGTAACAAAGCACTTCAAAATTAGTTGATTTTCATTAATTAGACAATTATCAGGGTAAATTAAATATAAAGCAATAAAAACTACTCTTCATACACAAGTTGGTGTCAATGTATGAGGGAGAAGAATTTTGAAAGGAGAATTTGGGGTGCATTTTAGATGATTTATATGTAAGTATAGAGTAAACTTGATCAAAATATACTGTATAAAATGCTAAAAGAATTATGAAGACTATAATACTGAAAATCTACACTTCTATAGAAATTGCAACAAAAAAATAAGTCTAAGAGAAGTTTCACTGATATCATGGGGAGACCTGCTCTTTTCTGAAGGGAAACAAAGGAGCAGTAGATTTGGGGGAAAGGAGATGGGGAGATGGGAGGAACAGAAGGAGGGAAGGGTGTAGTTCAAAGGTATTGGAAAAAGAACACACTTGGGGGAAAATCAGTCTTAACAGAAAATAACAGCATTCCTTCACTTCCAAAATTGAGACTATACATTTCTTCTATCAATCAAGAATTATCAAAACTGAGTTTGGAGAAACTTTTTCATCTATTTCGTCTCTATTAAACATTCATTCTATTTGAGATTTCCACTTGAGGTGGCTTAGTAGCCATTGCAGATAGCATAATAACAGTAATAGGACTGAAAGAGGATAATCAGTTGGGAACAAAGTATTAATGACCTTACTAAAAAAAAAAAGAAATTATTACTCTGAGAAATGAGGAGTTGGAGGTGGATGGATTGTGTGTGTAAGGATATGGGAAGGCATAATTTGGAAAACACATTGTATCTCAACTAAATCTTCTTTGGAACAATATTATAAAATAGCGAGCAACAATCTTTTTAACCCATAATTGCACTAGCAGGAAGAAAAAAAACCTAGCCAGAATAGAATTTTTTTTCAAAATATTTCCTGTTTTGCAAGTTGCCTAAAACATGGGAATATTTCTAAAGAGATTATTCACATCTAGAAAGCTTTGTATTGAAGTAATATATACACTATCACTATTCTTGAGCCTGTTCAGAAGACAATCATGAAGCAATAACTGAAAATGGGAAGAAAAACATTGCAGAAAGTAAAGGGTCTGAGCTAAAGGTTTATGCATGTCTCTGGTATATATGAGCTAGCCTTTAAGGAAGAAAAGCCAGATGGTAGGCTTGTAAACAGTTTTACTACTGTGGTTGCATGATCTTGATTCTCTCTGGAAATGTGTCTGCATTCATTAAAATGGGTTGTCTTGTGCAAGCATCCAGCTAAAGTGCCTGTTCAACATGTATTTTTTTAAAAAGAACTTGGTTATTTATAAAATCGAGTTGTCACCAAGCTTAAGTATTAACTCTTACTAACTGGAGGCAAAATAAGAACAGATGAAATGGGAAAATACTAAACAGAAAGCACAAAAACACGAGTGTCCCAATGTGTTTGATGCCTATGTAAAGAATAAAACTGTCTTTGTCTTTGGATACAAAATGCTGATACCTTCACTTCAATAGCAACATTTATGTTTCTTTGAAAGGGTATGGTGAGTCTTTAATTATTAAACCGATCGTATTTAGCAGATGGTCAAAGAAAAGTACTTTTAAAAGTTGCCCAGAGGGTTATATAAATGAACAAGCTAAAACAGCTGGCAGCTGGTGCATGAAATCTATAATGAGAAAATGAGTACTACTGTATCCTTGTTTTCATTGTCTAGTTTAAGACACTGAACACAAGAGAAGAACTGAGAGAACTGAGAAACAATCAACGTATGAACTTCACAATCAGGCTGAGTAGATTATGTGGATCTAATTAGAAGAAAAAACACCTCCTGGACTGAACCTGTGATGTAAGACAGAGTGCAAAGTGTGTGTGTGTGTGTGTGTGTGTGTGTGTGTGTCTGTACATGCAAGTATACCCATGTGGGGTGAGGGCACAATATGGACATGATATTGTCTTTTCTGACTAACTCAGCTGTTTATTATAGGTAACTCTATGCTTATTTTATGGCCTAAGAAAACTTAAATTGAGTTAAATGAGAGAAAAATCTTTTGCAAAACAGGCAACAATGTTATGAACCAATGATAATGTCCATATTGATGTCGTCCTTCACCATCAATTCTTATAATATATATTTATATTTACATATTATAGTATATATATAAATATTAAAGTAGAAGGAAGATTGTGTATGGGACAAAGAGGAGTTTTTGGAAGGCAAAAGAAAAGAAAAGTGAGGCGGGGTATAAGCTTATAAAAGAAAGAAGTTCAACAAAGCATTATAGAATCCCTCTGAAATTTAATAGTAATGATTTTGCCAAATGTATCAATCTCACAAATTTTCTAGTTTGTTACACAACAATGACTCCTTAAGGGAAGCTATATATTTGAATTTTTTAATGTTCTCCATAAAAACATCATAACTTGACAGCTGTAAACTTTTAATCAAAATATAAATATAAAATGCAATATACAAAATGATTCTCACTTTGCTAAGTTTACATTATGTTTGGAAAATGACACTAATGGTTATTTGAAAATGAATAATAGGCAGACTTGATTCTCAAACAAAATCATATGTGTTCTGTGTGATTTTATGTGGTCAAATTTTTCCCACAAGATTCCAGAGCATAAAATCACCAACAAATATGTGTGATTAATTTATTTTTAGCAAAGAAATGTTATTTTAGTGGAGGAGGTAAGAAAATTTTAAAATTTTTTCATCAATTAAGCTTTCACATACATAACTGAAACACAAGGAACAAATTTATAGGATAGAGAGCACACAATTCCAGCTCAAATAAGCTACTCATTTTATTGGACTTTATCTTATGAAGAAAGTAGTGTACACTGTTCCTATCCACATGAACTTCTTCCTAAATTTTATCTTGAGCAAATGATATTCTCATTGGTAATTTATGAGAATGAAATAATGGAGTCTGATTTTTGTCCTGAGGTATGAAAGTGATTCTTTCTGAGGGTTTCAAGAATAGAGAAACACAACCAAATTTCATATTTTCCAGTAAATAATTATTGTAACAAAGTTCTGACTTTTATCCTGCACAGAAACCAGAATATGAATGGCAAAAAATTGAACTTTTTCTAAAATTGGGGCAGATTATTATGCACTGTTCTAGCATGAAAATATATTTAACCGGCTTCCCCCTTAGTCCAACGTATAGCACCTACTTAACACCTCTCTCTTCTTCCTCCACAATTGCATCCATTTCAATCTGAAGATGACATGGAGTCCCATGCACCTTCCATAGGTAACGCTATGCACCCACATCAGGTCTCCAGCACTGCCACCTGAGTTATACACACCTTCCCCAAGTAGCTCTGACTACTTTCAGCCTCCCAAGAACCCCACCACCTGAAGACCTCTTAACAGTCTCATGAATTACTCACAAGTAACATCATCACCCCCTGCAGATACCCATCAACCCCGCCAAAGTAAAATCTTCTTTATCTTCCAGTCTTCTGATGATCTCTAACAAAAACCAGCCAAAGAAAAGATTTGCTCTTGTGCCCAGATGTGGCACACAGCACTGAGTACTTAAGGACTACTTTTAGTTCACCCATTAACACTGAGCGGCCTCAAGACTGAACCATTTAGCCACTTCAAAATATAACAAATTTGAGTCACAGGAAACATTAAAACACTCAACAAAAGTAAGACAGAAGCCCATATTAAAAAACCAAAATATTACTAATATGACCTAATCCAGAATTAAACACAAAAACACATAAAACAGGAACAACCATAAAATGGGTTTCCACCAAAAATCAATAAAATGTTCCTGAGAAAATCAGCTTAGATGTCACACAATACAGTGATTTCAAAATAACAATAATATGTAAGTTTGAAACTTACAGAGAATATAAGAGAATACAAATAAATGCTGAACTGATGACTAAAAAAATCACAAACAAAACAACTGAATGAAATGAAGTTAACAACAATTCATGATAGAAAAAATAATTTTTGATGTAAATCCAAAATAAAACTTGAAATGAAAAATGCAGTAACCTAAAGGAAACAAAAAGCTCAAAAGGAAACCTAAACAATATAATGGATCAATTGAAAGAAACAATATCAAGAAGCATTGATGACAAGGCAGAACTAGATCAATCAGGCAAAGAAAATAATAAATCTATAAAACAAATAAACACAACACACAAAAACTTCATAAAGGGAACATGCAGAAAATCAGAGACAATTTGAATAGACCAACTCTATTAATAATAAGTATAGAAGAAAAATAAATGCAGGTTAAAACCACAGAAAATATTTCCAACAATTTCATAAAATCAAAATTTCCAAATCTATGGAAAGAGATGTCTGTTAAGGTGAAAGAGACATATAAAATACCAAGAAGAGAGAAATAAAAGATAAACTCCCCATTTCACATAAAAATCGACACACTAAATATACAGAACAAAAAATTATGGAGAACTAAAGGAGGTAAAGATCAATAGACATATAAATGAAGGGCTGTGAGAAATAAAAGCTGTTTTCAATTGACTGAGTTCTATGAGTCTTAAAATATTATAAATGTTATTCTATTAAAATTAGCAGTCATAACTTTAAAAAAGAGAAAAGTTTCCCCTATAAAGTTTACTTAAAGGGATTTATGACACCACCCCCCCCCAAGCCATCCTTACACATGCTTTGGGATGAAAAACAAGGATAAGCATTACAAGAAATGACAGTGTTTCACTTGTTCCGATAAGAATTTTAGTTCAGTGATTAAATAAATGAAGCCTAAGAAAGCAAAAAACATTATGAAATTAACATGTGACAGAAGTCGACTTAAGTAATTGAATATCAAAAGTTTCAATTCATCAATCAAAAGACACAGATTATCAGATTGAATTAAAAATTCAGGATCCACCATTTTTCTGCCTTGAGAGACACACTTTAATCACCTTATTGTGAAAGGGTGGGCAAAGGTTTTCAAATGAAATGGAATCAGTAAACAAAGAGGGCATTTTAATGTAAGGATGAACAAAAGAACAAAGAAAAAAGGGAAAAGGAATCATAGACCAAAAGGACCTAATAAATATCCGAACCTTCCTTCACTAAAGTAGGTAAAATATTGGGAGACAAAGTATCCCTAAACAATTAAAGGAAATTTGAATTAATTCTCTGTATCTTATTTAACCACAATAGAACAAATTTAGGTATAAACAGCAACAGAAACTACAGAAGTTTCAACAACAATCAAACAATACACTATTAAATTATGCATAGATTAAGAAATATAATTATGTGCTTTATGGCATTACAAAAGAACAAATGGCATCCTAATATAAGAAAAAATGAGGACTAATCAATATTAAAACAGAAAATAAAACAAAACTGTAAAACTACAGTGAACTAATAAAGTAAAAGGGTGGTTTTCTGAAAAGATTAACAAGATTAATAAACTTCAGCCATATTGTCAAGATAAAAGAAAAAAGACAAAAATTAGTAAAATTAAAATTGAAAATGAGATATTACCAAAGATATCAGTGGAATGCAGAAAACCTTAAGGATATACTTCCAAAACATTTATTTCACCAAGTTAGAAACACTTAAAGAAGCATATGACATTCAAAATTTAAATAAAAATAAATAGTTTAAATATATCTGCCACAAGCAATAAGACTGAATTAAAACAAAACAATTATCAAGTTCTTTAAAAGCCCAGGTACTAATTGACTTACTAATGAATTCTTCCATACCCCAAAGAAAAGAAATCCCTAAGACTTATTCTTTCCAAACTATTATATAAAGTAGAAGAGAAAATCATACTTGTAAATTATTTTTATGAGGCTAGCTAAACCAAATAAAGACAGAACAGAAAAAGAAAACTATAAACTAGTCTCCCTGGATAAATAAGGTTCAAAAAATGCCCAATAAAAAAACTTGTAGGCCATGCTTGAAAACACATGGCAAAGACCATTTACCATAGTGAAGTCAGCTTCAGCCCAAAGATGCAAGTATGAGTCAACGCATAAAAATCAAAAACCATATATATACCAAAGAACAAAAAACATTTGATAATCAAATTGGATGCAGAAAGTCTTTTGAAAGAATCTAGCATCTCTTCATAATATAAGGACTACTGGCATTCTCTTCCCAATTCCTCTTACCCCTCCCCCACCCCATGGATCCAAAAAGATCTTATCTACTTTTTCTTCCCAGAGGGATCCATGAATGTGCTTCTTTGGGTCCTCCTTGTTACCTAAATAGTCAAAGATTGTAGACTGTAGCCTGGTTATCCTTTGTTTTACATCTAAAATACACTTATGAGTGAACACACACTATGTCTTCATGGGTCTGTGTTACCTCATGCAGAATGGCTTATCTAGTTCCATCTATTTGTCTGCAAATTTCAGGATGTGATATTTTTACTGCTGAATAGTATTCCTTTGTGTAAATGTACCAAATTTTTTTAGCCAATCTTCAGTGGTCCTTCAACTGAAGGCATGAAGGGTCTCTAGGTTGTTTGTAGATTTTGGTTTTTACATATAATGCTGTTATGAACATAGTTGAGGAAGTGTCTTTATGGTATGAACATGCATCCTTTGGGAATATGCCTAGAGTGGCACTGCTGAATCATGAGGTATGATTCCAAGTTTTTGAGAAACAACCACATTGTTTTCCAAAGGCACTGTACAAGTTTATATTCCCAGCAACAATGGAACAGTGTTCCCCTTACTCTACATCCCCTCCAGCATAAGCTGTCGTAAGTATTTTTTTTTTTTATCTTAGCCATTCTGGTAGGTACCTCAAAACTGCTTTGATTTGCACTTCCCTGATGGCTAAGGATGTTGAGGAATTCTTTCGGGGAGGAACAGAGAGAGATAACAACAAATAAATATCTTGATAGAGGGAGCCATTTGGAGCTCAAGGAGAAACCCAATGCTAGGAAATTACCAAAACATCCACAAACATTTTCCTAGATAATACTCCAAGCAATAGTGGAGAGGTTGTCTGAATTTGCCTTCCCCTGTAATCAAACTGATGACCACCCTAATTATTACCAGAGAATCTTCATCTAGCAACTGATATAAGTAGATGCAGAGATCCACAATTAAGCACTGGGTCAAGCTACCATTCCAATAAAGAGAAGGAGGAGAGAAGATTGCAGCAAAGGGGCCAAGATCATGATGAGGAAATCTACATAGACAGCTGACCTGAGCTGATGTGGGAATGCCTTTTTGTATGCTGTGAATAGCAATCTTTAAATAAAGGAGCTGATTTGGCCCATGACAGGCACCATAAAAAAAGTAGAAGGAGGAATCAGAATAGGTAGGAGGAGCAGGGCAGAGTCAGAGAGAGACAGAGCCAGAAGCCAAAGGAGCAACATGTAAGGAACACATGTGGCAGACAGATTAATAGAAATGGGTTGATTTAAGATATAAGAGAAAGCTAGCAATGTGCCTGAGCCATAGGCCAAACAGCATGAACTTAAAATATAAACGTCTAAATCATTTTGGGGGGCCTGAACAGCGAGCGGGCAGCTAAGGGGTCTGGGGCTGCAGGTCTGTGGGTCTCGGCCTCTGGCCTCCCGGGACCAAGAAACTAGTACATTGTAACCGATGGCGTCTCTGGGTGGGCGAATATCCACTTAAAGCCTGAGAAAGCTTTACAAAGGGTTTTAGCACAGAAACTGAGCCAGAGAAGCTTCCAAATTGTGTGTATGAAGTGGGTCATTGTACAGAGAAAGCTCGGCATCCAGTCACATTCAAAATGGTGCAGGTGGACTGGCAGCAGGCAGTGTAAGCTGCAATCAGGCCAGTTCCTGAAATATCACAGAAGACTCAGTAACATGTTATTGGTTTAATGTTTCTGTTTCTTTTGAACAAAAAGGAAGCAAAGACAGATACTTAGTAGCAGCATTTTCTTGGGTCTGCTCTGTTTGCTGGCCACAAACAGACATGGTCCCTTTAAGAGAACTTACTGATTCAGCTTTACCTGCAAAAACTATGCAGCTCTTTCAGAGAGTGTATTTTAAAAGCTCTTATGGTTAAAAGATGATTAAGGATTCACAATAAAACATTCAGAGGAAAAGAAAAACCTGTAAATGGGTTACAATGTGTGTAAAAGGTATATAGGTCTCAGAGACAAAAGAAAGAGGATAGAAAAAGTCTTTAAAATGAGAAATAAAGTAAAAAAAATATAATAAGCCATGTAAAGATGGAAAATAGACACAAAATCTGGATTTTGGTTGTTATTGTGTTTTCTTTTAATTTTTTAACTGTTAATGAACTAACTGCAGAAAGACAATGGATTGCAAATGCAAAGGCTACTAAGTTAAACAAGAATATATATTTTAAAGGTGTCTTGATTTTGAAATTTGTGTCTAAGGATTTATTGCTTTGGAAGAGTTCTGCTTTTGTTTCCACAGAAGATGAGAAGCTGTGGATTGCTTCCACGCAGATATGGTTTCATCAATCAAGACCCCCTGAAAAAAACCTCTGATGGGAAGAGATGGCCATATCAGCTTCAGGACTACAGACTATGATCCAGTCTCAAGAACCCATGAGATCTTCAGCACCCCTTTATCAACAGGAAGTAGTAATGAAAAACTATGCCCAAATTCCAAAAATATTGTTTCTAAATGTTTGTTTTCATTATAACTGGTGAAGGGTCATAATTAATCTCTTTATATGAAGAAAAATGGGATATGATATATAAATAATTTTTTAAAAAAATCAATTATTGAATTTACTTAGATCAGGAAATCAGCTGTTAATCTCAAAATGTTTTACATTGGTATGGACTTTGGTTTATTGATACAAATTTAAGATCAATTTTGTTATGCTGAATGTATTTTTCTACTCTTGTTTACAATATGATGTTTATATAACTGATTTAAATTTGTAATGTATAGTTAAGAAATACATGTTAGTTAGATTTTTAGGTATACAGAGATATAATTCAATTAGTCAAATACTTCTAAGACCTAGAGATATAATTCAATTAGTCAAATACTTCTAAGACCTACAGAATATGGCATTTAAATGTTTTAAGAACTTTTCTGGACAGTGAGACAGATCTGCTCTTGTCAACACTAATTTACTTCAAGAGAAAAATGGGCATCGAAGTAACTCCATATGGAGATTAGTTTCTTTGTGGCATCGGTTAGCCACTAGACATGAGCCTGTTCTTATATTGACCGCTTGACAGTATGCTGTTTAAACTGGACATGCAGGTTCCATAGGAAGATGACCTCTGAACTTTGGCAGAACAAGATGAGATGGTCATTCAGGTTCCTGATTTGCAGAGAAAACTGTCAGACATTCTTCAGGACTCGAAGAGAAGTGACTGATGAACTGTGCCAGAGTGGACAGAGCAGATTTCCTGCTTCACTGAAATGAAAAGAGACTCTGGGCCTGTAGGCTGAAGATGGATGCCCCAACTTATAAAGGAACTTTGGATCAGAGAGAGACAGAGCCAGAAGCCCAAAGGAGCAACACGTAAGGAACACAGGTGAGCCACGGGCCATGTGGCAGACAGATTTATTGAAATGGGTTGATTTAAAATGTAAGAGCAAGCTAACAATGTGCCTGAGCCATAGACCAAACAGCATAAAGTTAATATAAGTGTCTGAGTCATTTATGGGGCCTGAGCAGCGGTGGGTGACTAAGGGGTCTGGGGCTGCGGGGTCTGTGAGTCTGGGCCTCTGGCCACCCAGGACCAAGAAACTACTACATTGTAACACTGAGCTATTGGGAAGTCATTGACACAAGACTGAAAGCTGGAAAACCATCATGGAACCAAACTAGGCCCTCTGAATCTGGGTGACTGTTGTATGGAAGGTCCAGTTTGTGGTACCTATAGCAGTGAACTGTCCTTTTTTAGCCCATTTTCTATAAAAGGATACCTTGCTCAGCCTTGATACTGGGGGAAAGGGTTTAGTCCTGCCTCATCTTAATATGCCAGACTGTATTGACTCCCCCTGGAAGACCTCACGCACTCTCAAGAGTACAGGGAAGCTGGGGATGACTGGGGAAAGGGGAGAAAGGGGGAACATTAAAAAAGAAGAAAAAATAAATAAAGGGCTAGAGAAATAGGGATACAAAGATCATATGTCACTATAATAAAGGCAATGAAATAAGACAACAGCCAACATCATATTAAACAAAAAAAATTGAAACATATCCACTAAAATCAGGAACAAGACAAAAATATCCAGTCTCTCCAATCCTGTTCAATATAGTGCTTAATATCTTAGCTATAACAATAAGGCAACCGAGTGAGATAAAGGAAATATGTGTAGGAAAGAATTCAAACTATCCTTATTTACAATTGGCATGATACTATATATAAAAGACCCTAGATAATGCGAAAGAAAACTCTTATAGATGATAAAGTTGTCCAGGAAAGTGGGAGGATATAAAACAAACACACAAAAGCCTTCCTATTGATCAATGATAAACATACTGGTGGAGAAATGATAGAAACAATAGCAGTGAGCGTAACCTCAAAACATATCTTGAACTTAATCTAACTATTAAACTGAAAAATAGATATAAAGAAAACTTTAGGACTCTGAAGAAAATGTAGAAGATACCAGAAAATGGAAAGACCACTATGCTCATAGATTAGTGGGATTAACATGGTAATAACAAGCATCCAATCAAAAAACAATCTACAGGTTCAATGCAATCCCATCAAAATTCCACGGCAATTTTTAAAAATTACATTGAAATTTACATGGAAACAGAATATTCAGGATATACAAAGCAAACATAAGCATTAAAAACACTGCCAGAGGTATATCTATTCCTGGTAATAAAAACAGAAAATAACCACAAAACAATACACTAATAAATATAATATAATAGAGAATTCAGGTACAAGCTCAGCCACCTGTTATTTAATGAAAAAGCCAAATTTCACATTAGAGAAAATGCAGTATCTTTAACAAATGTTGCTGCACAAACTGCATAGGAACATATAAAAGACTAAACCTGGATCTTTATATTTTTCTCTGTACAAAACTCAGCTCCAAATGGATCAAAGACATCAATATAATACTATACCCTGTATCTTTTAAGACAAAATAGGAGATACACTTAAACTGCCAGGCAAAGTAAAAGTCTTACATAACAGGACCCCAATAGTGAAGGCCAAAAAAGGACAAATGAAAATCCATGGAACTAAAAGCCTTCTATATAGCAAAGGACACTATCAATCAGAAGAAATAACATACTCAGAATGGGAAAAAAAAAAAAAAAAACTTTAGCAGTTATGCATCTAACAGAACATTTGTGTCTAGAATAAATAAAGAATCCAAATAACCTAACCCCAAGGGGGAAATGACCCAATTAAAAATAGAAATAAGTAGAGACTTCTCAAAGGAAGAAATATAAATGGCTGCGAAATATTTTGAATATTTAACATTAGAGAAATGAAAATTCACACTCCTGAAATTATATTTTACCTCAGTAAGAATGGTTAAGCTTAAAAAAATGACAATAAATGTTGACATGAATGTAAAGGGAAACATTTACTCACTGTTGAAGGAAGAAAAATTAATTCAACCACTATGCAAAACAGGTGAAGTTTCCTCAAAAGCTAGAAGTATCTACTATATAATCTACCAATACTACTCCTGGGCCTATTCCTTAAGATCTCTATATCATACCATAGAAATAACTGCCCATGAATGTTCATTAATGTATTAGCAATAGCCAGGACATTGAAATCACCTAGACATTCATCAAAAAAGAATGAATAATGAAAATGTACTGCATTTTCACAGTGGAATATTATTTAACTGTTAAGAAACATGAAATAGTTAATTTGTAAGTAAATGCATTAAGCTGGAAATAATCCTTCTTAGTGAAATAACCTAACCCAGAAAAACAAATGACACACATTGTTTATCATATGTGTATGCTGTCTTTAAATGTGTAGATATGTGTGATTAAATCTGAATAACCATGCAAGTCAGGAAAGTTGAAAGGATCTATAGGGGAAAACTTTCAAGAGTGGAGACATAGGACACCATTGATATGAAAGGATAATGTGTGAACAATGGAGCAAAAAACATTAAGTGGGAAATGAGAGGGCATGTAGAGGAGGGGATATGGAAAGGGATAACTAATGCTGAAGAGTTACAAAAAATTCATATGAAATCTACTGCTCCAGAAGCTTCCTAAAATACATACATGCATAAAAATGGATTTAACCACACCAGACAGTATAGGTTATCAAATGAAAAGCACTAGTGCCAGGAATGGGTTACTTCTTTTCAAGTTGTTTGTAACTTGTATCCCTTCAACCCCCAAAACTATAATGTGTTGCCATATACATAGTTCAGTAATACAATCATATTCTGACTTCAAATTTACTGCTATGCAAAATGGAAATAATGGGATTAATTCATATTTTGTTAGATTTCTAGGTCTATATTTTAATAAGTTCAAAATATATTAAAATTACTTAAGTTAGTGTTTATCAAATAATAATAGATATTAATGTTTTATTAAGAATGATAAATCAAGTATTATCATTATGTTAATATAAAAATGTATTTGTTTCTTTTGTCACACAGACATATGGACATTCTTAAGAGAAATTTCAAAAAAAATGTAAAAACTGGACTGCCAGGGTTTCTTGCTCTGATTTCTTATGAAAAGCAAAATTCTAAGTATAATTTCTTGAATACTAAGTATCATACCTGACCTTTGAGAAATAGTGCCAGTTTTAAGATATTCTTTGTTTTGCATTGTCATCTAATAAAAATTGATTAATATTCCTTTCAATTTAATTTTGAACTAATTATCAAAGACTTAACATTTTGTTCAAGATTAATCCTATGCAATCTTACATATGAATGCTTTCTCCCAAGTATCTACTGCTCTTTGATCAGTATTACTAAAAAAAGTGCTATATAAAGAGCTGTCAAGCTTGTTTGATGTAAGTCATTGAGAGCACTTTTTCTCCTATGTTTAGACTTGTCCGGTAGTTACAAATCCTCATTGTTAGCTTTCAGTCCCTCATTATTACCTTCTTGCTTCCAGTTCACACTAAATGACCATACTTGCTACTTTCAGGAGTGTGAAAAGGCCAACAAGGTCATTCCTTCCACAGAGTCACTAGAAAATTGGGACAAAGATTGAGAGTAAGTATGTATCCCTGCCAAATAATGGAGGCATTCAATGACACAGTCTTTAGAAATTAACCAACAGGGTAATCCTTTCTAAGAGTTCATGATTCTTGAAATATCTGCACACTACATCTTTTTATGTTCTGCTTTATTTGAGAATTCAAGAAATAATAATAAAGGTTGTCCTGAGCACAAATGTTTCAAAATCATAAAATAAGATGTATAAAGCAATAAAATTGAAAATTGAAGATGTCTGCATTTTATTTGTGCCTAAAATTTTTAGAATAAATAAACCTTTATGTTTTAAAAGTATCTTTTAAATAATCTAACATGAACTATAAATAGTACTATAGCATTAATACATCTATATATGAAGCATTCCACTTATAGAAAAAAGCAATAAATTTCCCTCATACACTTCAAGATTAATATATGCCTAAATTTTTAATAAAATTAATTATAAAAATTTTTCTTTGCAAAGTAATTATATTATAAATCTAGAAATTACTAGATAAAGAAAAATATCAGTAGAAATCACTAAGCATAAAATACTTAAAATTAGTTGAAAAATATAGTAAGATGAAATTGCATAGCACACATGATTTTATTACAAATTATTTCCTTGTGATATAATATTGCAAACTTGTTAAACTAAAACTGATTTATTATATAAAATTGCATTGGAAGAATTTTCTAATCTGCCACGTGGAAAATTTGTCTTTTCCTAATGAAACACCAAATGCAAAAAAAAAAAAAAACAAATGCAAAAAAAAAAGACACCTCAGAATGTAAATCTCTCTTTAAAAAAAAACTATTTAGTTAAGTATAATTGGAACTTTCTTAATTCAGTAATGATTACAATACAACATTTTTTTATTCCCAGTGATTCAAGTAGGTTAATATAAAGATTATGGTAAATTTTCTCTAACGAAAAGTTTCAATGTATTGAGGAGTAAATCCACACAAAATGGTACTTTAATAAATTCTATAGCCAACATGCAGATTGATTCACATTATGAAAATTACTTGAATCAGAAAGATGGGAAAGAATTAAAATCCTCATTGTTTTCATCTTAATGGATTAAAGTGCATTTTGATATACATGTTTTAAACAATTGATCTAATAAAACATAACTTGAATCAATCGCTAACAGAGGCCAGAACAGTTTTGATATTTAGGCACAATTTAGTGTTCTGGTATGTAGTATTCATCAACTATACAATGATGGTTTTGGAAAAGCAAGGTATTTGTGGGCCAGGAAGACAGCTAAACAGGTAAAGGTACTTGCTGTGCAAACACAATGACCTAAGTTTAGATTCTCAGAATCCATGCTAAAGAAAGACTTAGTTGTGTGTTCTTATGGTAAGATGGGAGGCAGAATGAGAGAAATGCCAATAAACTTACGAGCCAGCTAGCATAAAGTAAGCAATATCGTGTAAAAGACAAGAGAGATTCTGCCTCAAACAAGATAGAAGACGAGGAGCTTCTATTGGTTCTAAGGTTGTTGTTTCTGACCTCCGCACAGATTGTGGCATATGTATATCTTCAAACTTAACAATATGTGCCCAAACATACACTGTACACATACACAAATATATATATATATATATATATATATATATATATGTTTAAATGAGGAATTTTCAAAATGCAACATTTCATTTTTCTGTGCCTCCTCTCGTCTCAGTCCCTCCTCCCTACCACCAACATTTATTCCCACCTCCCAATCCACTCTTCCTTTGTTTCTATTCATTAAAATGAAATTCAATAGTTCAGAATAGCAAGGTATTTTAAAATATTTTAGAAAACAATCACTAACCATTATTTTCTATCTACCAGATTTAGTGACTGTAATACCATAAGTACAAAATACTACAAACTAATTAAAATGGAAGCATTCATTTTTTTTCTCTTCTACCTCACATAACCCTTCCATGCATGACAAATGGCAAGCAAGGGATCTACCTCTGCCTGTCTGTGCCTCCTCAGATTCTCAATTCACATTTACTCTTCATGCTATTCAAGAAAATGTGATCCTTCACTTACCTTGACTTTTAGGTTAAACAATCATTACAGCAAAAATTTCTATACTGCTAAAAATCTTTTCAAACTGAGATTTGTAATCTTAGAATTTTTAAAAAAATCAATTCTTGCTTTTCTTTAGTTTTGCTTTGTTTATTTGCATATGTATCATTATTAATATGAGCGGCTTTCACTTATAGAAAGTAGGGCCATGGAACTGTGAAAAATCATTTCTCCTTTTATACAACATACATATCAATTACACACTTCAAATCAAGAGGTTATATCAATAATGGTGCTTTCTTAATAATCTCTAAATTTTAAATTGTGAATAAAGGTAGATTAGACAGCATAACACCATGTTAAATTCATAGAATTATTGATAGTTCCATAATAATGATACAATACATACATTTCCTGCTACTTACTCATGAATAAAAATAGAAGTAAGATAACAGCCCTTGCATAACAGTAATGTCAGACTGAAAAACAGGCATCTGTCTGTAGTTAGCCCAGGAAACTTTTGCTGTGTCTTCATGGATTTTCACTGTAATTTATTTAGATTCTTGATATTCTAAAGTAAGAGATAACGGAAGTGTCAGAATCAGACCTTCTGTGATATGTTCTGGAAGTAACTTTGATAATCTTTAAAATGTTACTTGTTTATTTATTCATTTATCTGTATGTGTGTGTTTGTGTGTACATGAAATGGAAGTGTGTCACAGCACACATGTAAAGGTCAGATTACAACTTGCTGAAGTAAATTTACTACTTCCACCATGAAAACACCAAAGATCTATGTCGAATGGACAGACTTGACAGCAATCCCTTCTGCATACAGAACTGTTGCTCTGGCACACCACTGATTATTTTAAAGCACAGTTGGCATAAAACACTACAACCCTATTTGTTTCATTATTGCTGAGGAAGACTTGTATTTACTAACACAAATATATTCACTTTCTCTAACTGTCTCAATTGTAGACACTTGTTAAACCCCTCATCCAGTGAAGCCTGATATCAAAACCTGTTTTTCTGATATATATAAACTCCATAGTTCAGTGTAAAGGCTTTGAAAATAGTTTTCAAATTCACTTTCAAGGCCAATGTTTTCTTTTTAATGGTATATTCTGTGGATTTATAATTTTGTAGTAAAAAACACATTTTGTCAAATATTCTCAGTATATCATTAAATTTTGGCTATGAAAGAAAAATTTCAAATATAAGCAGTATATGTAATTGAAATAAACTCTTTAGACAAAAACAATGCTTCCTGTAATACTAAAATACTGTATGAGATATTAAATTCACTTGATGGGGATAATAATTGATGTCCTTCAATTCACAACACTTTTACCTTAAAGGAAAGTGCTTTCCAGTTCAATATTCTTCCATTCCCTTAAGTTATCATCTAACAAAACTGAAACAATGTTTCTTACTTCACAAAACGGGCACAGACCGTATTTTATAAACAACCATCCAAATAATTCTCAACTTAAGTACCTTGATTATCTATAATTTATTATATCACCATAGTCAAAGAACACTATTTATTTAACCATATATGGTTGTTAGCAAAAAACAAAACAAAACAAAACAAAACAAACAAACAAACAAAAAAAAACACCGCTTCAAAGACGTTTTTTGATCGTTATTATTTTGGAGCGCATAGTCTGGTGATTCTCTAAGCATGCAGTTTTCTCCGTTTTCCTGAAAATGAACTTGAAAACACTTTTCAAACACTAGCCCAAAATAAAGCTATGCTAAGAGAATTCCTAAAATATAGGATTCTCCTACCGACTGAAATGCTATCAACATTTGAACACTCAGATTGGTGTCAGTTGTGGTTTGTAATAGATGAGTCCTTATGAAATCTACCCGAACTCAAAATCCCAGCAGCTGTTGAAAAGCTATCACCAAATCAAAGTCCTATAATATAATCTAAAATAAGGTTAGAAGTACTATTGTGTTAGACGACTGTATCCTCTTGTTCTTCCTTTTCTGTAAAGGAAACATTCGTAAACTTAGCCTCCTGTTCAAGCACAAGCAAATTCAATGTTCACTCGTACTCACATAGAACAAGGTCAGAATATTTTTGGAATAAGAAAAAAAAAATCTTTGATTAATGCTGAGAGCTGCACCATGTTTAGACAGGGTCATGACCCCAGGCATCCATTTAATCAAATTTCTCTGCTGCCTGTCCCAGTGGAGCCATCACAACAAGAAACTCTCTCAATGAAAAGTGGGGGAGGGGAAGCATACTTCACATCTCACATTGTTTACACGCTGTTAAGTAATTATTTCACTCTTCCACCCCCACTGGCCATTGACAGACAAGTCACCTCCTTGGAGACTCTGAAAAGCCTATTCAGCTGTATATAGCTTATTTTGTTTTTTTTTTTTTCCTCAGTTCAAAGTGAAGCTAACTGCTTAGCTTAAACACTTCTTTATGATTACCAAGTATACCTTGTCCATGCTAATGAGCTTGCTAATTATAAAAGTGTTTATCATATAGATGCTCAGCTCCTCTTTATGTTTCTCAACTATGCTGTTGCAATAATTTCTGCATAATTCTTCCACCCCATCACACCACTTTAGTGTTCCAACATGAAAACCCCTCCCCATCCACACATACACATAAAAATCTGTGTTGTGAAGGAATTACATCATTGTGGAGTAGTCAAAGCGATTATTATTTTTTAGTGATTTGAAACAACACTCTGATTTCAATGCAGCTCTTCTCCAGGGCAAAGAGCATCAATGAGGCATACAGATAAAAAGAATTATTGTTTGCCTTTATTAAGTAGCAATATCAGCCAGAGTAATAGAGATGGATAAAACAGTAACCTCTTCACCCAACCCTTCCTAATTGCTGTCCTAAGTTGCAAGAAGAAAATGAGAAAAAGGAACGAAGGTTTATTTCTAATTGCAGTTCAAGAATTAAAGACCACCAGAAAGCCAAATGTAGGCAAAATCTTTAAAAAATTGGTGAACAAAACCTACCAAATACACTATTTCAAAAAGTACCAGGTTTCAAAATCAAAGGCCTTTTTTTTCTGTCTGATTTTCTTTTCTCAATTTCTACTGAAGTAAACAGATTTAGGTGATTTTGTTTATTGTGGGAAATATAAAGTTCAAAATTGTGGTATAAATTAAAAACAAGCAACAACATCACTAACAACAAAACAAATTTGCAAAGCTGCAAGAGGTTTACTTACATGCGTCTCATAATTCTTATTTGAAAATGTGATTCATCAGGTTCACATATTTTGTCTCCAATTTTAACTTAATGGCTGACGGTTAACTCCATGAATGATACTTTCCAAGTCAATGTCCCCCCTCATTGCATGCAATTACAGTAAGTTTACTACCGGGTTACTAAAAGGCTCACAAGAGTATAACACACATTTTAAGTGTAACTATAATGTGCAGCATACAACCTGAGCAATGTTTTTACCATGTTAGACCTTATACAACATCCATTACTGAAAGGAAACAGTACCCTAGCTTGATGGACACATACAAATTAAAAGAAAAATTGACATGCTGAGTGTGAATGAATTATTTTGTGTTCTCATATGTAGTTATAATAAGTGATATTTCCAGTGAAGAAGAGAAAAGTAAAGAGAACCTGCTGAGAACTAAACTCACAGGTAAAAAAGAAACTCAAGACAAGTATTATTAGGATGACAAAGGAAGTCAATTATAAAAGTGGGAAATATACACATGCAAAATGGAAGAAAAAAACATTAGAATAGTACTGAGTTGTGTTTTTACCAAAAAAAGATATGTTTCAGATATCCCCTGTGATCATGAAAATAAATGATTAACACCAGGAAAATGAGAAATGTGATACACAATAAAAGTCATTGGCTGAGTCACAAAATAAAGATTTCAAAGGTGAGATATGTCAGCTTTCAAAATTTTCTCTTTTCATCAAGAAAGAAGTTAAATTGAATGATCATTTATGTCTATGATACATAGGGATAATTCTGAGAAAAATAATACTGAGAAAGTTACTGATTTTTTTCCTGCATATTTATTTCTCTGAATACTATCATTCTATGGACAGGATTTTTATTTAAGACTTTTTTTCCATTGTTTGATATTATTACCTGGTAAAGAAAGGTAATTTACCTGCAATTGTCAATCACAAGAAAATATGCATAAATATTAGTTTAATATATATTTATCCTGTGTCAATTTCTCAGTATTACTTAATATCTCAGTATTACTTAATATAATAGACTGCCACTTGCCTTGAGATATGTGTCCCTTTGCAAAATGGAAAGTCAGAGGTAGAGATAGAATACAATCCACAATTAATTAGGAGAGTATCCTTACTTAAAATTTTATGTATTTTCAATTTTAACAACATGTAGAGAGAATTTTATTGTATTTATATATTGTTGGGGGTGGGAACCATATCTGTGCCACAGTCCACATGGCTTTGTGTGGATCAGGAGACACTGCACAGAGTCAGTCCCCTTCTCCCACCACATAGCTCCTAGGAATCAAATACTGACCTCAAGCTCGTCAGCAGTCATTTGCTGAGACTTATCATTTTTTAACTGCCCATTGTTTCATCCTGACTACTGAAAGTATACTCTCTAACACCCTGAGTAATGAGAAAGTTGTAAAGATCACCAGGTCTCTTACCTGATTTGAAACTACTAGGAACAACTTCAATTAAAAGAAAAAAATCATTCTAGGAGACAGTGAGATGGCTCCATGGATAGGAGTATTTGTTGGTCTTGCAGAAAACCTGACTTCAGTTCTCATCACCTACATAGTAGCTCATAAGCCTCTGTAACTTCAGTTCCAGGGAATCTCATGTCTTTTTTTCTGGCCTCTGAGGGCACTGGCAAAGACATGGTATGGAGACATACATGAAGGCTAATTACCCATTCACATAAAATAAATGATAATGTTTAAAAATTAATTAACCAAGGGATTTAGTCAATAGTCATCTGATACTCCTCATGGCTCGCTCAATAGGCAGGAGTTCATTTGTGGTCCTAGAAGTGTAGTCAACTAGCAGCATCTGGTAAATCCATGACACCTAGAGGAAAAACTACTACTACTACCATTTATACAAACCAGTACAATGCCTAACTGCATTCTGAATGCTTATACTTGTAACCACAATCAAATGTGAATCTTGCCCTTTATTAATGAAGCTTCTTTTTGAACCAGACTGATTAAACTAACTAAAGAGAACAACAGTTGTATGGGTGGGGGAGTTGCAACCTCAACTGATGAACGCACACCAAAACATCTACATCTGTTAGAAGATACTGACCAAAAATTATTAGCCTGGAGGTGAAGGCACACACCTTTAATCACATCTCTTTGGAGGCAGAGGAGGAGATCTCTGAGTTCAAGGCCATCCTGGTCTACAGAGTAAGTCTAGAACAGCTAAAGGTGCGCAGAGAAAGCCTGTCTTGAAAAACAAAACAAAAACAAACAAAAAGAACCAGCAGAAGATATGAGGGCAAATGGAAGGGAAGACTGTAAGAGCCATAAAAACAGGACATCTGTTTCAAGAGAGTATGTTCAAGACCTAAGTAATGACTGTACCAGTTGATGTGCCAGTGATAGATGGGAGAAATCTCACACGGTCACATCACTAGATGAGGAGCTACAGGAAGTAATGGACTATGAAGAGAGGGAGAATCAGCTGTCCCTGGGTGTGAGTCCTCTGATAGGTTATTCAGGTCCAACTGGTCATCCCTAAACATACAAGAAAGGAACAACATTAAATGGAGTCCACAACTATATTATATATATGCATATATATATATATGCATGCACTATAGATGTATAACAAGAATAAATAAAAAAGACAAGAATTTTAAAGGAATTGGCAAGACATGGAAAAGTTGGACATGGGACAAGGAAGGGTAGAATTTATGTAAATATAATATGTGTATGGAATTATAAAAAAAATTTTGTACTTTCATCTTTCCATGCTTATTTACATTTATTTATTTAAACATGTATTCTATTTTCATTCACTTATGGCAAAGAGTTGATTGCCTATAATGGTGCATATGTCCAGTTTTTAAAATACGAAACGGCAAATGAATGCATGAGTGGATGATTGACAAATTGATGGCTGTTTTCTTCTTGCTAGTCACGGAAAATAATGGCATTTGAAATTGTTCTGTACATACTGTATCTGCAATGAACCCATTTTCTCAAATGATAACAAGGGCCCACAGATTTCACAAGTCAAAAAAGTTCCATTCACACTGTATTATGTGCAAATGATTCTCAGGAATCTTTCAGAGGAGCGTCCTGACAGAGAAAGAAGTTGAAACTCTTCACAAATAAACATTTTACACAAACACTTGGTAGATATTTAATATGCAGTACTCAAATATAACTCATATAGAAAGAAATTGTCAATCCAGGTGAAGAATTTGAAAAAAAGACAAGAAAGCTACAACTCCTAAGAACAAAGTAATTTACCTAAAACTTTATCTAGTGAGTATCCAGTCAAGGGTTAGATCTATGTCTCTATATATAAGGTTCCATTATAGCCTATAATCCCCAAACTTCCCATTTTTTTATAATGATAGGACTTATCTACATGTTAAGTATGTTTTCATAACTAAAACTTTTGCCCAGATCAGATCACCATAATGTTATTATTTCGAAAGTTTGGTATGTAAAAATTAACTTTTAAAACATAAATGATAACAATGTGGATATAAATAGCAATTAACTGCCTAACAAGGCAATAATTTAATTAACTAAGATTCTTGTAATATAAAAATAGCAAAGATGTAAACTGAATAATAAGGTAAATAAGTGGCAATGAGAAGATAAAATTAATTGTAAAGAAAATTTAGTGAAAATGGATTCAAATGTACTGTTCATGTAAACAAATTAATCCATGTTTAATAAATCTGACATCCCCAAAATTCAATTATAATTCTATAGTAGAGGAGGAAAGCACAATCAGATATTGCTTTAATGGTATGCTTTGAGTTACTTAATGTGATATTAAAATAGTATTGAAAGTTCATAATTAATATGTTCTATTTATTGATATGGGAATGCCTTTCCCATATCTGTATGCTGTGAATCTCAATCTTTAAATAAAGGAGCTGTTTGGGGCCATGACAGGCACCATAGAAGAAGTAGGAGGAGAAATCAGAATAGGTAGGAAAGGAAGAGGCAGAGTCACGGGCAGATCAAGCTGAATCCCACAGGAGCAACATGTAGGAGCACAGGTGAGCCACAGCCACGTGGCAGACATTTAATAGAAATGGGTTGATTTAAGATGTAAGAGCAAGCTAGCAAAGTGCCTGAGCCATAGGCCAAACAGCATGAAGTTAATATAAGTGTCTGAGTGATTTTGGGGGCCTGAGCAGCAGCTGGGCAGCTAAGCAGTCTCGGGTGGCAGGGTCTGTGGGTCTCGGACCTCTGGCTGCCTGAGATCAAGAAACCCCACTACTACAGATGGCACCCAACATGGGATGAATATCCACTTAATGCCTGAGAAAGTTTAAAAAGGGTTTTAGCAGAAACTGAGCAAAGGCAGCTTCCAAATTGTGTATACGAAGCGGGTCATTGTACAAAGAAAGCATGGTGTCCAGGTCACATTCAAAATGGCGCCGGTGGACTGGCGGCAGGCATTGTAAGCTACAATCAGGAGGGTTCCTGAAATCTCACAGAAGACTCAGTAGCATGTGATTGATTTTAGATTTCTGTTTATTTTGAACAAAAATGAAACAAAGACGGATAATCAGTAGCAGCATTTTCTGGGGTCTGCTCTGTTTGCTGGCCACAAATAGATGCAGTCCCTTTAAGAGAGCTTACTGATTCAGCTTCCTCAGCAAAAACTATGCAGCCTTTAAGAGAGTGTATTTTAAAAGCTCTTATGGTTGGAAGATGATTAATGATTCACAATAAAACAGATTCAGATGAAAAGAAAAACCTGTAAATGGGTTACAATGTGTGTAAAAGGTACATAGGCTTCAGAGAGAAAAGAAAGAGGATAGAAAAAGTCTTTAAAAAGAGAAATAGAGTAATAAAAATATAATAAGCCACGTAAAGATGGAAAATAGACACAAAACCTGGATTTTGGTTGTTATTGTGTTTTATTTTAATTTTTTAACTGTTAATGAACTAACTGCAGAAAGAAAATGGATTACAAATGCAAAGGCTACTAAGTTAAACAAGAATATATATATATATTTTAAAGTATTTTGATTTTGAAATTTATGGCTAAAGATTTATTGCTTTGGAAGAGTTCTGCTTTTGTTTCCACAAAAGATGAGAACCTGTGGATTGCCTCCAAGCAAATATGGTTTCATCAACCAAGACCCCCTGAAAAAACCTGATGGGAAGAGATGGCCGTATCAGCTTCAGAGCTGCAGACTGATCCAGCCTCAACAACCGTGAGATTTTCAATGCCCCTTAATCAGCAGGAAGTAGTAATGGGAAACTACGCCCAAATTCCCCAAATATTGTTTCTAGATGTTTGTTTTCATTATAAATGGATAAATGTCATAGTTAATATCTTTCTAGAAGAAAAGGGGGATATGGTATATAAATGATTTTTTGAAAAAATTAGATTATTAAATTTACTTAGATCAGGATATCAGCTGTTAATCTCAAAATGTTTTACATTGGTATAGATTTTGGTTTATTGATGAAAATTTAAGGTCAATTCTCTTATGCTGTATGTATTTTTCTACTCTTGTTTAAGATAGGATGTTTATGTAACTGATTTAGAATTGTAATGTATAATTAGGAAATGCATGTTAGATTTTTAGATATACCACGATATATTTCAATTAGGTAGGTAATCTTCAAATACTTCTAAGACCTACAGAATATGGCATTTAAAATATTTTAAAAACTTAGACTTTTCTGGACAGTGAGACAGATTTGCTCCTGGCAGCACCAATCTTCTTCAAGAGAAAAATGGGCATCGAAGAACTCCATATGGAGTCTACTCTATTTGTGGTAATGGTTAGCCACTGGAGAAGAACCTGTTCTTATATTGACTGCTTGACAGTATGCTGTTTAAACTGGATATGCAGGTTCCATAGGAAGATGGCCTCTGAAGTTTGGCAGAACAAGCCGAGATAGTCATTCAGGTTCCTGCTTTGCAGAGAAAACTGTCAGACACTCTTCAGGACTCAAGGAGAAGCAACAGATGAATTGTGCCAGAATGGGCAGAGCAGATTTCCTGCTTCACTGAAATAATAAAAGATTCTGAGCCTGTAGGCTGAAGATGGATGCCCCAACTTTATAAAGGAACTTTGAGTGACTGTCCAGGCATCTGTCTCTGTCCTTTCTAGATTTTAGAAGTCGCTTGTACTTCTGGTTTACTTGGGTAAATATATCCTTCTGTGGTTTTTGATGTAGTTGAAGATTAGATAGTTATAGGTACAGTTTTTCTTAGTCATTTGTAAGGTATGTTAGATATTAAACTTTAGATTCATAAGGATAAGATAGATGATAAGAGTATTTTCTTTAAGTTTGCTAAATGTTATAACTAATTCTTGCTTTATGGCTATTTTGTTATATGTAATTTTGCTATGTTAAAATTGAAACCTTCCTTTTTGATTAGACAGAAAGGGGGAAGTGATGTGGGAATGCCTTTCTGTATTCTGTGAATCTCAATCTTTAAATAAAGGAGCTGTTTTGGGCCATGACAGGCACCATAGAAGAAGTAGGAGGAGGAATCAGAATAGGTAGGAAAGGAAGGGCGGAGTCAGAGGCAGACCTAGCTGAAGCCCACAGGAGCAACATGTAGGAGCACAGGTGAGCCACGGGCCACGTGGCAGACAGATTAATAGAAATGGGTTGATTTAAGATGTAAGAGCTAGCTAGCAAAGTGCCTGAGCCATAGGCCAAACAGCATGAAGTTAATATAAGCCTCTGAGTCATTTTGGGGGCCTGAGTGGCAGCTGGACGGCTAAGCAGTCTTGGGCAGCAGGTTCTGTGGGTCTCGGACCTCTGGCTGCCCGGGATCAAGAAACCCCACTACTACAATTTATCTGTCATTTCACATTTTAACTTTTCATAGAAATGGGAAAGTATCCAGTTATTAATGAGCTCACTGACAAGTGATTAAAATATAGACAACTAATGTCCCTGGAAACAGGAACTATGTGCTTTACATGGCAGTCACATAATGTTACTGATATTATGAACACTAAGTATGCAATCAATCTTTTCCTAAAATTCCAGAGAAATGTTTAAATTTCCTCCATTTTCACATGCAGTGATAGTAAGATCAGCACCATTTATCCTTTCTCTTAGGGTCTATACTTGACTGTACTCGGTTCTTTGAGTACACAGCCCATCTCCATTCTTCATTTAACTTCATCTAGTCAGATTTACTACATTTCAAAACATCTGCCTAGTAGGAATCTGAATGTTCTTATACAACACCACAGGAAGTTATGAATCAGTATTTTTAAAACAGAAACATTGTATCCTCAACAGCAGCAAGCTTTTTAACATATAAAATTCATGGAAGACTAAAGTTAATTTCTTGAATCAAAGATATACAGTGTGTGTGCGTTTGCAAATATTTGAAGGTACACTATATTTAGTAAATAAATGATAGGGATACTAGTGAGTTTTGAGAAACATAAAATCTCAATGTTAATATGGATTGCAAAAATAAATTGTCTGGCTGTCTCATTGCCCAGGTGACACTAAGTCCTGTTCTCTTATGTACTTTACACAGTAGACACTTAACCTGCAATTAAAACATTTTCAACTGATGCTCAGTAATTTCCATCCTATGAATAAATCATCTGTTCATACTAAAGACTCAAACTAGGAGTTCCATTTGACCAAAGTGTATTTTCCTATACTTTGTCAATGTAAAAGGTGCTATATGATCATACAGAAAATTATATGATCAAAAAGTAGAAGCTAAGAGTCTAATTAGTCTGCTGTTGAAGCTTCCACAAATCCAGATTAGAAATTTATCTATTCTTCAAATAAAGAAGCATGAAACTAGAAAGTAACATTTTACACTGTCACAATGATCTTAGTAACAACAGTAGAACAGTGGAAAAAGTATTAAAGCCAACCTTTACCTTAACAATATAGTACATGCTAGCATGAGTTAGGATATAGGTCCTCTCCACTCCCTGTGTACCTCCCCAAAATGGAAAATTTTAAATGGAAATTCACATGTCTTAATTTTCATTACAAATCTCCTTATAGTAAATGGTCATAAAAATGTACTTGACAGATAGGGAAAAGCAAACAAACTGACTAAAAACCTCTAGACTCAGATAACCTAAATTTTAATTGTATTTCTATAATTTAAGGAATGATATTTACCATTCCTGCACCTTACTTTCTTTATTTCCAAATATCTCTCCCCTATATTTTAGAAAGTCTGTATATGCTAGTACATAAGACAGATTCAAAAAAAGAAAAGAACAAAAACAAAGAAAAAATAAAATTGAATAAAACATTGTGAGAAATTCTACCAAGGGTTATTGTTACGTTATTGTTTTCAAATTTTTCACTGCACAATAAGGAAATAAAACAAAGCAAGCCTCCCAGTTGGTATTTCTAGTATATTTTAAACAGTATTTTCATGTTTTCCTCTTTAAAGTCTTTATTGATATTTTTCTATAAAGATGCATGATCAAATTTTGTATCATTAGCTACCAAAGGGCAACCCTTTAATCCTGTCAAAACTAAATTTTTAAGTTTCCTCAAGTGAAGATGCAAAGAGTTGCAACCACATACTAAAAAGAATCACTGTGCACATGTTTTTCTTTCTCAGGAGGAAATCTGAAGAAGCATTAAATTAATTCCCTGTGAAGAAGCAGCAGTTATCTAAGCATTTTCTTAACAGGTTCTCTAAGTAATATCAGCCACCAACTACAAACCCATTGTTAGATTTCTACATGTAAATCTTTTATTAAGCAATCTTTAAAGTTGCCTGTTAGTCCTTAAGATTACTTGGAGAATTTCACATCCACATAAAGTGTATATCTGAGAAATATATTTTCTATAAAAATAGAAATGCTAAGTTAAGAAATCAAACATCATATTAATATCTATTTACATTGTTCTTGTTAAAAAATATGTATAGCTATTTAGAAGCATTTGAAATATCTGACTATGTAATGTGTTCTTCTCCTTCAAAGCAAAAAGTATGGTGGCAAAAAAAAAGCAACATAACACATAACCCTAGCATTTCCTTTTATTTTTTTCTTGATACATTAAGAAAAGGTAAGTACTAAAAGAAATATTTTTCTTAATATGACAGAAAAGAAAGTTTTATGAAGTAATGAAGTTGCTAACTACACAGTAACACTAAGTCAGATGGTAACTGAATTCTTATTTAAGGCCTTCTAAAGCATCATAAGAGAATGCAGAAGGAAGAAAAGTGAAATCCAAGATTTGAATATCCTTGCACCCTCTACATATAGAGAACTTTTTTTGAAAAATTATAAAGCCCCTCCGTCTGTGCATTAACATAATGCAGATATACTGATAAGATAAAAATTCCAACCATGTAACAAAACTGCAGTTGACAACTTGTATATTATGCAATTATGACTGTCATTTTATTACTGTTATTAATTTATTAGTATAATTGCAATTTTTTCAATGTCATAACATGATAATAAAGGACTTGTCATTACTAAGTTAACCTCAGAACATCTCTGACCTCAAGGGAGGTAGTAGGATGCTTTCAGACCAAAATGAGCTGTCAGTTACCACAACGACATTTTGATGACTACATTATCTTGTAATTAAATGTCTCAACAAATTTCTGCTTTTGACTGACAAGTAGTTAAGACTATCATTGACCACAAGAAAGTTTCTTTATATTTCCAGAATAATTTTCTTTATATTTCAAAAACATTTTTAGCACTGAAGTATAAAGACAAATTTTATAAAAATTAAAATGCTTTCAGTGGTATTTATTAACCTATATTTGACATATCTATGAAAAAGAACATTCTGCCAAATAAATTGCATCTATTGCACAGCCCATTGTGTTATAGTAAAAACATTAACAAATTTTATGTTGTTCTTTATTAACCTTCAAGAATATATAGAATAATCCTACCTCTACTCTCTGCCATGTCTAATTTCCCATCACTGAAATGATCAGAAGCTACAAATAATGGATGCTTGCACATGTTTTATGATCATTATTCCACTTACCATCATTGAATCCAACACATTAGTTCAATATTGTAAGGGCACTACAGGTCACATATGACACATACATTGTATTTCTGATCATTATTCCTGTAACTATCCATAAAAAATGGGCCACTAAATGAATCTGCTTCATACTACATCACTAATGCTTGCATTAATATTTTCATTCTTACAATCTGAAATTAAAATTTTGCTACCTGAGTCTAAATATCTGTTAAATTTTAAAAAATGTTATATCACAGGAAACTAATTGATCCAAAAGCTAGCAAAATACAACTGTATGTGTCATATCATAAGCTGTATAGTCAAGTTTAAATATAAAGCCACTAAAATTTATTTGAAATTACCCTGTTGTGCTTTTATTTTGTGATTCTTATTGATGCTAGCAAAAGCTTTTATTAAGTCAAAGATATTAAACTTGTAAATGATAATTTTTAAAACTATAGATGTCCCAGGATCAAAATAAAACTGACATAATGTGAAAAAAATCTATCAGTAAAATGAAAACCTATTTAAAATCTACATTATCATATTAAATTTAAAAACATTTTTTCACAGTCTTCCAAGAACTTTCAGTCTAAAGTATGATTACATTTACAAATATACAAAATTATATTTAAAGAAAAACACATTATGTTGTTACTAAGAAAACAATTTGAGGATCAGAAAGATTGATTTCTCAACAAGAGTAGGAACTTGCTGTTGAGCCTGGGAACCTGAATGAGTCTCAAAATCCACCTGATCCAATGGAAGAATTAATCCTCTTCCAAAGCTGTCCTCTGACCTCCACCACAGACAGACAGACAGACAGACAGACAGACAGACAGACACACACACACACACACACACACACACACACCACAATAAGCAAATATTTTCTAAATAGCAGATGTTTCAAAAAGAAAAATGAATATGAAAGAAAGAATACTTTTGTGTAAGCACACACATACAGCTCCAAAAGTTGATGGATGAAGGCCAAGGGGAGAATTGGAACAAAGGGCCATGATGACAAGCTGAGTTCTGTGTGATGCAAAGGACATGGGAAATAATCACTTCCTTCTTTAAATCTGCACCACCACTTTTTTCTAGGGGGGGGGGGAGGTGAAAAAGCCTGACATCTCAAAATTTACAACAACTTTCTGGGAGTTAGCTTACCTTTCCTCTCTCTACAAGTAAATTCTGACCTAAAGCAACAAACATTCCCAGTTTTATGGAGTATTTCCTAAATAAACATATCTCAGATTCCAACTTTTTTTCAGATACAAACATAAATTATATAGCCAACTCCTACTTATAAAAGAAGTACCAAGGGTCTGTTTAGTGCTGATGACTTTTACAGTCACTTCACTTCACTTCAACTGACCATTACATACATGTCACTAGATGTGGTGACATATATTTAATAAGTCTGGAATATCAGGACAGATTATTATGGTATTATGCTTTGGTACACTGTAAATATCTGTCATTGTAAATACTGGTTTAATAAAACACTGATTGTTAAGTGGCTAGCCAGAAAGTAGAGGCAGGAATAGACTAGGAAGATTCTGGGAAGCTGAAGTGCAAAGCAACAGATGACATCAAGACACAAAGGAAGCAGGATGAGAATGCTGCTCTAAGAAAATGTACCAAGGTATGTGGCTAAACATAAATAGGAAACAATGAGTTATATTAAAGTATAAGCGTTAGCAATTAATAAGTCCAAGCCATAAAGCAATAAGCTTGCAGTTAATATAAGCCTCTCTGTGATTATTTAGAACTAAGCAGTTGTGGGCTGGTCCAGATCTTGGGGCTATACTGGCCAGAAAGTTCAGGCTACAACTAGATATTTTGAATCATGAGAAATACAGCTTAAAACCTCATAAAAAACATGACAAGACTCAAATTCTTGTTTTTTTATTAACACATAAAGCTTGATCCATAGTAAAGTAGTTTTTTTAAAAAAAAAAATGTAACCAACATTTCTAATTCTCCTTCAAAACATACGATCCACAAATAACTTCCATATGGTTTACTGAAATAAAGCTTAAAACCACTATAATATGTTTGGAGCAAGTTAAAAGTTATTTTTTAAAAATCATAGATATTGACATGGTAGAGGGGAACTCAAAGCTCAACATAAAAATCTAAAGACACAGCAAGAAACAGTGCAACTTGACACTGAACTGAACAAAAGAATTATATTGATTACATTTCCTTTCATCTAATCACCAGAGTAGAACATCTACTTCTTTTAAATGGGGTTGAACACGTACAAAGTTGATGAGGGTTTCCTTAAAAATTAAATGTAAGTGTCAGAAACATGAATTAGGCAAGTCACTCAGAGATAAAATAATATTGCTATCTTACAATTTGTAGATAAACCTTTAGACACCAGACATTTAGAATGGATGAGTTAGACTTGTTTCTAAATTTGAGTTATTCTTCAAAACAGCCTTTGAATAGTTTGAATAGTGAACTAATTAATTGTGAGTCCATAAGTTTCACCTGAAAATAATCTAGGTCTGGTTCTACTGAAAGACAAATAAATATTAATGCCCTGTTGATGACTAACACTACCATCACTACTGTATGGCTATATTATCTGTCAGCTCAGAATCTAAGTAAACTGCCTAACATGCACATCACCAAATTTATTTTGTTATAGACTTCTTAAAGATATTAACCAAAACACTTTGTCATTTTTCTAGAGCTCAAAGTAAGATCTAAGAACAAACAGTAGAATCACAGATACCTCTCAAGCCACACATTAAACACCAATGTTTGAATTGCTTAAGTACACAAAATAAACTAGGCTTCAAGAAGCAACAAGTGAAATAGAACATGTTTTCTTAAACATTATCTTCTATAAGTTTGAAAGCATGGACAATGAACAAGATGGTCAAAATACATGTACTAATTATAAATTATTTAATTATATCATTTTGAATGAGAATCTGTCAAAATGGGACCACACTAATATCTTCAACCTTTGGGGAATCAAATGGAAAAGCTATATAAAAAATATGTAAGGAATGAAACTATGTAATCCTGTTAAACAAAAGAGATACTATAGCAAAATCAATTCATTTATGTAAATGTTATTTCAGTGCTTATGAAAAAATTACAAGAAGCTTTGTTGCCAGTTAGGCTTGTGTTACTTGTGAAGCTTTATTGTATATTTTTATAGCTCATTCTTATAGCGACTATGTCGTCTACTTTGGTAAAAACATACTTCCCGGGATATGCCTCTAGCTCCAACGTAATTATTAATAGAGTTTGCACTATTGAAACTTCACGCAGTATGTGATTATCATAATTCTTCCTATCCACAATTATTCAAGTTTGACAAATTACATTTTCACTGATATAATTATAAGTTCTATATAAATATAAATTATATCTACCCCATTAATCATATATAAATATTTGCAAATATTTACTATAAGAACAGCTTCATTTTCTCTTTTATTCAGTAATTATGCTTCTAACATTAGTATGAGCAAAATTTGAGTCAGTTTCAGAGCTAGCTAAATATGGAATAATCACTAGACATTATCATTCACAATCCAGCTATCATCACTTAATAAATTTAACCAACTTACTCATAGTATATAATGAGAAAAATAATGTGACATAATTACAATAAATATGTCATTAATCTTGTCAGAAAGACATTTTTTTTAATTTTCTGAAATTTTTTAAGATTAAAATCACACAATGCAGGTACATATATTCTAATATAACAAATGTCTTTTAATGCAAGTGCTGCATGCTTTGGAATTTAGGTAGTTGCTCATAGAACAATGCAAACAAGAAATTAATTCTTTTACTGAAAGACATTTGCTATATATAGACACTATGAGAAAGGTTACATTAAAGCATATTGAGAAACAGATACAGCCAAGGAACTATGAAGTCTGTTCTATTTATTTCCTTGTACTTAGGAAGAATGTAGTTAGAAAGAGCAAATTCTTTTTCTTACTTTTATCATCATAGTAATCTGAAATTGAACTACCAATCATCATACTAAATAATTGTTTGATCAATAGGTGGCAGAGAATTGTCTTATTACTTACAAAATATTTTTCCATGAGAGTGAATGTTTCTATTTTTAACTCTGAAGTCAGAAAAAGAGTATGTTTAAGTATATGTGAATTCATTCATACATTATTAAATCAGTATGTGCATTGCTATATTCCTGATTCCTAATGATCTTCCAAGAAGATATACCATATTTATTATTTTATCTTCTATAGGCACCCACTACAGATCTCCACACATACTGCCCTATCAGAAATAACCTACTGTCATGGAAAAATAATCACAGTAGTATATTTTCATTACTTCATTATATATAGAATTACTTTCTCCAGATGCCATTAAAATGACTTTTGAACAAAATGATATGTATTTGTAAATGGCCAAAATCTTTGAAAACAAAAACTCTTTTATATTTAGTTTCCAAAACAAACTTAAAATCTCAATAATAAGGAGTGTCTAACTGAAACATAAAACTTTAAGCAGGAAACACTGCTCAGCAGTTACACATATATACTGCTAGTGCAGAGGACCCAAGTTCAAGTCCCAGTGTCAGTAACAGACACAATCAAAATAACCTGTCAACCTATTGCCTCTGATCTCCACTGTCACCTGCACACACAAACATCAACACACATGCATATTTTTAAAATAAAGTATTAGGAGCTAGAGACTAGTTCCAGCATCTAAGAGCACTGGCTGGTGCTTCAGAGAATATAGATTTGATTCCCAGAATCTACATGACACTTAACAATTAACTGTAACTCCAGGTCCAGAGAATCTGAAAGCTTCTGGCCTCCACAGGTACTGTGTGTATTGGCACATATGTGCAGGCAACAGGTACATATAAAATAAAAAATAAATGAACCTTAATATTTATGTGATACATGTTATATAAATTTATTTAAGACACTGGAATTAATTCTTACCTTTTATAGATAAATTCAGAAATGTAATCTACTAAGAATAAAAATTAAATTGGACATATTTGAAGTTATATACTTATCACAAATTACATATATGTTATAAATAATTTCATGTACTTCCCATATAACTTTCACAAATAACTTGAACAGAGATGGTAGCTCAGTAGTAGAGTCTTATTTTCCAATGCTAGCATCAAAACACTTAGTTTAAATCAATCTTACATATAAAATGTTAATTATTGTAAATTAATATCAAAATGAAATTGGAATTTAAGTTCACAAATATTAAATCATTTTTAAAAGTCCAATATAGGAATGTAATTATTGGGGGTGGAGAGATAGCTCAGTGGTTAAGTTCAATTCCCAGCACCCACATAGAAGCTAACACTTATCTGTAACTCCATTTCTAGGGGACATGACACCTCACACAGATACACATGCAGGCAAAGTACCAAGGCACATAAAATAAATGAATATATACATTTATATAATAACATAGTTATTATATAAACATTATGTTTTAGAGTATTAACTTCCATAATGAAGTCTGAAACCCTTGGTAGTATATTTAGTAACTGTAAGTCAGAATGGGAAAATTAATTAGCTTCTGCAATGCAGTCTTTCATATTCTGTTTCTTTAGTTTATTCAGCCCTGATTTGCTGTAGTCACATTTTCTAAATTATGCTAGCAGAAATATACTGAGTCAAGTGTCTCATTCAGTATATTTTACTACATTCTTCTGCAATGCCTTCAGTGCTGTATGTCACTAAAGCTTCACACACTTTTGTATTCATTGAAGATGGGTTCTTTTGTTTTTATTTATTTCATCACCTGCCATAACCATATCAATCCTATATTCCTTGAGTACCTACATAGTTGAAATGTTAACATGATTTATAATGTGAAGTGTCAGCTCCTTCTAAATCGATCCTTAGACAATGTTACAATTCAGGTTGAGGTGGGGAAGAATGGAGCCCTTAAATCTTTTGGCAAGTACATTCAGCCCAAGTGGTCAGTTTTATTGTCATTTCCATAAAGTTTTGGAATGAGGCCTGGATTGAAATTGCTTCCCATCTCGTTCAAAATTATGTCAGTCAGAAGGCAAAATACATTGGGATGCTTCCCAACACAGTGTAGGTTCATTCCATTTAGAAAACTGCAGTGATTCATCAGTAATTTAACCTATAGACATCTGAAGGTTAGAAAGTATCTCTAAGGAGCAGTTGACCTTCAGCACTTCAGCACCAGAAAGAACTGGAACTCCAGCCTCAGTCATATGTATTTGGGAGTACTAAAACTATGCAAGTAATGATTACTTTGAAGCTTCTACCCCAGGATATATACAAATAATGTTCCCTAAATAAAAAGATATAAATATATATGTATATAAATATATATGGATGCTTAGTTTTAAATTATGCATTCTGAAAGACCAAAAGAATACATTCTTAACATTGAAACTGATTTAAAGGGAATATTCATATTATTTCTGGGATGTACTGAATTGCTTTTAAATATTTGTCTCAATAGAATCTCAGCAGACCAGATACTAAAATTTAGGAATGTTATATTTTCCCATTTTATGCAAGTTGTTGAAATAAAAAGCTAGGCTTGCTTTCATGTGAACAAATTCACTTTATTCTGCCATAGCCTTGACACTATAGACCTCCTGAAAATCATCTTACCTTTTTACTGTTTGACATAATCTCACAACACACTTTGTTTATAATCTGGGAAAATCTAATTAATGGCATACTGAAACTTTTTTAAAAACTGCCCAATGTGCTGAGCAGTGGGGACCTATACTTTTAATCAAGTGATCTATATAGTGAGTTCTAGGACAATTAGGGCTACAGAGATAAACCCTGTCTGAAACCCTTCCCCAGATAAAAATAAATCCCTACCCATTGTATCTTATGAAATAGTCACTTCAAATGAGACAGACACATTTCTATTTATTGACCATGAACTATAAAATGTAAACAACCAATAAAAAACAGGTACTTTTTCAGGATGTTGAAAAAGATATCACTAAATACATACCAGATCAGGCATTCTAGACACCTGAAAGAGTTACTAGAACTATAAGAATCAGTAAATCATGGATAACCTAGAATTAACTGGGTCATCTATTAAAGTGGGATACTTCAGCCACAAATATCCTATTTTTGTATAAACAATTGGGAAATCAATGTATAGGTTAATTAAAAAGTAAAGAAAAATAAAATATTCTGAAAGCAGATATGATCTACATTATTATTGGTAAAACTGAACTCCTTTCTTCCTATAATTTGCCCTTCTGAAATATGCATATAGATAACTAGGGTACCATAGGAAGGTCTATGAATGGCAACAGAAAGATGAATGCATAGTTGATTTGGGGACTTTTTTTTAAAGCAAAACCTTTCTATTGTCAAATAATTGGCTTGTTGAGTGGCATGGGGTCATTTGCATGTCTCCCATTTGGATGTCATCTTTGTTACAGAGAGAGACAACCAAGTGGAAAGGAGGGGAAGCTCTTTTGTGGGACTGTCAGCATTAAAAAATCTTTAGACTTCCTTCACCCTGGAAAAATGATTACAATGCAGTCAAGAGATACAACAGAAACCAAGAGAGCTTCAGACTTGCTGATATATTGATTGAAAACAAAAGAAGCCATTATTCCATTGTAAAATCTGGCAGTATTTACAATGTTAGGGAAAGATTTATTTTATTCAAATAAGGTTTTCAAATTTGTGATGTAGAATCAAGTATACCTCTACAGAGACTTGTTCTTTTGATATATGTCACTTTATTTAGGTTGACTTCTATGCAGTTTAACAGAAGTCTAAACTTATTTGCTTGCCAATGGCACTGTTGTATGCCCTATTTATTCCCCTGCATGTGAGAAAACTAGGTATTGTCCATTCATTTTATTAAGTATCTAAACTATGTGATCTACAATTATCTTAGTAACACACACACACACAATCTTGTGTGTCATAGATATTTTATGTTGTTATGGAGCAGCTGCTTTTCCACTTCAAATTCCTGTACACAGAAACTGTATGTGCTTCTGTAGTCCTGATAAAGTTCTATCTAATTTAAGTATTATAACCCTGACGTCTTAGTTCTTTTTCAAACTTTTATCTTCTATATTAACAGCATATTTAGAATATTGGGCATTATTTTAAGAAAAAATGTAAAATACTGTCAGTCCTTTTATAAAACTATTTTAACAAGATCTTGACAAAATGGAAGGTAGCACATTTTAGTTGTGGAATTAAAATCTCTTGGTTCTTAGGCTAGAAGTTTTGATAATACATGATTAATTTCAAATCAAATGTGGATTTCATTGTGGTATTCTTATTGTTTTCACCTCCTCTCAAGGTTGTGCTTCTCAATTCTCTGGTACCAAAATAAAACCCTACTTATATATATTTTCAATTTTTCCTTCTTAATAACAATGTCTGCATTAAACACTTGTTTGAGTTCTTCCCTAAAGACAGTAAAGTTCTGCGATGAACATGCAAGATAAAGCAACAGAGCTACCATATTATAACATCCTGTGTCATGAAAAGAAACAAATCCAGTTATGACAGTGATTGGATTGGCTAAAATATTACAATTTAAGCAAGAGAAATTGAAGGTATAGCCTATCTATAAATCAGAAAAATCTAGTATCAACTTGCTCAGAGGATTAAACAAGCAATTCTTTATAACACACATTTTGTATTTATCAACTTCTTGAGTCTCCTGGACTATAAATTCTATTTATTTTGGGGTTTTTTAATTATATTTCTTTTTATTTGTTATATATTTATTTATTTTCATTAAAAAATGTCATCTCCATCAATGTAGCCCCTGTTCCCCGTCCCCTCACCCTTCCCAATCCCTCCCAGCCAGCCCTCAGGTCTCGCCCCTCCCCATCCACACATCCCCTCCCTCAAAAGGGCAAGAAGTCCCAAGGTTGGCCAGCCCAGCAGGGAAAATCCAATTCTATGAGAAAATATGAAGTTTCTAAGTACAAAAATGATATATTCCTTACAAATTTCTCATAAAATGCAAATATGTACAATTTGTTATGTAACTGGCAAATATAAAAAAGTGGTAGAAATCTGTTATTTGATGAAAAGGGAGAATTTTTTATAAATCTAAATTTATCTAAATTCTAATTTATTTGCATGTTTTTGAAAACTGAAGACTTATCACTACTCCAAATTTGTATGTATACATCATTAACAGAGATGAAATCAGTACAGTGGTAAATAAACTAAGAACCTATATTTCAAATACTATTTTCTCTTCTATACTATGCCCTGTCCTTCTGTTGTCTGAATATAATAGCTAGGAACCATTAAAATCAATAAATATTGGTCAATTAGTGCATATATAGTATAGAAAGTCTGACATAAAACTAATCTCATTTCTCACTAACTCAATCTAATCCTATTGACTTCTAGAGGAACTGGCCTAATATCTGCAAAGACCAGAAGAAGGTGACAGATCCCCTGAACTGAGTTGTAGACAAGTGTGAGTCAATCTGTGTGTTCTGGGAACCAAACTCAGGGGTTTGTTTCTTTTTTTGTTTTTTATTTTATTTTATTTTTTAAAGAGCCAAAGTTCTTAAAGACTGGCCTGTCTTCAAGTCCCTTATTTTTTTCCCTACCTACAATAGAAATGTTGAGGCACAGGCATTAAATGTACAGACTTATTTTTGTGTCAAAGTCTATGGAGCAGAGTATATTAGTAAGAACAATTAAGTATTGAGAGCATCCCACAGAAAATTAGTAAGTCATTTGTTGTATGAGGTTTCTGGCACAGATTTACAGGCCTAGCCTCGTGGTCTGGACTTTCCTCCCTAGCCTCATGGCCTAGACTTTCAGATCTACAATCTTGTGGTCCCACTGAAACACACAGGTGCTTGTATTAATTGTATGCTGATTGATCCAGGGCCCAGGCATATCACTAGCTAACTCTTTACCCTTAAACCCTCATGATTCCTATCCTGTTCAGCCATGCAGCTCGGTACCTTTTCTCAGAGCAACATAGTTGTCGTCTGCATCTGTAGCATCTCTGGCTTCTCTATGGCCTTTCTTCCCTTTTCTTCCTGTTCCCAGAGTTTTCTTAGTCTGGTAGCCCCACCCACACTACCTGTCTGTCTTTGGCCAATCAGCATTTTTATCAAACTAATAGGCAGGACAATTATTTACAATGTAACATCATAATCCCACTACAGTCATTCAATTTTATTCAAACCAATTCACACACATTTCAAAAAATGAATTTCTAAAATTTACATACAGCCTCCCTCTAAAACTAACACAATTTGACTGAGGAATTATTGGACTTTTTTCAACAGGCATGATAGTAGTTAATTAGTTCGAAATTTTTATCTTGATTCATCAGTACATACAATGAAAGTAAAATTTAGTCATACCTTCTTTCCTAAAAGCTATATCTTTTTCAGCAGATAGTCTATTAGTTCTTATTTGTAGCCCAGTAGTCAATAACAATGAATATATAAACCCAATAAATTCTAAAAGTTTCTGAGTAAATTTCAACTCAAAAAGCTCCAGAAAAAATCAAAAGTTCTGAAGTTTTATTTAACAAATTGATTCCTGCAGTTACTTCTACATAGTATGTGGCCTGTTGAAAAACACAACCTAAACTTAGGCCTGTATTTTGTTCAAGAAAATGCAATGCTATATCATTAGTTGTTTTTAAAATTTACTAACTTAAGTTTTTAAGTATTTCATTTCAGAGAGTGAAATATGAATAAATACTTTCTGAGACAGTACTATAATGTATCTTCCACAGTAGTGGTAAAAGAATCACTGAACTTTGTGATGGAAACAAGCATTACAGCTATTTAATTCTAATAACATTACTATATATAAAGTAATACACCTAAAAGTTATTAAAAATAATTGCCTAAAGACATAGCTTGGTGTAGTATGAGGTTTCTGGCCCAGACTTTTGGGCCTAACCTCAAGGTTTAGAACCCGCAGTCCCACAGTCCCACAGAGACACACAGATGCTTTCAATAGTTTTAGGCTGAAGGGTCTAAGGCCTAGGCATATAACTTGCTAGCTCTCTACCCATTGTCTAACCCATGACTCATCCTGTTCAGCCATGGGGCTTGGTACCTTTTCTCATAGCAGCATGGTTGTCCTCTGCTTCTTCTGGCTTCTCTCTGGCATTCTACACTGTGCTTCCTGTTCTCAGAGTTCTCTTAGTCTGGTAGCCCCGCCCACACTTCCTGCCTGCCTTTGTCCAATCAGCGCTTTTTATTAAACCAGTGGGTGGGACAATTATTTACAATGTAACAGAATAATCTCCCACAGCCTGGTAGATGAATACTTCCAGAAGTCTGATTTAAAATATATCTGAAACACTGATTCCCATTTCAAGTACTGATTCCCAAGAAAATGAGCATAGCACAGATGAAAACTTCTGGAAAAATAATCAGCTTTTGAATCTTTTAGATTTAAAACTCTAAGATTTTTATTTGTGAAATGTTAGAAACATGAAATATATAATCAAGACAATGCTCAGAGTTTTGTTCATATTTGAATAAACTATCTTCACAAATGTTTATATTAATGCTCGCCAATCTCAGATTGTTTTCCAGCACTTTATAGAATACTTCATATCAAAGAAATGTAATTTTTACTACATTAAATAGCTCAGGCTCAGAAATACAAATACTTTAAATTCTCTCTCATTTCTGGATCATAAATTTACATACACATATATGTTCATGTGTATTCCTGTCCCATTTATGAATTTATTATTATTATATATAATTATTTACATAAATATGTGACATAAAAGTAGAAGTGAGATTGTGTGTAAAACAAGGAGTAAGAGGAGGATAAGGAAATTTATCTGCACACAAAGTACATAATATATTTGAGTGAAAATATCTTAAAGAAAATCATAACTATTTACAACAAATACTTGACAATAAAATTTTTAAAAGAAAATAAAATCTAAATGTAATTTTCAAAAGAATATGAGTATTTGGAGAGTATGACAAAGAACAGTATGAGTACTTCAGATAATCTGGATTGCTTTTTATACATGGACAATATTGACAGTCAAAACTGAGTCATAAATTCAATACTCTTTAACCTATTCAAAAGAGACAAATTACAGAATTTTTATAATTTTAGTAACTAGTTATCATATTCTACATAGTGTGGGCCAAAAACATGTGTTTTAATACAAAATGTACTTTTCCATAACCACATAAGATAAGAATCATATAATAGTTGGCAATATTACAACACTATAAATTTAAATAACATAGATGTTGGCATGCAGCTAGTGAGGTATAAACTAGAAATGCAACCAGAAGAACCTTTAAGAGTCTACAGTATTTACTACTATAGTAGACTGTGTCCCAATCTGCAGGCAATATATTGCAGAAAAACACTATGAAGATGTATTATAAATAAAATCCCATACTCTAACACTATCAATTTTCATTATCTTATGCTTTAATATTAAAAATAGCAGTGTCTAATGCCCTCCAAACTCATCTACCTAATCGCTTCATCTATAGATAGACTGTTTTATTATTTTAATATTTAAAATAACATTATTGTTGACATGAAAGAAAATAGTGTTTACTAGAGACTTGAAGGAGTGTAAGAAAAAAACATTTGGAGAAATTATTGAATGTTTCATGCAAGAATTGAAATAGCACAATAAGCTCCATTCTGTGCATCATAACTTACTGTAAAATAATTAACTAATAATACATTTAAAGTATCTGTAGTATTACAAATCATCCTTATTTCTACACAATAAAGATTACATGTAAAAATAAAATGTTATAAACTAATTATAGAACAGTTTTCGGTGTAGGTCATGCACCAGCAACATCAGCACTATATGCAAACTTGGGTTATAAGCACAAATTCTCAGTCCCATCCTGAATCAAAAAGCTTTTATTAATACATGCACACCGGTGGACACTGATATGGGGCAAGTAAAATGTAAAAATAGATCCTTCCGGCTTTCCTAGGGCCATGGAAGTCTCTTCATCTTTCTTTTTTTTTTATTTAAAAAGTCTTTTTCCCATATCTACCACTGCTCCCCACCTTCCCTCCTACCAGTCCCTCCCAGTCCTCCTTCAGCCTCTCCTTACACTATCCCTCATCCTTTCCCCAAGGAGAGCAAGGAATCCCAAAGTGGGTTAGCTCAGTCTGGCATATCCAGTTGAGGTAGGTCCAGCTCCCTTATCCCAGTATTAAGGCTGAGTTAGGTGTTCCTCTGCAGGGAATGGGCTCTGAGATATCAGTTTACACACAAGGAACATAGTCTGATCCTACTGCAAGAGGCTCCACAAACTGCCCACTCCATTTGACAATCATCTACCTTTGGAGGACTCTTCTTAAAGAAACAGGTTTATTTTCCTTGAATAATATTATATTAACCTTCTAGAAGACTAATATCATTCTTTGTATTCTAAAAGATTTCTGTCCATTTTTCATCATTTACTTACTGACCAATTCTCACAGAGTTCAGATGAAAGGTAAAGATAATCAGAATCATAGAACATTATTATTTCTAGTTCATAGACATTGTATTTTCATTATCTGGGGCCAAGAATATGGCTCACTACGAAGACTGACTTGTCACCAAGCTTTAGTTCTATCTCAGCTTCCCACATGGAAAGAGAGAAGCAATTCCCATAGGTGGTTTTCTGACTTCTCTATGTAGCATGCAGAATGTGATGTTTGTGCACACATATGTAATACAAACATACAGAAAACAAATTCATTTTTAAAAATTAAAAAAATAATAGAGTAATAAGATAGAAACACTATCCTGAAGAAAATTTTGAATACTGACTCGGTAGGCTTATACATGCTATTAAAGCAGATAACAGATAACTAAATTTGGATTAAAAATGAAATATGATTGTTTCTTAGAAATCTTAGAGTTTTCAGTCTTTTCATGATTTCTTCATCTTACAAACAAATGGTGCCTAGTAAATTGTATTTTAAAAATGATGAGATGTAAAATAGAGACATTTCACTCTCTGAAAGAGCAACTTTGGTGGTAAGAGATTTCTTTTTAACATGCAGCAAGGATGTACATTAGAATAGAAACATTACTAATATATACATATGCTATGTAGGTATAATCACTCATTAATTTTAGTTGCATTTATAGGTATAATCATATTTATGATTATGGTATGTGTATGATTATACAACTGAGTATATGACTTATGTGTTTGGGAATAGACACAAAGGCTATGTTTCCTGTACATAAAAGGCAAAGGGTTTGTGCTAAAAAAAATGAACTTGTCAAAAATAATACTTGAATTTAGAAAGAAAGAGATCTTAGACTACTGGATTTCAAGCTTTACTGTGTAAACAATTCTATTAAGTTCTCATAATACAGGAGATTGAGACATATATCAGTGGTTGACTGTTTAATCCACGTTTGACTTAATATGGAAGCTAGCTTAGTTACATCATCTGAGAGAACTTTCCTAAAATAAATTAATGTAAACATAGTATCAGAAAAAAAGAAATTTATATTGGTAGGTAAATTTCCCCCATTTAAACATCCTGAAATTCATTTTTGTCTTTAAACACATTTTGATTGCATTTATTAATTATTCATACATAGGATTCAATGTTGTATGTCCATACAGCATGTAATAATCAAATCCAACCTACCTTTTGTACTCAATCATGTCTTATCATTCATAAAAGTTAGTAATCTGATTTTTGCATTGTTTTTTCTTCAAATTGGATAGTCTTGCTCAAATATAGGTACATCCTTCTAGATGTATGTCTTGTTTTCAAATTTGTAATACTTAAATATTTTAAGCACAAATTATATACTAAAATCATATTCATAAAACAGCTTTGTATCTTTGTGACTAAAAACCAAGGAAGAAAACTATTTCTATTTTTTAAATACTCAACCATCTATGATAATTTTATAAAATGACACTAAGTTGAAAAATCAGTTGCCTCCTGAATTTTATGTCCCAGAGACTTGAAAGAAAAAGAAGGCTGGGGAGCAGTGAAGGATGAAAATAAAGCTTCTTTTATTCCAACCAAAAAAAGCTGTACTTAATTGTTTTGTTTTTCCCATGTCTTAAAAAGGTCCCAGCTTGCATTTTTACCTGTTACAAACTCATTTGATTGGAACTCAGTGAGTTGTCATGGGTGAGAGCAGAAAGCTTTCAGATTGACACAGAGAATGAACAGCAAAGACAATGGAATCCTGCTGGCAACCTGAAAGAAGCTAAAATTTTTATTCAACAACATGTGAGGCTATACACCATTTTTAGCAGCTTGAATTATCAAAAGAAAACTTTATCCTTTACTTACTAATTTTCACTTTTTTCCTTAGGATAAATTAAATGCGATAAAATTGGAAGAAAAACATCAAACTGCCTATAAAAGACTTTTTATATTTTATATGTTTAACCCTACTTGGTGGCTACAATGAGAAAATGCACACAAGTTGAATTTAATCCAAATCATCTTCAAATTCGAATTAAGATAAAATACTCCTGCAATATATAGTGCTCCAATATCTTTCCTTTAATGCTGTTTTAGATAAGTGAGATAAAGCCCACTTGAAAAGCACTGGCTACTTAGGTATTAAACATAGACAGTAAATTCACCTTTCTAAATTGCCCTATTTATTATATTTAATTTTCCTTCTGTAATTAGGAGCACTGAAATACACATTCATAGTTGCTTTCTTTTGGCAGGGTTCTTTCATTACTGTCCCTTTTCCTTACATAATGTCCTGCAGCAGCTGCTCTATTATCATGATGCTTTTCTTCAGTTTTTTTTTCCAATGGTTTTGCTAGCACAAATAATTAAAACGTACTTACTTTCCACTCCTTTGGCTGAAACTAAGAATGCTCTGGGTGTACATGTATGAGAGTGTTATGGGGAACATGCTGTTGTGGAGGGGAGCTGAGTTGTTTGCTTCTTTTTGTTTTATTTCTGAACAGTGACATATTGATGTTTCAGATAATAAATCATTCCAATTTGTTCATGCCCACAAGCAATGGTTTTAATCTTCATTTACGACTTGCAAAGTCCGTTTTGTTAGAAGCATTTGATAAAATACTCAATTACCATTTTTTACACTGTAGTTCAACTGCTGTGCTGATAAAAGGCTCCAGCTCAGAAGATAAACTGCAAATAATTCCTGAAGAACAAATGTCAGAGGCGGTATACAATGAAGAGGATTTTTTGAGCAGATTATTCTATCACCAATGTGACAGGGTGGTTCAATATTTATTTTGTTGAGAATGTCATTTAAATATTGCTTGACACCTGCTCCCTATAGTCACATACTCATCACATTACAATTTCAAGGAGTTTAAAAGTGAGATGTGACTCTATGTTCAGTAACAAAACAAGAAACTCATATACAACCCAAGAAGAGAATACATGGCTTCTATATGCAAAATATTTAAATAAGTTTTTCAGTTCTGTGGGTTTCTGCAACAGAAAAAAAATACATAAACGTCAGCATCTACACTTGCCGTAGTCTCTCATGTATTTATTTTTGAGATCTTCGCTTATAATCTGACCAATGAGTACCAGCCTCTTAATCAATTAAATTGAACTTTTGTAGGTAATCTGCTGTTGAAAATTTTCACTTCTTCCACCCTATTTTAATCTCCTCTGTTTGCAGATAACATGATTCATTGGCTGAGAAGGTACCTCACATTGCAGAAAGCTAGAATATGCTAACTTTGCTTAATGTTAATGGGCTTATTAGATCTACCCTCATTTGCTCAGGTTAAAAGTTCCTATTAAGAGCACAACAACAGACGATAGCCACCATTTCAAATATGTGCCTCACAATACAAAGTACTCCATTAAACCTTTTCTTCACAGGAGTTCCTCTCCATCCCCCATTCTACAGTCAATCACCTTCAACACTTTTAAATCCAAGGCCTTTTGCCATGAACTTTAAAGCTAGATGATGTCTCTAGGTACAATCAAGTTGTAATTCCTAATTTCCTCTTTGGCAAAGTAGTGGGAAATGGAGTAAAAAAGAAAATAACTGAGAACCATTAGACGAAGAGAAACTAAAAATTCACCCACCAGATTTTGTTTTCATTTACAATGTTTTAATGCTGTGGATTTATTTTCCACTAAATCTCCTTAGAATGTGTTGTTATATTGTCCCAGAGATTCAATACACAATACATATTTCCATAAACTGGACAAAGGATTTTATATCTTTTAAAATCATAAGAAAGTGTAGTATTTCAAAAAAAGTGTAAAGATATCTTACCATTTACTTGCTAGTACTTAATTCCTTGGCCAGAAGAACTTCACTGAAGTACACAATAGTTCTGATATAAAGAACAGCTGGATTTGAGCCTTTGGCAAAGGGTAATGTGGACAATAAATCTAATCTAACCTGTCAGCAAGGTAAAGCAAATAATGCGTATTATAGATGATGTTAAAATGGTGGTCCTGAGCTAATAATTGAACTAATGTTGTAAATGATAAAGCTCAACTATCCTGTAGTAGACCCCTCTCCATTCTCTTCTTCATAGAATGCACATTAACTCATAACCTTTCTATTACACTACTGCAATTCCTAAACAGAAGAGGACATGGAATTATGAGTAAGCCTTTAGTGACACAATTCTTTAAGTTCAAATCCTCATAAATTAACTTTTAGATGAACTCATAATTTCCATTCCCAAAATGAGTATAACAATACTTTGTTGAGAAAGAAGGGGTATTTTTAATGAGTTCTTTGGGGCATCTAAAAGGACTTATGGGACATGATTCAGTGAGTAAAAGTTCTAGATGCCTAAGCCAAATGACCAGAACTCTAAACCTACATCACATAAAAATTTGTTGACAAACAAAATGAATTCAATGGTGTTGCTGAAGACTTTCATCTCTCATCATTGTGCTTTGTTTGTGCTGGGTTTTATTTCATTTTATTTTTGTCTTATTGTCTTATTGTCTTATTTTACGTTTGTTTAATTGATTTTGCATTGTGGGGTTTTTAAGTATGTGTGTTTCTTGGTTTTATTTCTATTGTCCTTATAGCTTTGTTTATATCTGCCTGTTTAATTATTTTAAAGAGAGAAAATGAATATAAAGCTGAGTGGCTACTGAGGTGTGGGGAGTCTGAGAGGAATTAGAGAATGGGAAAAAAAACAACGAAAATTTTAAGAAAGCATTTTTTAATTAAGACAAATCAATGTACTGTCATACATCAGCAATCTCAGTACTCCTAACTGCAAGATAGGAGATGGAGACATAAGAAAGCACAAACTCAGAGTCCACCTATCTGGATTGTGCGACACAGCAGAAGAAAGACCAAAAGATCCTGCCTCAACAAAATGGACAGCAAAATGATGCCTAAAAGTTGCCTTTAGACCTCCACATGCATATGAGCTTACCAACACCACAATGACACACAAAGAAATACACATAAACACACAGAGAAAAATAGATGGGAAGAGAAAGAACAAATTTAAATCAATATGAAAGGATCTGATAGGGCTGAAGAGATGGCTCAGTTGACAAAGCCTTTGCCTTGCAAAATGATGACATGAACTTTAACCCCAGGAGCCATATTTTAAAAAACTAAGGTGTTCCCCACTGCTAGGAGTCTTAGCAAGGGTTTCCCTCATATATTCATGGGAGTTTCCATTGAAGTAAGAGCTCATCCCAGAGATGTTCCCAGATTCATTTGTCTTTCACAATATTCTCTCCCTCCATCTTGTCATACCTGACTCTTCCTGTTCCAATGCCTACCCCCTAATTCAAACCCTTCCCCCATTCACCTGTGATGTCTATTTTATTTCCCTTTCTCAGGGAGATTGATATGTCCTCCCTTGAGCCTTCCTTGTAAATTATCTTCTCTTGGTCTGCAGATTACAGCATAGTTATAGCTAATATCCACCTATAAGTAAGTACATACCATGATTTTCTTTCAAGACCTGGGTTCCTTTACTAAGAAAGATCTTTTCTAGTTCCATCCATTTGCAGCAAATTTCATGATGTCATTATTTTTAACAGATGAGTAATACTCCATTGTGTGAGTGTACCACATTTTCTTTATGTATCTTCAGGTGATGGATGTCAAGGCTGTTTCTAATTTCTGGCTATTTTGAAAAAAGCTGCTAAAACATAGTTGAGCAAGGGCCCTTGTGGTATGATGGAGTATTCTTTAGTTATATGCCCAGGAGTAGTATAGCTGGGTTTTGAGGTAGGTTGATTGCCAATTTTCTGAGAAACTTTCATATTGATTTCCAATGTGGCTGTACAAGTTTGCACTCCCACCAGCAAGAGAGGAGTGTTCCCCTTGCTCCATATCTTCTCCAGCATGAGCTGTCTCTCATGTTTTTGATCTTAGCCATTCTGACAGGTGTGAGATAAAATCTCAGAGGAGTTTTAATTTGTATTTTCCTAATAGCAAAAGATGATAAACATTTCTTAAGTGCTTCTGAGATACATTTCATTTCTCTGTTGAGAATTCTTGGTTTAGATCTATACCCCACTTTTAATTGGATTATTTGATTTGTTGATGTCTATTTTCTTGAGTTCTTTATAGATTTTGGAAACCAGCCCTGTCAGATGTGGGGTTGATAAAGATCTGTCCCATTCTACAGGCTGTCATTTTGTCCTATTGAAGATGTCCTTTGCCATACAGTAGCTTTTCAATTTCATCAGAGCCTGAAACAGCCATCTTCTATAACCTGGTAGGACTCCCATTGGAAATATTTGGATCCCAACCCAGCTAAATACCATCTACCTACAATGTTTCCAGGGTAAAGTGGAGCAAAAATTACAGAATAAGGTAACCAATGACTCCTCTAGCTTTGGGTGATGAGAATGAGCCCACCCTTAACAGTGAATGGAAGGACGTGACTCAGAGTATGGCAGACCAGAGACAAAAGGTAGAACAAAATGTGACTGGAAAACAGGTCAATGACATGATTCCTAATGATATTCTGATATACTCATAGAAAGTCACCCATACCAAACATTAGAATGACCCAGGAGAATCCGGTGGAGTAGTGGGAAAAGGATTATGGGAGCCAGAGAAGACAAGAGCATCACAAGAAAACCCACAGGATCAAGTAACCTAGTCTGATAGGGGCTCAAAAAGAGAGAATCACAGAGAACTTGCATGGAATTGACCTAGGTCCTCTACACATATTACAGTGATGTCTTCTTGTGGAGTTCCTAACAGTGGGAGCAAGGGCTGTCTCTGAATCTTTGAGGACCTTATTCCTCCTACTGGGTTGCCTAATCCAGACTTAATAGAAAAGGATGTTCCTATTCTTACTGAAACCTGATATGCCGTGGCTATGGAAATTCAAAGGAGACAGGCCCTTTTCTGAAGAGAAAGGAGAAGTGGATGGGTAGATTGGTGTTAGGGTAGAAGAACTAGGAGGAGAAGAAGGAAGGAGAGAAAACTATGATCAGACTGGGAGAAATTAATTAATTAATTTTTAAAATAAAAAATGGGTGTGTGAAATATACTTGTAATCTCAGAACTGGACAGGGAAAGACAGACATATGTCAGGGGATCACTGACCAGAAAAATGATTGTTTTTGTTAAGCAAAATGCATTATATACATATAAGAAATTCTTAATTTAAAAAAGATTGGAGGTATTTGAGCTGATAGAAATGTAGTAGAAGTCAGTTGAAGACATTTGCTTTAAACTTCTCACATTTTACCAAAAGTTTTATATACTCTTAAAAAGTATCATTCTCAACTTTAAGTCATTCCAAGTAAGACAATATTTTAGTAGCAGGATACCATGTGTAAAACAATATGCTAGATGGTTAATTTCTCTCCTCTGCCCCAGTTACTAAGTTTCAACTTTTGCTTTTCCCTCACTTTTCAAAATATTAAACATAATGAATCATTGTGTTTCCAACTCTTTTTTTTTAATTTTCCCCGTCAAAATCCTGTAGCACAATACAGACATCATTACTTTTCTGCTAGCATAGTGAGTCCTTTCGTCATGCCTGAAACAGCTACAATACAGAGATTAAATACAAGCTATATTCACATAAATCATTGAATAAATGAATCATGAAATTAATATGTAAATTGTGTGTTTAACCTCTATTTATACAGCACTGTCTGTCACTATGTTGTAAATCTAAAACTAATTGCAAATTCACAACTCTGCAAAAAGAACAGCATGGTAAAAGCTTGACATATTTATTAACTAAATGTTGAACTACATTGAATAAGTAATTAACAGCCATGCCAGAACAGGGACAGAAAATTATATTTAAGCACAGATGTCACCTGTATGAAGCAGCTTAAACTATTTCAGATCAGATTTTTATATTAATCAAAGATCACTGCTATTTAATTTTCACAGATAAATCTGTTCCATTTATTCATGATTTCATTAGACATTTCCTCTTTAAAAATATTCGTGACATGATGCACAAACTCATTCAGAGTACACAAAAAGCTTCTCAACTCACTCAGCATATTATAGATTGAGAAACAAAAAGCAAATTCTGTATGTATTTTAATAATATGCAGAATAAAATTATTTAAGTGTTTAATGGGTTATGTCATCAAAATATGCATGCCTACTAAATTGTTTTGTTTGAACAACTTTTAACATGAAGCTGACATGTAAATATATGCAGAAGAAAATGTATTAAGCAGAGTAATAGTAATAGTATCCTCATATATATAATTGCTTTAAAATGATATTAACTGCTCTATCTACAACATGAGTTTCTAATACAATGTTAGGTTTTTAATTGTTAGTATGTAATTTAACAACAGAAATTAATATTAAAATGTTTACAACTGATAACCAAGATTGCAATGGAAACTTAGACTCATTCCAATTGATATTGTACATGTGAAAAAGATATAGATCACAGTTCGTGAATTCTCTAACCCATTGAATCTGGGTGACCACTACCATACAAAGTGCAAAATAAGACATTTTAAATTCATCTAAAGAGAACTCTTTTGCAGAATTTTACATTTCAATAAGTGTGTGCTTTCTGTTTCCTTGTATCTTTCTTTTAAATATTTATTCTATATACTATTAAATTTTTTAACCTGAAAAGTTAAGTTAGCAAATTTGAAAGATATTTTAGTTGTGTTAATAGATCAAGAATATGTAACACATAATTTCTTATCCTGGAATTTTTTTTGCTCAGTATTTAAAATTGTCAATAGCAGCCACCCATCCTTATGGATATCTCATATCAAATTATTCATAATATCTTGCATGATTAGCCTAATAACAAGTGTCACACATCCTGAAGAAAGCTGGGTGGATTAGCATATTGTATGTCTGTGAAACTTTTGAAACTTTAAAAGCATCTGAACGCTACTAAATCTGAATCCATTTCTGGGGAATTTCTATACAAACTAAAGCAAATTCCAAGAGCCCAAGAATCCTGAGGACAAATTATGAGACAAAAGAAAAACAAATAGAACCAAAACCATAAAATAGAACTAGAACATCAATACTTTATAGAGATACTGCATAGTATAGTTATAGTACAGTGATATGAATGATTGATTTGCCTTTTATTTCTTACATACCAAGAAAAAGAGAAGAACCAATATAAATTATTGGTTTCATTTACATATGATAAGTGCACGAGAGCCAATGGCAGGGAGAAAAAGACAAGGAAAATAGCAAGAACATTTAGAAAGGAAATGCCTATAAACTCCATATGTGGATAAAATATGATAAAGTAATAAAGAATTTAGCATAGTGATCCTACCATAATCATTGTCTTAAAACTTTTAACTTGGATTAGAGTAATGATAATTGAAATAAAACAACAATGCTAAATTTACTTTATATATGCACATCACTACAATGGTTAAGCCTTTTATAAACATTTTTTGTATGAAGAAGCACTCATGAACTGAAGATTATTTATAGCATAGCTTAAGTATTCATAATGTAAAGTTAAATGAATAAAAAACTAACAAAAAATTTCACATCTTATATTTTCTTTTTAAGTAAATACACTAATATGCATACTTAAGAACTGAATGAATACCTCTGGATTGTTTGAGTGGCAATATCATAGATTTAGAATTGAGGCTAGATAATTACTAAAATATTTCCTGTATGTGCTACTTTTATAAGCAGAATACTCTTCCCTCAATTTTCCCTCAACTTCTCTCTCTCTCTCTCTCTCTCTCTCTCTCTCTCTCTCTCTCTCTCTCTCTCTCTCTCTCTCTCTCTCTCACACACACACACACACACAAACACACACACTGAGTGAGATCAAGAAACCCCTTTATATGCAAGACTACAATCTTTCATTACCATTCTTAAATGTTTATCTTGGGATTATTTCCTGCCATTTTACATTTTATTTATTTAATTTAACACAGTTATGAAAAGACTAAAACATGAAAAAAACATGTAACAAAATGACATAGCAAGATAAATGGCAATATTTTATATTGGGGCATTTTTTCATTGAGATTCTAGCATTTAATGGCTGTGCCATCTCTGGAGCCTTGAATTTTTATAAATCCAAAAGACAAAAAGATTTTCACACTGTCTTTTGTCATTCAATCTGATGCAGTATGCTGTTCTGTTTGTTGTATATATACTAAGAAAGTCAGCTTTACACATTGATGTGGGAATGCCTTTATATATGCTGTGAATCTCAATCTTTAAATAAAGGAGCTGTTTTGGGCCATGACAGGCACCATAGAAGAAGTAGGAGGAGGAATCAGAATAGGTAGGAAAGGAAGGGCGGAGTCAGAGGCAGACTGAGCTGAAGCCCAAAAGAGTAACATTTAAGGAACATAGGAGAGCCACGGGCCATGTGGCAAACAGATTAATAGAAATGGATTGATTTAAGATATAAGAGCTAGCTAGCAATGTGCCTGAGCCATAGACCAAACAGCATAAAGTTAATATAAGCATCTGAGTCATTTATGGGGGCCTGAGTGGCGGTGGCTGGTGGCTAAGGGGTCTGGCAGGCAAGGTCTGGGCCTCTGGCCACCCGGGACCAAGAAACCACTTTGCTATAACACATATATGTACTTTAATTAGAAAGTATTCTGGATTCCCATTGGAAACATTTTTAGGGCCTTCAGGAGTATCTTAAATGATATGAGAATACTACCTTAATTTAACCCATTATTTTCTAAAGTTTTTTTTTCCCCTGTAATTGTATAATGGTGGAGAATAGTAGCATTATTTTTAGGAAATAAGCTCTGCTTTGCCTTTCTGTCAAAATAGAATATGCAGAGTACCATGCTGCTCTTTTGGGAAGTTATAATTTGGCATTTAATGGCTGACAAGTATTTTGATAAACTAGATCAATTAGTATTATCACTGATGTTCTAAAGTTTCCCTACAAATATATCTCCATCAATATTTCATGCTTTTCCTGATAAATTGCACATCTTGTTATATGTTATACTCTTTTCTCCTTGAAGTAAATTTCTATGTGAATGCAATTTTCCAGCAATGAAAAATATAAAATAACAGCTGGGATGCTTAACAGTAAGAAAGATTTGATTGTTCATTTCTACCTTTGCTAATAATCTCCCCTGAGCCTCTAGGCATGTCACATAATTGATCTGTGTCTTAAGTAATGATGATACACTTGGAACCCTCCCAATATCATTAATTTAACATGAATTCTTAACTGTAATTTTTGCTTTTGAAATTAGGTATGCTTCCTTGTATTTTGTTATTTGGCATGCAGTTCATTTTGCTATCTTGATGCCTCAAAAGGATGTTCACTAAAATAGCAATGTAGTTCAATCAATTTTACATAAAACTTTTCTTTATATCCTCATTTTATTGTTTTAAGGTAAGTATTTAATACATAGATTAACTTAGGCTGGTTCAGAGGCAGCTTAACATTTTTAAAGTACCTATTATACACAAGGCATTGTGCTAGGTTCTCCTTACATGTGAGCTCGTCTAACAGGTAAGAATAATTTTTCTGAGATTATTCATCAGTCTCATCTTCAGAGACAGTGTCCTGTCCCAAATTAAAGCTTTATTTACATGGAAGATGTGGTCCTCCAGATATCAAAACATAGTCTCTCCATGGCTTGCTACTTACTCTAATACCCCTAAACAAACATTAAGAAAGCTAAATTTATCTTTCATCGGAAACCCAGAGTGTGAACCTGTTGAAAGCTTTATAGGACTAACTTAGAAATAAAATAGGAAACAATTTATATCAAAGGGAGCCGAGTATTATCATAATCTACCTGTTCTGCATTCTGGAGTGGAAAGGAATTGCTAAAAGGGTGAATTTTTTCACCTGAAGTTTAAGCCAGAGATTGGCACTATCCTATTTGCCTGTTCCTGGTGGAGATTTATGTTGAAGATATAACACTTTCTCCTACTTTTTTGTTTTCATTCGTTCCTTGTCTCATCCAACATTTCATTCTGGAAAGGAGAAAGAGCTGCTCATCTCAGTGGCAGGAAAAAACAATCTTCGATTTATAACATGCAGGAGTCCATCACTGTGATAGAGCAATCTTTCCCCTGGACAATTCCCCATTACTGAAGCTGATGCCTCCTTGCCCTGATGTTGCTTCCGCACTGATCTGTCAGTCCCAACAGCAGGGAAAATGGCAACACCTGCCCCTATGTACATTTTTCATTTTTATCTCAGAAAAACTTGTTTTGTAGGTTCCTTAAGCAAAATTCAAAACATGCTTTCAACAGTTTTGTTTTATAATTTCCTCTCTTATTTAACAAACATATGTGTATATGTGTGTTTGTATGTTACTATATATTTCAGTAACATATTATATACTTGGCAGACTCTCTTAGATTGTATTCTCTCACCATCCTTCCCTTTCTTAAAACTGCTTCCTTGGTACTGATGAAGTATAACAAAAAGCTACTAAAAAAGCATCATTTTTGAATACTTTGGGGACAATGAAGTAGAGATGCCTAAATTACTGTTAGGAAGTCACTAAAATAAATGCAAGACTGTTGGTGTCACCAGTCTACTTGGTCTAGCTGGATTCAGTTGTAATGTTTGATTTTAGAATACAACATAAATTATTTACTGATATAATTTGATTTCAAATGATACTTAATGGCAAGCAGGGAGAGAGACAGACAGACAGACATACACACACATACATGCACACACACACACACACACACACACACACACACAGAGAGAGAGAGAGAGAGAGAGAAAATGAAAGAGAGAAACAGATGAGAATCTCAAGTTTCTAAAAAATTAATAAATAAGAGAAAGCAATTGATAGGGAGCTTACAATAAGTCTGGAGACTGTGTTTACCTTTCTTTGGAAAAGATAAGATTAAGAATGTTAAATTGGCACTTGCATTTTTTTATAGAATGGTCAAATTCATTGAAACAGGCAATTATCAGAAAAGTCAATTTCCCCTTGCTCTGAAATGTAGGTGCTGTACTGAAAGTAAAACACATTCTAATGAAAACTGGTTGCCTTGCAAAGGACTGACACTACCACCCACATAGCAAGAATGTCTTCCAGACTGATCCCTTTTAATGCAGTATTCCTTGCTTTGTAATATTCATAAAACCCACTTAAAATGCAATAAATCTTATAAAATGATTCTTTTGGGAAAAAGTAAGCATACTGTCAAAAAGTACAAATAGAATAATATGCAGCTAGATTTGAGAATTCCTTTCTACTATCATTCAATTAATATGAAGTAAACGTAGAATCCAGTCAGATCTCTGGGTGGCTTATATGGTATTTACAGACTTATCTTATCTTTATCTTTCCCCTCCATCCCAAAGCTATCTTGTTTTCAAAGAACCATCTGGTTCTTAAGTTAAAGACAAATGCAAATAGCGTATAAGGCAAAAAATGGAGAAAGTAGAACATCCTTCAGAGAGTAAATTATTTACCTATGGTCGCTTAAGAATTTCTTAATAATTATAACTTAAACCTTAAAAGCCTATTATTTACCTCTTCTGTCAAAAAAATGGTTTATAATTCTATATGGTAGAGCTAGTTAGGTGTTATATTTGAATCTCACCAAACATGGAGAATGGTTTTGAGAAATTATTAGATCTACACATGCAGAAATACAAGATTAGTAGATAGATATATGATAGATCAATACATAGATAGAAGATAGATAGAAAGAAAGAAAAGATAGGTAGGTAGGTAGGTAGATAGATAGATAGATAGATAGATAGATAGATAGATAGGTAGGTAGGTAGGTAGGTAGGTAGGTAGGTAGGTAGGTAGGTAGGTAGGTAGGTAGGTAGATAGATAGATAGACAGACAGACAGATGGATAAATAATGACTTGAACAATAGCACAACTAGTTGAGAAATACAGCCAGACCTGGAAAGAATGAGAAACAAATGTAATTGGGGTGCATTGTATGACACTCTGAATAATAAAAAAGCTAATATGTTGAGGAGAAAGAAATCAGTCTTTTAAGAGGTGAAAAAAATTATTAATGAATGATAGAGAAGACCCCCAAAGACACTGCAGCATTTCTTAATATAATGTACTATGTATATTTTCTATTTTTGCACCTTTGACATTTCCAAGAGACAGATCTCTTCTAAAGTCTTGTTTAAATTATTTGCACATTTTCACACACAACCATATCTTACACAAAATTTTAATGCTCAAAGAGGACCCAGGCATACTGCAGAGCTGTGAAGTGAAGCAAAATCAGCCTGTGAGGCCTGCAGCATCTACAAAGTTTGGAGTCAGTATTCCTACAGGAAAGTGTGCTTTGTACAAACTAACTAAAACCTTGCTTCAGCTCCATCAACTGATTTCAAAGTAGACCAAATGCATTTTTTAAAAAACATAGAAATAAACCAATGGCAGCACAGCTTTTACAATAAATGTTATGATCAATTCTGAAGTCTCAGGTGTTACTGCTTTATTTACCTTTAAGGGCAGCTGTAATAAGCCAGAAGGATCAATATTATACTATCTTTATGCATTCACTGTAAAATTACTATGGATTCACTGCATTATTGTATTTCAGAGTTTTATCAATGGTATTAACTTTAAAAACTAAATAAAACTTATTTGGAATAATATAACCTACTTTTTCTGTCCTTGAAATTTTGTGTCTACCTACAAAGACAATTTGTAATAGGAATATAGATAACTCAGAGAACATTTCAGAATTTATAATACATTTAATAAAGAGAATACAAAGATATATAAAAAGAAATGTGAAGTGTGGTGATACATTACATATTTAATAAAACCAATCTGGAATATCAGAGAAGAGATCTACTCACAGTCAATCCAGAAGGATCAGAGAGTGGTAATTCACACCTTTAATCCTAGCATAAGGAAAGACCTGGAGTGATGTGAGAATGTCTTTCTGTATGCTGTGAATATCAGTCTTTAAATAAAAGAGCTGTTTTGGCCCATGACAGGCACCATAGAAAAATTAGGCACAGAAATCAGAATAGGTGGTAGGAGGGCAGAGACACAGGCAGATGGAGCCAGTTGCCCAAAGAAGAAGCATGTAAGGAACACAGGTGAGCCACAGGTCATGTGGCAGGACAGATTAATGGAAATGGGTTGAGTTAAGATCAAAGAACTAGCTAGCAATGTGCCTAAGTCATAAGCCAAACAGCATGAAGTTAATATAAGTGTCTGAGCCATTTGGGGGGCCTAAGCAGCAGCAAACAGCTAAGGTCTGTCTGCAGGTCTGTGGATCTGGACCTCTGGCTGCCCAGGGCCAGGAAGCCTCATTGTAACAGATGGCATCCCAACGTGGACTGAACACCCACATAAAGCCTGGGAAAGATTAGAAAAGGCTCTAGATCATAGAAACTGAGCCAAAGCAGCTTCCAAATTGTGTATTTGAAGCAGGTCATTATACAGAGATAGCATGGCATTCAGGCTACATTCAAAATGTCGCTGGTGGACTGGTGGCACGAGCATAAGCTGCAACCAGGCCAGTTCCTGAAGTCTCACAAAAGACTTGATGGCATGTGATTGATTTAAGGTTTACATTTATATTAAACAAATAGGAAACAGAGTCAAAAACTATTTTTAGCAGCAGCATTTCTTGGGTCTGCTCTGTTTGTTGGTGGTGAACAGAGACACAGCCCCTTTAAGAGAAGTTACTGATTCAGCTTTATCTGCAAAACTGTGTGGCTCTTTAAGAGAGTGTGAGTATTTTAAAAGCTTTTCTTGTTGTAAAATGATTAAGGATTCACAATAAGACAGATTCAGATGAAAAAAGCCTGTAAGTAGGTTACAATGTGTGTAAAATGTTCATAGGTTTCAGAGAGAATAGAAAGAAGGTAGAGAAAGTCTGTAAAAAAGAGAAATAGAGTAATAAAAATATAATAAGCCATGTAAAGATGGAAAATAGACACAAAATGTGGATTAAGGTCATTATTGTGTTTTCTTTATTTTTTTTTAACTGTTAATGAGCTAACTGCAGAAAGACAATTGATTGCAAAGGCTGCTAAGTTAAACAAGAATATATATTATGTATCTTAATTTTGAAATTTGTGTCTAAGAATTTATTGCTTTGGAAGAAGTCTGCTTTTGTTTCCACAGAAGATGAGAACCTGTGGATTGCTTCTAGGCAAATATGGTTTCATCAACCAAGACCACCTGAAAATTCTCTGATGGGAAGAGATGGCCACATCAGTTTCAGGGCTGCAGACTAATATGATCCATTCTCAAGAATCTGAAAAATTACCAATATCCCTTAATCAGCAGGAAATAGTAATGGAAAATTATGCCCAAAGTCCCAAAATATTGTTTATAAGTGTTTTCTTCATTATAAATTGTTAATGGTCATAGTTAATGTCTTTCTAAGAAGAAAAGGGGGATATGGTATATGAGTGATTTTTAAAAATTAGATTATTGAATTTACTTTAATCCAAAAATCAGTTGTTATTCCCAAAATGTTTTACATTGGTATGGATTTGGGTTTATTGATATAAATTTAAGGTCAATTTTGTTGTGCTGTATGTATTTTTCTACTCTTGTTTAAGGTATGATGTTCATGTAACCGATCAAAATTATAATGTATAATAAGAAATGTAGATTAATAGTCACCTATGATAACCAAACTTATGTTATTTAGAACTTTTTAGGTATACAAAGGTATGTTTAAATTATATGGGTAATCTTCAAACACTTTAAAGACCTACAGAATATGACATTTAAAATAATTTTAAGAACTTAGACTTTTCTGGACAGTGAGACAGGTCTATTCATGGCAGCATCAATTTACTTTAATAGAAAAATGGGCATCAAAGACACTCCATATGGAGTTTACTTTCTTTGTGACAGTTGTTAGTCACTGGATAAGAACCTGTTCTTGTATTGACTGCTTGCCAGTATGCTGTTTAAACTGTACATGTAGGTTCCATAGGAAAATGACCTCTAAACTTTGGCAGAACAAGCTGAGATGGTCTTCAGGTTCCTGCTTTGCAGAGAAAACTGTCAGACATTCTTTAGGGCTTGAGGAGAAGCAACTGATGAATGGGCAGAGCATATTTCTTGCTTCACTGAAATGAAAAGAGACTCTGAGCCTGTAGGCTGAAAATGGATGCCCCAACTTTGTAAAGGAACTTTGGGTGACTGTCCAGGCAGTTAGGTGTCATCTCTGTCATTCCCAGATTTTGGAAATTGCTTGCACTTCAGTTTACTTGGGTAAATATTATATCATACTGTGGTGTTTAATGTAGTTGAAGATTAGATAGTTATGGGTACAGTTTTTCTTAGCTATTTTAAAAGGTATATTAGATATGAAACTTTAGATTCATAGGATAAGGTAGATGATTTTCTTTAATTTTGTTGAATACAACTAGACTAGATATTGTAACTGTAATTCTTGCTTGATAGCTATTTTATTATATGTAATTTTGCTATGTTAAAATTGAAACCTTCCTTTTTGATTAGACAGAAATGGGGAGATTATATGGGAATGTCTTTCTGTATGCTGTGAATATCAATCTTTAAATAAAGGAGCTGTTTTAGCCCATGATAGGTACTATAGAAGAAGTAGGTGGGAAATCAAAATAGGTAGGAAAGGAATGGCAGAGTCAGAGACAGATTGAGCCAGCCACCCAAAGAAGAAACATGTAAGGAACACAGGTGAGCCATGGGCTACATGGTAGAACCGATTAATGGAAATGGGTTGAGTTAAGATGAAAGAGCCATAGGCCAAACAGCATGAAGTTAATATAAGTATCTGAGCCATTTTGGGGGGCCTAAGAAGCAGTAGGTGGCTAAAGGGTCTGGGACTCTGGGGCAGAAGGTTTGTGGGTCTGGTCCTCTGACTACTGGGGACCACGAAACTATTTTGTAACACTGGAGTGATAACGTACATCTTTAATCCCAGCAGATCTGAGTTTGAGGCCATCTTGACTTACAGTGGGAGTTCCAGGCTCCCAGGCAGGCAGTGGTGGTGCCATGCCTTTAGTCCCATAACTACAGAGACAGAGATCTTTCTATGTTTCTGTGAGTTCAAGGCTAACTACCAAATAGTAGTAACCCACACCTTTAATCTTAACCAGGATGTAAAACAACTGGGTGAAGAAGGTATTTAAGTCAGGCATAGAAAGACAGCACACAGTAGAAGTGACAAGGAGCAGTGCAGAGGAAGCTAGAGGATAGCTGTGTGAGATCTGACTGTGGTATTTCAGCCTTTCCCTGAGATCTGGCTCTGAGTTTCCTTTATTACAACTAGAATTCATGCAACAGTGAAGTACTATTAAATACCAGAAATATGCAATATCAATGCTTATTTTCATAACTGAAATTAATTTTGTCTACATTTATATAGTAATATGGAGAAATTGTCCAAAAATATTGTTCTAATTGAGTTAAAAAATGTTTAGGTCCTTGATACGTATTGATAATTGCCTTGTGGTACCATAATAATTGACTAAGTTCTCAAATATACCCAGATAGTACACATAAAATGATCCCATTGATGACAATTTTAATTAGCTTTTTTTTTGAAAATCCACTTTCATAAGGACTTTGATGCTTTTGTCATAAATAGGAAACTGGTGTGTCAGAAAATTAATACTGAGGTGTTTTTTCTTAGTTCTCTCTCAAAATAAGACAGTATTTAACAGTGCCTTGAGCTGGCTGTTGTTCAAGCATACTTGTACTCCCAGGAGTTTTTTAGGGGCTGAAGAAGGAGAATCATGAGTTTGAGACAGAAATTTCTATAGTGACACTCTACTTCAAATTTATCCACAATTCCCACAGTCATGGCTGGCTGGAGCTCTGGAGAGCTCACTGAATCAAGAACAACCACTGGAGCTCCATTGGGAAAAGGAGCTAGGCCCTCCAAGGGTAGGCATGGGCAGTATGTGGAGCCTCAAGGGGTGGGATCAGACTGTGTTCCTGTGCATGGGCTGGCACTTTGGAGCCCGTTCCCTGAAGAGGCATACCCAGCCCAGCATTGACTTTGGGATGAGTGAATTGGACTTGCCTGGAGTGGATGTGCCAAACTGAGCTCATCCACCTTGGGACTTCATGTCCTTTGTGGAGGAGGGGATGGGGGATGGGAGCTAGGTTAAAGGCTGACTGAGAGGGATTAGGAGGAGAGAAGGGAGAGGGAGCAGGGGGATACATGGATAAAAAAGACCCTTCATAGAAAATAAAAAAGCAAAAATTTCTACATTTATTACATTATAATCTTTTTTATTCCCTTTAAAAATATTAATTTTTATTTTATAGTCTCATCTTTTTCAAAATATATATTAGGAAATGTAAAAAACTTTATTAGATATGACTGTATAATCCATATATAATACAAGTAATTAATGCATTTTTCTATGTTATTTTAATGATTTTTCCACAAATGATATATGTATTCATTTGAAGCTATATTATCTTTTTTCCTGTTATAACATTTGGTAGCAACTTCTCTGTCTTAGATATGTATAATAATATTATATGGTATTTAGAGAACATTACAAATTATTAAAACATTTTAATGCTTGTTTTATGATATAGAAAATGGTTAATGTGAACTCATTTTAAAGAGACAAGACCACAATCACACAATATCACAATTATACAAGGAAGCCCAAAACCAACGAAGGTAGTATAGAATTCATAAGTATCATCTTGTCCCAGTTTCCCAAATCATTAGGATCACAAGTATAAAGCACCCTTATTCCTTAGAAAACACCTATGTGCCATTTCCATTTCATCACTGATTTTATTAATTTGTGTCCTCTTTTTCTTTTATTGAGTTAAGCAAAAGGCTTATCAGTTGCATTAATTTTTTAAACAAATAACTATTTCTTTGATTCTCTATTTTTTTGTGTTTTGTGTTTTTATGATATTACTGTTGGTCCTGATTTTTTAATTTTTATTTCTTTCAAAAAATATGTAATACTTTGATCCTACTTTTATAGTTACTCCAACTCTTCCCAGATCCTTCCCACTTGCCTACCCACCTTATTTCATTTTCCTCCTTTCTCTAAAAAAAATAGGAAAAACAACAAAAGCACAAATATTAGAACAAATTAAAAAAATATAATACAAATAACAAACAAAAAGCATACACACACACACAAATTGATTCCGGTTTTTGTGTTAGCTAACTGATCCTTGGCATGGGACCTTCTCTGGAATGAAGTTGACATACCAAGTGATAGCCCACTCTAGAAAACTGATTTGTTTCTTTCCCACCAAGCATCCACTTTGGCCCTAATTTTGATTATTCCTTCTCATCTACTCTTTTTGTGGTATTATTTGTTCTTGTTTTTGGAAAGCCTTTATATGCATCATTTAATTACTAATATCTATTCTAATATGTATTTTCTGAACACAATAGCACAGTAGAAAATTTGAACTCATAGCATTTATGGCAGAATGCACTAGATGCTCATTAGCTCAAGCCAGAAAATATCCTTGCATGAAATGGTGTAGAAGGAGGCAAAGTCCTACCATTAGCTTAAGAGCTATTAGCAATTCATAGCTACTGGAAAAGAGACTCGGTTTTGTTTATATATGTAGTCCCTGATAGATCCACCATTCCCCTGGACATGATTCATTCACAAGAATATTAAGATAACACAAGTTATGGGCTGGAGAGATGGCTGAGCAGTTAAGAGCATTTGAGTGCTTTTCCAGAGACTGTGAGTTCAATTCCCAGCAACCACATAGAGGTTCACAACTGAGTGTAATTGGATCTAATTTCCTCTTCTGATGAGCATGAAGACAGAGCATCCACATACATAAAATACATGGATGAATAAGTGAATAGGAAGATTGGGGTGGAACTAATAGGAGCTGTAGGATAAAGGCTGAATATGACTAAAACACATTGCATGAAATACTCAAAGAATAAAATGTTATTTAAAATCACCAGTGTAACCTCCTATTTTTCTCCTTTCTTACTTTTGTAGTATACCTTGACTAAATAAAATGATGTATAATACCAAGTATGAGTGATATGTTGAAGTAGTATTCTTATACTCTCTTTTACGAAAACTATATTAATGTATTTGGAAACATCTACTAAAGTGTAGAATATGAATCAATACAGTAGTGCTATATTACACAACAATTATTTTCCACCAGCAGTCATGAAGACATTCACAAGAACACTCATAGATGCATCTTTCAAAATAGTCCCAACATTCATCACCAATAGAATGAATAAACTGTGATGTAAAATAGAATATTACATTGTAACAGATAGTACACTATTCTTACATGTAAAAACATTAATGAATCTCAAAGATATAACTACACAAAAAAAGGCCAGAGACAAAAAAATATATGCTCTGTCAGTCTACTTGTATTCAATAAACAATTATATAGTGACAAATGTTAAAATACAACTTTCCTTCTGATGATATCCATCAACAAAACTGATAAAATGGGCCATGTCTATAATCCAAGCACTCAGGAGACTGAGTATGAATTGTAAGTTCAGGGGTAGCCTAGGCCACATACTGAGAACCTGTCTCAACAAGTGAGAAAAAAAGCAAAACAATGACAAAATAAAAATGACTACAGATAACAAGGCAGTCACAGATGTGCTACCATTGTGAAAATTAATAAGGTTGGACACTTAAGATTTACATGTATTTTTTCCTTAAAAAAATGAAAAGAAAGTGAATGACCTAAAGCAAACATCAATTACCTAAAAGCTGGCACTGAAGATTACAATTTCTTGAGCTTATCATTATCATCTACATCAAGAATGGTGTAAACCACAGTGGATAAGGTTTTGGACTGTGACCTTACTGCTTCTCCTGTTAGAAGAGAAGTGGTACTAGAACAAAAGCCTAGAAATCCCTCTTTTTTACTTTGACCTTTAGTGTGTCTCACTTTTTAACAGTCACCCCATTAAATCTCATAAATATACACACACTAAAGCCACCCTGTCAATCTTACCATGATTTCCATTTGCTTACTTTTAAAATGTGTATATTTTAACTTTTTATCGAATTGTGATATAAAATTCAATTATCCCACTAATCAATTATCCCCAAAGAAGAAATTGTACAATCAGTATTGGAATGAAAAAAAAAAAAAAAAGCTCATAAGAAAAGTATCTTGTTTGTAAACAAAATAATTCCACATTCATCTGTTGCACTATTAGAGACACACATTCATTCACTATGTCTTGAAAACTATTATTGTGTCTGAATTCCTCTTGAATCCAAGTACAGACATAATCAGAGAGAAGCAATGAGCAATTTTACTATAGTAAATCCAATACAGATGTCAAATTTTCATTATATGAAGCTGGTACCATATGGGTAGTTTAATAAACAGGCAATGACTTTTATTCAAACATTATAAATATTTCTACTAATGTGTCATTCTCAAAGTATAAGAATAGTTTTAATAATCAGAAAAAAAACTCCTAGTTTATAATGAGCTTCTTTGTTATAAAACACTTAATTACTTCTTTCTGTGTCATGTGTCTAATACTGTAAAAATAATTAACAACTTCAAAATGATAAATAAAGCTAAATTTAAGTCAGAAAAAAAACAGTATTAAATCGAGGATGTCACCTTATTACTCAGGATTACTAAAAACGTACTGTGAATATTTCTTATACAAAGAGAAACCTTATGACTTTAAGAAAGAAATCCTGCCAAATTGCATATAAAGATATACAAAAATAAAGTCAATGAGGCTAAAAGACTCATTAGAAATAGGAGTGAAAAATAAGTTTTACTATGTGAGCCCACTAAAATATTCGTTACATAATAAAATTTCATAAACAGACTAATCATAACCAGAATGGCCAGAAGATGGGTTATTGTGATTAAGCAAAGTATGAATAACACAAGATTAAGATAAAAACTGCTTAACTTTCAAATTTTTATCCAAATCATTTTAAATTAATGAACCACACAGGACCCCACAGAAACACAAGGCCACAATTTTAAACATCAGTGACAATTAGAAAAAAAAAATGAGAGGATGTGCTCTTTAAGGTAAGGCCACTAAAGTTACTTTCTCCAGTATTTATGAAATATCTGAATGTACCTCTGTAAACAGCATTAGGGTTATCTTTACAGCTGGTAGGAATGGGCTCAAAAGCCTCTGGCAGGTTGTACAACTGCTGAGCCATTTAAGTTCTCCCCAAGCCCATTCTTAGCTGCGAATTATAGGAGGAAATAATGGAATGAAATTGTATTTTCTTACTTTAAGATATATTTTTTTAATTGAAAATAGATCCTTCTCTCATACAATCTACCCCAACTACAGTTTTCCCTTCCTCCATTCCTCCCAGTTCCCCCCCACACACACATCTATGTTCTCCCCCAGATAAACCCCTGCTCTGCTTTCTTTTCAGAAAAAAAGCAGGCTTCCAAGAAAAAACAGCCAAAGAAACAAAACAAGACACGATAAGATAAAGCAAAAGCTGCAATGAGGCTGGACAAGGAAACGCTATAGAAGGAAAAGGGTCCCAAGTGCAGGCAAAGGAGTCAGGGACACACCCGCTTTCACCGTTAGGAATCCCCCCCCCCCAAAAAAAACAAGTTAATAGCCATAACATATGCAGAATACCTGGTGCAGATAGATAAAAGCTTCACATTTTTAACTTCATAGTTCATTTACATACATTTTGTTTTTCTTGTTTTAAAAAGTACAGTAAATTATGTTTACAAATAACACTGATGATGTTTGATTAATCCTCAAGAAATCATATTATTTTATATTAACCTAAACTTAGATATAATACATGTAAATATGTGAATGTGTGTGTGTGTGTGTGTGTGTGTGTGTGTGTGTGTGTGTGTGTGAATATATGTGGGGGGAGCGTGTCAAGAGAAACACAATGGAGCAATGGTGACACTCATATCTGGGCAGTAATCAACAGCTGTCTAATTGAACATAATGCCCACTCAATGGAAAGGAAATCATTCCTGGTACCAGAAACTTAACAAACTTTCCAAGGCCAATCAGGTCATGGAGCTTAGAAGAGAGCCTACTACCATCATTTTCCTAAACAAACATAATTCATTATTCTCAACCCTCATCAGAGAAGATTTTCTTTATAATCAGAGACCATTTTAGTAAAACCACAGCAGATCAAAATGAAGACATCAACAGGTCATATGGAGCCCAGTCCCAATAGATACATCTACAACACAACTCCTGAACCTATGACTCAGAAAATAAAAAAAAAGGGGGGGGAAAGACTGAAAAAGCCAGAGGACCAGGAAGTCATCTGTGAGATCATTTCTCCTAGAAATGACAGAGAAGTTTTACCCATAACACCATAATATGGCTATGTAAACAAAACCTGAAAATTATAATGATAATGACAAAGAACTAAAGGAACCTAATGACTAAGAAAGGAGGAATCAGTCTATCCCACGGATTATCCCCTGAACTAGTTATCCAATCAAAATGATCAACTCTAAAATCATATACACACAAGCCACATTAAAGGAACCTAGGATGTTTTATTTATATAATTAGGTAATTATGCCAGGAGGTGGAGCTGATACCTAACACTGCCTGGAAGGCCAGACACCAGGGGCAGGAGACAGCCTGGAGACCCTGGATAGACCTGAACATGGACTTGCAAAAGAAAGTCAATGAAATAATTCCTAATTATATTTTTTCTATACTCATAGATTGGTGCATAGCCCAGTTGTCATTAGAGGGGCGATATCCAGCAACAGATGGGAGCAGTTGCAAAGACACACCCCCAAACACTGCAGTAGAAGAGGAAGAAGAAATGTAGAAGCCAGAGTGGCCAGGGGGACCAGGAGAAGATGGACCACAGAAGCAATTTATCAGGGACTCACAGAGATTGAAGCAGATTGTTTGGTTCTGTGCTAGGTCCTCTACATATGAATTATGGTACTGCAATTTGGTATTCTTGTGAGACTTCTAACACTGGGAGTGGCAGGTATCTCTGACTTTTCTGCCTGCACTTGGGACTTTTTTCCTTTTACTGGTTTGCCAGGTCCAGCTGTGCTCAGCCAGAGTTTGTGCTCGGTCTTTTTGTAGCATGTTTTTTGTTAGATCATGTTCAGTGGAAATCCCTGGAAAGTATGCTCTTTATTTTTTAAAGAAAAACAAGAATTATTCCCGGGGAGAGAAGACAGGGGGAAAGGGACTGTGAGGAGGGGAAGAATGGGAAAAGAGGGATGAAGGTTGTGGTGTAATATGACAGAAGAATAAAAGGTTAAAAAGTAGATGAGATTCTTTACTCCCAAACTAAATAAATGAGTGACTATGATAAAAATCAATGACAATTTCTCAAAAGTTCATAAAAAGACTTGCAAATTGTTAACATTAAAAGTATTTCCCCACATATAATGTAATGTATATCGACATATTAGAAGCATATGTTACACATATACCCACATTTTGGACTATTTGGCTCTTCTTTTTATGTGTCTATTTCTATAAAAGAAAAATATAGAATTATAAATAGATTTGTGATTTTGTAAGAAAATTTGGAATTCCTTTTGCTAGCATTTTCCTCTTTTAAAAATTCTTTACTAGAAAAAATGTATGGAAGTAATGTGATCCAGACTAAATCTTTAATCTCAAGTCAGTTCCGTAAGAGAAAGTTAGATCAGAGAGTATAATTTGCCTTTATCATACAGCTCATCTCCTATGTTGACAAAAGAAATCCTCATGTTAGTTTTTCTTGGATAGATGTGACCCCATACTGATATGACACTTTATTTTTTCAGCTGTGTAACAACACCATGAAACCATGTTTTTTTTTTTTTAACCTACATATCAGTCCCTGACATTTTTGCAATGATGGATGCAAATCTGAAGTCATTTAACAGTCAAATTTTTGTTGATTGCAAAATATATACGTGAATATTTTTATTGAATTACTAGGCCTATCTCTTCTCTGTTTCATAGATGCAGAATTCCCTTCACCTTTATAGACTTATCGGCAAAATTTTTGAACAGTTTAAAAAGAAAAAAATAGTTGTGACTTCTACAGTCCTTTATCTTATCCTTCTTTGATAACTATGTTTTTATTAAAGTTATTTCTTTCACTTCCACATAACACTTTTTTTCAAAGTGAGGGAAAAATTGTGCTTTCTTTCATCAATTAGACTATTCATCAGTTAAAATAATACAAGAAGTAGAATGTTTGGCATACTGATTTACTAACTGTTAGCTGTTACAGTTTTGTCCCATCACTTTGGATTTACAGTCTTCACTTAGATACCATCGTATTCAGCATACTAGCTTTAAATATCCCCTGTACAAAAAAGAGACAGAGTATTGCTACTGTGCCTTTAAAGTAAAGTAATAAAATACTTTGCTTGCCCTCCTTCATGTTCTTTAATTCTTGTTCTTATTTCATTTCAACTACTCAGAACAATTTCACCAGCCATTACCCTAGAATTAAACCCTAAAAGTGCAGCCCTTTTTTGTTAGTCATAGTTTTAACACACTTTACCTCCTTTTCATATGTTTTGGTAAAAAAAAAAAAATGACTAGTTTATAGCTACTTACTTTTGTTTAAGAAGAAACTTTGTAAATTACAAGATAAATTCAGCAGATAACATTCAAAGGCTTCAAAGTAATATCCACTTAGAAGAATTTTGCAGCATGTTTTGTAAACTGAAATAAGTTTATGTAAAAATAAAGTAATAGGAAAAAATCTCTCTTGGTAAATTCTAAAACTTGGCACATGTCACCTAGTTGTAGTTGAAATAAAAACATCCAAAGATCTCAATCTTGAAATTCATGAAAAGAAACTAGTTCAATATTCTTCCAAAAGTCCTAGTTTCTAGTGGTGTGACTGAGTTTTTTACTATTCTGAATTGAAAAAAAAATTACAAAAGTAAATAAAATTGTGATGGGACTTGAATCCAGTATGTAGTTCGGTTCACTAATGTTCTCAAGGCAAGTGATTAGTATTTTTGGAAACACAAACTAAGTCTCATTTTAAAACTGTGGTTGGTATGAAAATTTTAAATTAAAAAGAGTTATTCATGAATTTTAAGAGTGTAAATATAAAGTATTTGAATAGAGAACTACCACACTAAAGAAATAGAAAACAAATTATTTTTGACTGATTAAAGAACAACTCTATGTCTCTCAGCATCACTACTCTAACCTCTCCGAAGATTACTGCTGTAGGGAGAAACAGACTCTCCGAGTAGTTTAGGTGGCAATGAACCAAAATGTTTTAGGAATGGCAGGGCATCCATCTTGTATAAAAACATATTTGCAATGCCAGTGACAAAGGAACTCTGTAGGCTTCTGTGAAACACCACGTTTCTTAGTAATACATATGAGATGGTTTTATATTAAAATCGTCACTGCAAAAGTATGAGTAACAGGATAATGAACTAGTTGAAAATTCTGCCTTCTCCACATTTGAAATAATACCTTCCATTTGTAGACATTCTGTAAATTATATTTTCCAATACTTCCAAAGAACTATTATAAAGTTCTAATTTTTAAAGCCATGTAAAAGTCTCAGCTTTAAAGTGATAACAGCCATTAAAAACTAATAAGAATAGTTACTTTAGTTTGAAATGTTTATGTAATATGGATTATATACTAGCATTGTTGAAATTTAGTATGGAAAGTGATTAAGATACAGAATAAGTGTCTATCATAAATAATCATTGGTTATATCTGAGCATCAGACTTCCCAGAGAAGAACAGTCAGTAATCTAGTAATACTAAATAAATTACAACATACTGTTCAGGATTTTGTTTATGAGAACAGTTAAATAAAGCTCTTCAAATGCACGTTTTTGACTAAATTCTTAATTCACTTTTCTTTTCGCATCTCTGTACGTGTTCATACTTGAAGTGGAAAAAGCAAATAACTTAGAAACATTATTTTTGAGTGACAGCTTTCCTTCCTCCAGAAAAGGGCAAAGATCAGATCAATAACTCAAAGACAAAACAAAAACATTCCCAACCCTGAAAAGAGTCCAGCAGAGAAAGCGCTTCAATTAGAATTTCAGAGAGAACCCATTTGATAAATGAAGCTCTTCCATTCTTTGTCATTAAGACATACAAGCTACACAGAAATACACTGCTTTCAAGGCCTTACTTCTCAGGATGTGGAAATATGAACATCAGTCTGGCATTCAATACTTTAGAATGGGTACACAAAAAACGATAAATAACTACAACTCAAACCATCAAATAAACATGAAAGGGCTATTTCTCCGAGGTCTATATGTCCCTTTGACAGAGAGACAAACTGTGATGTCCCTTATGGTTTGCACCTTTCTTTGAAAACAAAAGTTCTCAGTATGATCTATGAGCTAATAGCAAGTTCCTCATTAGAAAAACATCTCCTACTTCTATTTTCTAGTATAATAAAAAGAGGAATCTATTTTACCTAACATCAAATAGATAATAGGAAGTAAAAACCAATGTTATTTACTATATGTACATACAAAAGCAACATGTTTATTATATAAGGTTAATTTTAAGTACCAGAATTTAAAGTTTCCTTGAGAAATTCACTGATTTCTGGGATATCATACTTGTACAGGAGAAGTTTTCATAAAAATGCAGAACAGAGAAATCACAACCTATAAGTTAAAAGGAGAAATTTTTCTTAAGTATTTCACTTAATAAAGAAACATGAAATATTTGGTGTTCATGGTGTTGTTCACTAGAAACTGCTACAGTGCAGCGTCTTGTGACACAGTGGTATTTAAGCATTACTCAACTTATATTTTATTACGATCTTGTCCATGAGTTGCATTTCAAACAATAATGTGCATTTGAGGACAAAGCCAAAACTCCATAAGGAGAAACTGTAGAATTGTGGCCTATAATATTTTGGGGCAAGTTTACATTGCATCATAACTCAACATTCGACTATTTTCTCTGTACATTCCTCTAAATGTCACCTTTTCAACTTTTTATCATTTGTTTTTGAGAGTTTTCCTTTCTGTTTGTCACTTTCAACCCTAATTCTAATTGGACTCCTTTCAGACAGGATTGTTGAAATTTCCCTTTCGCTCTTTTATGACAGATTTCGCACTTTTCCCCCTTCTCCAATAATCTACTGGTTGGTAAATGTTCTTACCATTGAGTCAGCTCTACAGATTTAACAGCAAGGTTTTTGTCTGATTGAAATATGCTCTTTTAAACTTGATAACACCCTTAGAAAACTATAAAAATGAATCTTTGTTTTGTAGATCTTCAACCACCAACAGACTGTCAGCAGAAAATTCCTTGTGCTCCTTATTGTCACTGTTTTTTAAGATTCCTAATTATGCAAGAAATACCATCTAGGAACAAATCCATGGCCTACAACTTCCAATATCTAGGCTCAGCACAGCTATTTTGTACACAATTTCTAAAAGGATCTACTCACACCCTATCTTAAACATTACCTTATACTGATTACTCAGGTCATTAGTCCCTGTGGTACTGTTTAGTTAGATCTAGATCTCACTAATTCTGGACTTTCAAAATACTCTGTTAATGTTTCTGAAAATTCGTAACTTTATGAATCATGCTTTTTTTTTTTTTTGAATTGATCTTTTACATCGTGTTCTCAAAATCTGAAGAAATAGTTTCCAGAGTTCCAACTCCTACTAATATTCAGAAAACATATGTTGACATGGTTTAATCAATGTTAATGTATTACTACTACCTCTGGTAGTTTGAAAGAAAATTGCCCCAAAAGGGAGCAGCACTATTAAGAGGTGAGGCCTTGTTAGAAAAAGTACATCACTGTGAGAATGGGCTATCAGGTCTCATGTATGTTCAAGCCAAACTCAATGGGACAGCTCACTTACTGTTGCCCAGAATTAAGATGTAGAACTCTCAGCTCCTTCCTCAGCACTACGTCTATCTATATGGCACCATGTCCCACCATGGTGATAGTGGACTAAGTCTCCGAAATTCTAAGCAACCCCAATTAAATGTTTTTCTTTATAAGAGTTGCTGTGTGGTCACAGTGTCTCGTCACAGAAATAGAAAGCCTAACTATGACACTACCATACAAAAATGATATCACTAAAAGTTTGTTGGACTGATTTGTGTACATCCAAAGTCAATGTTGATTCCTTACCTTTGCTGTGAGAATATACTTGGAGATATCTCATTTAAAGAGAAAATTAAAATTAAATATGATCATAATGATAACCTCTAATAAAAGTGGCCAATGCCTGTATAGGCAAGGGAGACAACAGATCTCCCCTCTCTTTCAGAAGTACAGGAAGTGGGAACAGGAGGAGTTAAGAAAAGAGGAGTAGAAATGTTGTAAGGAGAGTACTCATATATAAAATTCTCAAAACATGAAAAAATAAAAGTATAAACAAAAAATAGAACTGTCATATGATGTAGTTGTCTTAGGGTTTTCAGTGCTGTGAAGAGACACTGTGATTACAGCAAGTCTTATTTTTTTATCAAATAAATTTTCCCATACCCACCATGTATTACCGTCCCACTCCTTCTCCCAGTCCTCCCCCAGCCTCTCTCCTACCTCCCCTGCACTCCTATTTACTTACCAGAGAGAGCATATCCAGTTGAGGTAAGACCAAGTCTCTCCTCCAAATAGCAAGGCTGAGATTGGTGTTCCCCACAGGCATGGACTCTGAGAAGCCAGTTCATGTACCTGGGATAGACCCTGATCCAAGTGCAAGAGGCTCCAGAAACTGCTCTCACCTTCTGACTGTCATCTATATTCAGAGTGTCCAGACTTGTTCTATGAAGGTTCATCAGCTGTCATTTCAGAGTCTGTGAGCTCCCAACATCATGGACAGCCTACTCCATGGGTTTTCTCATCATGATCAAGATCCTGATCCCTCCACTCCTACTATCTTTCCTCCCTCTCTTCAGCTGGGCCAGTAGCTCAATGCAGTGTTTAGCTGTGGATCCCTGCATTTGCTTTTATATAGTGGCAATTAGGATGGTTATTCATACAATAATAGGAAAATACCAGTTTAGAAACCCTCTCCACTATTGCTTAAAGTCCTAGCTGGTCTCATATTGTGGGTTTTTAGATGTTCCCTAGTACCAGGTTTCTCTCTCATCCTACAATGGATCCCAAAGGCAGGTGAGAAGAGATCATCATAGAATGGGATTGAAGAACAGTAACTCTTATGAAGGAAAACATTTAATTGAGGTAGAAGCTTATAGTTTCAGAGGATCAGTTCATTATCATCATGATGGAAAGCATGGTAGCATGCATGCAGACATGGTGCTGGAGTTCAGTGTCCTACATCTTGCAGAGATCAGGAAGTCTAATGGGACACTGGGTGGTATTCTGATCACAGAAAAACTCAAGACCCACCCCAATACTGACACATTTCCTCCAACAGAGCCATACCCACTCCAACAAAGCCCATACCATCTCATAATGCCATTCCCTATAAAATTATGAGGGTCAATTATACATTCAAATTACCACAGTAGTTATTACATTTCTGTTTATATGAGTACAGAATAATTATCTTGAAGTGTTATCTTCACACCTATGTATAAAGGAGAATTATTTACATTAACTTAACTATTGAAATAATAGATTAATCAAGAAGAAAAATGTGGGACATTCAGTACATACAATGGAATAATATTTAGACAAAAGTTCTATCATATTTCAAAAAATAGAGAAAACTGAAGACATTATGTTAAGTAATATAAGACAGCCACAAAAGAACATGGTACATTTCTATGTATATGGTGGCCTAGTGCAAGTCTCACAAGTAATGAGTGAAATGTTAGCTGCTAAGATCTGAAAATAAAGGGAAATGAGGAGTTTTCAATTGGCTATTTTTGGTTACACAAGATGAGTAAGGTATTTACTGTACAACACAGTGCCCATAATAAAGTATATGCACTATAGACTTAAATATTTTCATCTTATTTATTTAAAATATTTCCCATATCCACCACTGCTCCCCTTCCAGTCCCTTCTCCCAGTCCTCTCCCAGCCTTCATCTACCCCAACCCCCCAATTCATTCTTCAGAGGACAGGGAATCCCAAGGTGTGTCAGTTCAGTCTGGTATATCCAGGTGAGGTAGAACCCAGTCCCTCCCTCAAGTATCAAGGCTGAGAAAGGTATTTCCCTTCAGGGTATTGGAGCCAAGAAGCCAGTCCATGTACCAGGAGTAAACTCTGGTCCTACTGCAAGAGGCTCCACAAACTGCCCATGCTGTTTGACTGTCATCTATATTTAGAGGACTCAGATTCATTCCATGAAGATTTGTCAGCTGTTATTTCAAAGTCTGTGAGATCCCAATAGAATGGGACATCCTATTCTTTGGGTTTCCTCATCATGTTCCTGATCCCTTTGTTCATGTAATCTCTCCTCCCTCTCTTCCAGTTAGGCCAGTAGCTTAACCCAGTGTTTCCCTAGCACTGGTTTCTTTCTAACCCCACAATGGCTCTCTCTATCAAGATATCCACTTCTTTGCTTTTCCTCTATATTGTTCCCATCATTCAACCACCCCATTCTCTCTTGTTTTCTTCTCACCTCCCCATGCTCCCCCCTACTTGATCCCAATTTAATACTCAGAAGATCTTATCAACCTCCTGTTGCCAGGCAGATCTATGAATGTCTCTCTTATCTTAAGAAAGGTGCTCCCTAATTTATTTTACAAACATACACAAAAGACTAAATAGAAAATTGTAGATCTTATTGATATATTTACTACCATAATTGTGGTAATGGTTTCATGTGTATATGCACATTTTCAGATATTCCCAATTTTATGCAAATGTGTACAAAATTTATAGGACAAGCATACTTAGCTAAAACTATTATATATGTACATGCATAAATATACACTTTTCAGCACTATGTCTTCTAATTGCAATTTTAATTAAAGATTTGTGATACATTTAGACATATATTTTGTCAGAAAAACTTAAAACGGTAATTCAGTACAATATTGATTCTCATTTTTTTTATTTTAACATAACATCATTTTATGTCTTAAATATGCCCATGAGTACTATCTGGTTCAATTTTATGGTAAAATACATTTTGAAAATTTATAATTTCACAAATATTTCTAGTATCAATATCTATGATATTAAGGTAATATAATCAAAAAATACCCTACTTCAGAAATGTCTCAGGGACTTAGGGATTATAAATCCACCTCTCCCTTTCCTACAAAATTTTCCCATTTAAAAACAAACCATAAATGTAGGCCTAACATTCAAAATGCATGAACTCACCATCTTTGTACATTTTATTTTTCAAAAAATAAATTTAATATTTATTAGTTTTTATTATAGTTCTAGGTATTGATAAAAATCAGTTGATGGTAAAAGAAACAAAAATCAAGCATCGTAATTCTATTGCTATGTATTTGATAGATATTAAAATTAACTTGTACAATGAAAAAGAATATCATAGAAGAGTCAAGAACAGTTTAACTCTGTCTGGAGTTCTTTAAATATCTTCTTTATTACTTTATTTTCATTACTATATACGAAAAAAATCCCAGATTTGTATAACTGCAGAACTATTTCACCTTAAAAACAAATATTGGCCATAATTAATGAATGGAATCTTAATCTATAGTATGTAGAATCAAAATAATACAAAATATAAAACTCAATTATCCTAATTCTTATATTGTATAAACTGTGCAGATCAGGAAAATAAAACTGATAGGGCAGGAGAGGCCTTAAGAACATGTAATTTGTGATCCATTAAATTGTAATTTCTTATTTATGCAGTTGTATACTCCACAAATAATAACTGGAAATCCTTAACCACACAATAAATATGATATTTCAGATAACCTATTTAGAAGTTGACAAATACAATACAATTTTCCTTTGATCAATGACAGGAAAAATCTTTCAGTAATCAATATAAGATGAATATCTTCAAATACAGTAAGTAAATTCTTATATAATTTAACTTATTTTGAGAATAGCATTTGAATAGTAATTGCCAAAGATAATTTAAAATATTAACATAAAACGTGAAGTATATATGGATGTGTTCCCTTTTATAAAGTTATCAAAGAATTATACACAAGTATGTTGATACAGAAATGATTTTGAAGTGCAATGACTTCATTCATCTTTCTTGGTTGCTTTGCTTTACACATCATCATAGCTGTAATACTGTGAATAAATCATCGTGTTCATTGCTTTTCCTATGACACCTGAAGCAATAACTAACCATTGTTCTGTTTTGTTTCATTTGATCCACTTATAAAGTGAAGAAAAATATAAAGATATCCAAATATATTATCAAAACAGGAAGTAGGGAGGTAACATCTAAACAGTCCTACCTGAAAAGACTGAATGTAAGAACAACATAACAATGCCTAATGAGAGATACATAACAGGAATGCTTTCGTAGAATCCTAATTCCTCTCTGTATTCAGTCTGTTAGCAATGTATAGTTTTTATACTCTCTTTGTGACCCTTTCTTCATCATCATGTGATTTCATCTATAACTTTATGAATCATCAGCATGCTTTCTTTTCTAGAGTACTAGTATTTATTTTCCTTTTTTATTTTATTTTCATTAAAAAAGTCATCTCCATCAATATATCCCCCTGCTCCGCTTCCCTCCCCCTCCCAACCCTTCCCAGCCAGCCTTCAGCCTTCCAGCTCCCCATCCACCTATCCCCTTCCCTCAAAAGGGCAAGAAGTCCCAAGGTGGGTCAGCTCAACAAGGCACATCCACTCCAGGCAAGTCCGATTTCCTCATCCCAAAGTCAACACTGGGTTAGGTGTTCCTCTGCAGGGAATGGGCTCCAAGGTGCCAGCCCATGAACAGGAAGACAGTCTGATCACACCCCTCATTTCTCCACACACTGATGGCAGTAGAAAACCGCCTATCCCCGGGAAGACCAAGCTCCACCTGCCTATGGATCTCCAGTGGCAATATCCGATTCACTGAGCTCCCCAGAACGCCAGCCAGCCATTTTTAAGACTTTTTTTTTAATCTCTCAAGGATTTCTATATACTATTTCTAGTCGTTATGCTTCTCAAGTTCAGGCTCATCTATTTCATAGACACATTGGATTATTGGCCTAACAAATATTTATCTATTCTGTGTGTGTGATGACGTTCACTGAAACATTCCCGTAATATTTCAATAATTTCACCTTTAATTTTCTAAATATCTTTATTCCTGTCTAAAGTGACCACTATAAATATTTATACTGATAAGTGGCATTTTCTGTAGTTTTCTTTAAAAAAAAAAAAAAAACTTTTTTTAATTCTTTGTTTCTTGGTTAGCACACAAATGAATTTCTGTATGGAGTTTTCACACATGTGTTACTATATTTTGTTCTCTCTTATTTCTCGCCCCATTGCCCTCTAAGTCCCTGAGTCTTTGCTAGCAAATTTTCTTTCTTCCACCACTTGGTCTTTAAGTTCCACTTTCTGATCACATATATTCACTTGTTCTTCCTATGTCCCATCTCCTGTAAGACCCTTCCCTCCCATCTAATCCTGTAACTTACACACACACACACACATACACAAACACACACAAATGAACACAACACACCCAAACACACACACACAACATAACACAACAGACACAGGTTTTAAAACTAAGCCTCAACATAATAAAAATTACAGTATTTTTCTTATTATTAAAGAATTTACAGATTACTCATTATTCCTCTAGAAGAAAACCATTTTATTTTAAATATTCTAATTCTGTTGTTAGTTTAAAAACAGGAGACAGAGTAATTATAAATTATCATTGTTTTAAACTGAATATTTGTAATACATAATATGACATTTTAGTTGTTATCTTCATTTAATTGTTACTACTTTGCTCATTCTACTCCTTTTTTGTTTCTTACAGTGTGGAATTATTCAAAGGCGAAACCTTGCATTTTAAAATTATGATAAATGTAAGAGTTCCTGTAGATTATTTTCCTATTGCTTCTCTACATTCTTTATATCTACCACTCTAACTTTGCTGTGTCTGTCTCTTTTCAGTCATTTAAATTTTTTCAAAATTCTTGAAAAGCCCTTGAAGCAGTATATGTTCGATCTAGCATTCATTTCAATCAATATTATCATAAACAAAACCACCAACATTCAGAAAACCATTTACATTCCTCTAAAAGTTAGAATCTTTGGTATTTGTTTATATTATCTCATTCCATGGTTATCTCCATGCAAAATTAAGTAACCATAATTGGTGCTTAAACGCTAATTAAAATATGAACCAATTTTGTAATGAACAATACATTTTATTAATATTTTTTAATAATTTTTTTTATTTAAGAAAATTTTTATTCATTTTACATGTCAACTACAGTTCCTCCTCACATTTCTCCTCCTGCTCCCTCCCAGATTCCCCCCATGCCTCCTCCAAAACGTTATGACCCCTCATGGGGAGTCAGCAAAGACTCGTACACTCAGTAGAGGCAGGTTTAAGACACTTATTTCTGTATCAAGGCTGAGGAGGGCGTCCCACCATACATGGGAATGGACTCTAAAAAGCCAACTCGTGCACCAGGGATAGATCCTGGTCCCCTGCCAGAGGCCCCTCAAATGGAGCAAGCTACATAACTGTCTCCCGCATGCAGAGGGCCTAGATGAACAATGTATTTAAATGTGTTTTTCTAGTAAAAGATTCCTCCTATCCTTACAAAAATCATCTTACTGATAAACTATCATATTTAATTTAAAGTTTTCATCATTATATAATCATACATAGTCACTCAAAAACATAAGAAACATGTTCAGTAGCTAAAGGTGTTTTTTATCTTTTTTTCATACAATGCATATTGATCTTATTTTCCTCTCACTCAACTCCTCTCCATCTCCCTACACATTTACCTCATGTTCTCTCTCTCTCTCTCTCTCTCTCTCTCTCTCTCTCTCTCTCTCTCTCTCTCTCTCTCTCTCTCTCTCTCTCTCTCTCTCTCTCTGATAAGAAAACCCAATAAGTAAAAACATCCACAGCAAAACAAAAGGAACACAATAAAAATATGGAGTCAGAGGCTGGAGAGATGAGTCTGAGGTTAAGAGCATTGGCTGCTCTTCCAGAAGACGAGGGTTCATTCCCAGCACCCACACTGCAGCTCACAATTGTCTGCACCTGCAGTGCCAGGGGATCTGGCATCTTCACACAGGCATACATGCAAGTAAAACACCAATACGAATAAAATTAAAATAATGATTTTTTTTTTAAAAAAATGGAGTCATTGTGTGTTGGCTAACTACTACTCTTCGGCATGGGACTTGCTCTGGTGTGTGGTTGACACACCTAGTGACAGTCTATAGGAGAAAACTGACCTTCCATTTTCCAGAGGCTATCAATTGAAAATAATTATAGAATGCATGTGCATATATAGTGATATGTTAAAAATAACTGCTAATGAAGTTTTCAAATATAAGGATTATTTTTAATAAGCAGTAATGGGATATTTACAATAGGCATTTTGGAGTCTAAAATATAGGAATGATCTTTTTGTAAGAATTAGGACCCTGCCTGTTATGTATAGCAAATAGAATTTTCTTCACAAGTCCCCAAAGACATAAGAACATAACATTTGTGACTGAACACTCATCAAACATTTACCATGTTAATCAGTTAGTTAGAACAGTGCAAGTGCTTCGAAGTGAAGTTATAAAACCTATAATCAATGTAATTCTAATCAAAGAAGGATGAGTAACTGGTAGGTAGAAGTCAATGGGAAGATTTCATTTCTGTGGCACGGGCTATTTATTTTTCCTTAATACTTATATACATTATCTATTCAAAAAGATATCAATCTTATAAAAAAAAAGACTAATATATTTTGTAATCTAATACAGCATGCCCATTTATTGTACGGCTAGGGATAGAATTTCTGAAAATGTATTATCTCTTTGTCTTTTAAAAATATTATGCATTTCAATCTTACTCTTTCTACGTTGCTTAACTAATTATTTCCAGGGAGAGTATTAATGGAGTGAGTCAACTCTAGATTGAACATTATCAATAATTAATGGATAGAATTCTTGAGATTTAATTACAGACTTCATCAGACCCAGGTATTCTAGAGACTCAACAACTTATTTTCTTCCAAGTATGGAGACGAAACATGTCTTAAATAAGAGTAAATGTGACTCTGTCTATTCTAGAAAGTGTTGTTATGAAAATATGAATAAGGGAGGTGGAAAGAGAAAGTATTTCAAATTCTCTAATTCTTATATAGTGGCATCACCATAATTTACAAAGTCTTAGTTTTTAGACTGTTAATAATTTAAAAATTCAAACTCCATATTGGATACAATAGGGATAGGATAAAATAAAAAAAATAGTAAAGTGTATTCTCCTGTACTCTATAGGTAAAGGATGTGATCATGCTCCATTCAACCACGAAGCCCTTCAATATAAACCCTGTGAATTTGGATGGAAAAAAATTGATCTCAATAATGTTTAATCTTATACACAAGAACCTATATAAATTTTTAATTCAATAAAGTATACTCTGCCAGTGGGAGAATGAAAAGTATAGTAATGATCTGCTTCAAAATATACTCTATTTACACAACAGTATTTTTTAAAGCTCTCTCAAAAGAGGCTAAAGCAACTCAGGTTACAATAATGCAGTGTGTTTTTAAATATCAATATAATAATTGAATTCCCCATTCTTACCACAAAAAATATTGGAACGGTTATAGCCTATTTAAGTTTCAATATACATATATATACATTGTAATTCATAAGTATATGCAATTATTATTTTTCAAATGAGGTGAAATAGGAAATAGAAGTCAAGAACATGATTTTAGAGAAGCCAAGATAATGTCTAGAATTAAGCCTTCAGCTCTACTGATTCTCTAAGAAAAGTAATAAATGCTTTGAGTTTTGTTTGCTTTGTCTTAATAAACAACTTTTGTATGAAAAAGATAAAGAGAGCATGACATTATAATCACCAGAATATGAATGAATGGTTTATGGTTATGTACTAAATTGTCTGAACATCACTTCTGAATGGTTTTATAGAATTTTGTAGAAAATATTCCTTTTCTAATGTTTATCTTTTAAATACATCATAGACAGCTTTCATTTATCTACATTTATTTAACCTACCAACCTGTTTCATTCTCCTTCTATTAAATAAAAATGAAAATATTAGTGTGTCCCATATCTATTTGTTATAACCAAACCTGTATGAATCAATATTCTTAAGTTCAAATAATGTTTTATAGGCAAAAACTAATCAACTAAAAGTACTAAATGTTGAACAATTTTAACTTAATACAAAGAGTAATCTGACAGTAATAAATGAGTCCACTAGAAATTGTTAATAATAAGTATGGTACACAAAATTTTCAATGTTTATCTAGAAATAATGTAAGTAAAAACCAGAATACTAAATGGAAAAGAGCTAGAAAGCTATGGAAACATTTTAGGAGTGTGTTGGGAGCTGGTAGAGAAGGGAAACTAGGCAAAGGGAAGGAAAGGGGGAAGATGTGCTTCTAAACTGTTGAAAGAAAAAAATTGAGTAAAATAGAGTAAATAATTGCAAATGAAATCAAAATTCAAGTAAATGAAAACTGTAAAGTTTAATAGTAGGAATCACAGAGATTCTACACAAACTTGCAAGTATATATGTTTGTTCTGTGTACAGTTAAAATGTGCAGCTATGAAATCTTAATGAAGGAAAATTCAGAATTCAGTGAGGAAAAGGTGAGGGAATGCTAATGAGAAAAGTGAGAATGCCAAAGGAAAGAGTCATTGTCTGGGGGTTTGTAGCTCATTTTTTGAAGAGGCGATGGTCTAATAATGAACTCTTGAGAAAGTGAATTGAAAAAGAAAACTTAAAAAAAAAAAAAAAAAAAAACAAGGACAGCCCTTTGTTTTAATTTATGTATGAGACACAATGGAGCCCAAGGAAGAAAAGGAAAACAGCAAATTACATTGGCACAGAATTTTTTTTTTAAATGTCAGTCTTTTCAAACGCTATAGGAAATTCAAGTGTGACAAGAATTAAAACCAAATATTTTCACTAGTTTTTGATGTTATAATAAAAATAATCCAGCAAGAAGGAAGTAGAAAGCTATCAATACTGAGCATATCAGAAAACTGAATCAAGCAAAGCTAGCAATGGCGGCTTCTGTCTGTAAACACAATACAAGTGGTGTGGGGGGGGGATATAGAAGGGTGATCAAAAGTTCCAGTTAAGTGAGGCTATATAAGGACATCATAGGAAAACATGGAAAGAGGACAAAAGAGAGAGAGACCGAGAGAAAGGCTAGGAAAGAAGAAAGTGAGGAAAAGGAGAGGTAGGGGGAAAAGATGAGGAAGGGAAAAAGAAAAGAAAACCAAATGATTAGAAAACTATTCAATGTGACCTCATGAAACTTAAAAGCTTCTGCATAGCAAATGACACCTTCATTTAGACAAGTGAGGAAGCTGCCGAATGGGGAAAAAAACTATTTACCAAATACAGACAGAGAACCAATGTCCAAAATATACAAAGATACTACAAAGAAAACAAATAAACAATGAATGGGGTATAGAGTATAGATCAAAACACAGTTCTCAACAGAGGAAATTCAAGTGAGTGAGATATACTTTAAAATGATCAATATCTTTAGTGTATTTAGAAAAGTTTCAATTAAAACAACTCTGAAATTCCACACCTGTCAGAATGGATAAAATCCACAAAGCAAGTGACTGACTTTTCATGTTGCCAAGGATGTGGAGCAAGGGAACACTCATACCTTGCTGGTGGGAGAGTAAACTCATATATCCACTACTGAGATAAGTGTGGCAGTTTGTCGGGAAGATGGAAATCAATCTACCTCAAGATCCAGCTATGTAACAATTGGGCATATGCACAAATTTTGTTCCATCCCTACCACTATGGCACTTATTCAAATATGTTCACTGAAGCTCTATTAATTATAGTCAGAAATTGGAAACAGTCTACATGTCCTCAACAGATAAATGGATAAAGAAAGTGTGTTGCATTCACACAATTATTACTCAGCCATTGAAAAAAATGGCATTACAAAATTTTCAATCAAGTGGATGGAAATAGAAACTAATTCTGAACGCAGACCCAGAAGCCAAGCATCAACACTAGATAATTCTATCAATTTCCATCTCTGCTCTTGAGACAGAGTTTTGCTTTTTTTTAAAAAAAAAAAAAAAAAAAAAAAAAAAAAAAAAAAAAAACTGGAGCTCACCAATTTGGCAACAACAGTTTCTCAGTGAACTCCAGGAATCTTCTCATCTCCCTGCATCCCATTATTTGAAGGACACTGCACTATTCTTAGATTTTATGTATGTGCTATGGTTCAAACACAGGTTCTCATGCATGTGTGGCAAGCACGAAATACTTTATTTTGGTTCCTTCATCTCTCTACAAGAAAGAAATATTATCTGAATAAGACTTACTATCTTTTGAAAAATCAGGCATCAGGTCATTTGGAAGTATTAGATTGTATCTTTTTAAACTAAATTTTCCTTTGTAAATTTCTTTAGGAATCAGTGAATCAGTCGTGGAAGAAAATAGAATGCTTTAGAAGATTGGACTAAGATTTTTTTTTTTAGACTAAGGGTTTAAAGGATGTATGTAAAGTAAATAAGCCACATGCCTTAACAGAGGTACTGGTTTGGGGTCGGCTAAGTAAAAACTTTAATATGAAAATTAACTTTATCCATGATCTACCAAGGAATGTGATTAAGATTAGCAAAATACAGATCTTAGACTTGTGATTGATTACAGTTTTCTACTATATTAAAGACATATTTAATGGGGGTTTTGTGGAACTTAATCTATTGAAGGTCAGTAGGATGAGAATTAAAACTTCTAGTTACTAGGTCTATATAATAATCTATATATAGCTTATATTTATAAACCACTAGGAAAAAATGTTTCCCCACTAAGTGTATGAAACCATAATAAGCAAATAATTCTTGCTATTATCTGAAAGCTCCAGTTTAAAACTCCAATTTTAAAAGAATCAACTGGTTTGATATATCAAGATCATAGCTTTGAAAATATATATTAGGTATATCTTGAAGTATTTTGATTTAAGATAATTAAATTATACATAAATAAGTATTCACATTTCTTAAATTATTTTCTCAGTAGAAACCACAAGTTAATAAAATAGTACTGCAAATACAATAATCAACTATTACATGATAAAAATGTAAAAACAAGTCTCATAGCTGTTTTATAATTTTTAGCATTCTGTGTTTTATAATTTTGTAGAAAACATTATAGTCCTCACAAAGAAAGTGCAGAGTTGTTGCCTGTTAGCTCTTACAAAATAAAACCAAAAATAACAAAGAATTGCAAGAGGCCATAAGAATTTCAAAAGGAAATCCACGAAACATCTCAAAACTAATTTCACACCTCACTTTTGCCAAATAAATATATAGCAGGCTAGTGTACGTTAATACCATCCACTGCAATCATATTTTTATCAGAACTTTTGAAGTCCAGATGTTTACTTACTTTAGTGTCTTTTTAATAGCTTGTAAATATAAACTGTATCTATATACCAAACAAGGTCAATGTTTTCTGCCATCAGCTCTTAACAAGGTGCACATATAGAAGTTAGTGTGGTTCCCACAGAAGTCTGAATCACTTGTGTCAACAGCCAATTGAAATAAAATAGGCAAGTGTTATTTGGAAATTCTCTTGAATTTACGCTGCAATGAAAGACTAATTTTAATTTTTAAAAATTCAAGAACCTGCCTTACCAACTCTACTCAGCCAAGAAAAAAGTTACAGTAATGGAATTGCAAATATCCAAAATTACCATTTTGTTAACTTGAGGCAAATTTCTGAACTTAAAATAAAAGTAGTTACACAATATATATAAATGAATGCAAATGAATGCTGTTCTTTTGACTTTATGTTCTCTTATTTAAATGTTCTAGATCATTCATAAAAGCAAGAAAAGGCTAGTCACCATGAGAACTGTGTCTGAGCCATAAAGTCCCCTAGAACTCTCCATTCATATTCCCCAAATTAGCCGCAACTTAATGAAGCACCAATGGTGACAGCCCGAATTCCCATCCAGTTCTGCCCCCAACACTTCATATTGTTCACAGAAGGAAAGAAATGACACATGTACCCAAAAAACTAAGACTTGCTTAAGAGGAAAAATATAACCTATACTTAGGGGTACAAATCTGAAGCAATTTGTAGACAGAAAACAACCGGACCAGCACACTTTGTATGTGCACAAGAATGTAGTTTCAACTTCAACAATGTCTCTCAAATGACTTCATTGTATTCTAAGTTAAACATAAAATACTTCTGTTTGATTATTTCTTTTAAAAGCTTCTTTTAAGGGATTCATCAGAAGAGGAAAGCTCCAAGGTCACCTGTCAATAACAGAACAAACCCTCACTAAATCACAGTGCTTCACAAATAAATTCCTCATCAGTAATTAAAACCAGGCCTCTCTGGCCCTGGGTTATCAGCTCATCAAATTCATTGCTCATCTAGAATAACAGATCCACATCTGTAGTCATTACAGCACGCCAGATAAATCAATCCTCTCAATGATGCTTTGAGCCATCTCTGCTCCCTTTTAACCAGCCTGATATTTATTTCCCCCTGACACTTCTGACATTCTATTTACTGTAGGCAAATGGAACTCGTACGGCACCTTGTAATGGCTTTACCAAATCCCATTGTGGGGCATATCTTAGAAGACTGATGGTTGCAATAAACAAGGTTTTATGGTGTAAGTGTGAGCTTCCAACTTTTTTCCCCAGAATTGGACTTCTGCAGTGAACGTTTATTGCACTTGATTATAGGCGGAATACTAGTAGCCAGTTAAATCACTGTTAATTGAGAGTCAGAAAAAAAATTCTGAGCTGATGTCAGGATTTCTTGTTTTTCTTTTATATACTTTTAACTCAGTGCTCTACCAATGAATTGTTAGATGTTTACAGAATTCAAATCTTTAGTAGAACAATAATGTACCTACAATTACTACGTTCTTTTGATTTTTAAGGTTTTATCATATTAAAATATCTCTGGCTAAAAAGAAAAGTGAAAATCATACTTAAAGGTTTATATATATGTATATATACATACATATATACATATACACACATATACATACATATACATATGCGTATATGTGTGTATATATGTGTGTGTGTGTGTGTGTGTATATATATATATATATATATATATATATATATATAAAATGGTCCATGCTTTCAAAACTTTGAATGGCTCTGTCAGTAAGTTTCCTGCCCTACAAGCACAAGAACCCGAAATCAAGCCCAAGACTCATGTAGAATTGCCATGCACAGTGATGCCACAGTTGTCATTCCAGCAATAGGAAGAGAGAGAAAGACACCGTGATCTCTCTATGGCTGGTTGGTCAGTCACTCTAACTTAGTTATTGAACTACTACAGGACAGGCCAATAACAAACCCTATCTTAAAAAAAAAGTATAGAGCATTCCAAGGTCAATGCTTTCAGTTGTCCTTCAGCTTTTTATAGGCCAGCACAGGTACATGAATGCACACTCTGGCACAGGGGAGATGGTTAAAATCCATGCATGTTAATTCAAAATAGCTTTTGTGATTATTGCATAACATGTGATTCAAGAAAAATGTTAATGGAGGTCTGGAGAGACAGATTATTGGATAAAGCACCTCCATCCAAGCACAGGGACCGGCCTGACTTCAAATCCTCAGGACCCACATAAACCTGGACACAGTAGTATGCATCTGTAATCCCACTATTCCTATGGCAAAACAGGAGACAGAAATAGAAGATAACTTGGAAGCTAAAAAGCCAAATTGTCTCTTGCACACAAGAGCAAACAACAAAGATATTCTGTCTCAAACAAGGTGGAAGGCAAGGACAAATCCCAGAGGTTATCTTCTGAGCTCCATTTAAGTACCATTGTACATACACACCAGCACTTAATACTCAAATGTGCATATATACATCGACTTACAGATATAAATTCAAAGATAACATACATATTACACATGATTTTAAGATATTAATAGCAACCGTGAGTTCTATCAGTTTTACTAGAGTTTTTATGTTTCTGTGGAAGTAATATTGTGAAGAAAAATAAAACTAGGAACTGTAAAGGTTGTATTACATCATTCAGTCAGTAAAATGTTGGATGAGTCTGTGCAATGTTCTCCACTAAACTGTACTGTCTATTATGGAAATAATTATGTGGGCTCAAAAGGTATTTATTAAATGCATGTCATGATTTTAGTGGAATTTATTTCTGTCATGTATTAAGTGTTTTTCTTTATGTCACCATAACATTTGGGTCAAACACTGTCAACTTCCTTTGTTTTCCTTCTCTTTTTCATAAGTAATCACAATAGGATATGAATGTGAGGGCATCTTCTGAACACCCAGTCTTTTCCTTGATGAAAATTTATTGTCACGCTATCATTCTTGTATACTGTATCATTCTTGTATTCTGTGGAACGATGCTCTGGGACTATGCTCTTGTACAGCATAAATATTTGTTACTATAAATATTTGTTTATAAATAAAGGGCTTATTGGCCAGAAGGTAGATAGGAAGTATAGATGAGGAAACCAGACTGGAGAATTCTGTGAGGAAGAAGAGCAGAGTGGGAGACGAGAGCCAGACTCAGAGGAAGGAAGATGAGAATGATGTACTAAGCAAAGGTACTAAGCCACATGGCTAAAGATAGACAAGTAATAAGCCTGAGTTATAGACCAAATAGTTTGTAATTAATATAAGACTTTGTGTGATTATTTGGGACTAAATGGCTGGAGAAGAGGCTGGGTCACACAGAGAAAAACTACATAGTACATGCATCCTCTCATAGGTCAAACTGTGAACAAATTGAATTTTGAAATAATAGCCTAGCACATTTAGTTGGTGCTTCATGATACTCAAAGAGTAGACTACCTGCCCCTTCCCCTAAGCCTCCTGTCACACTTTCAGGTAGAAAAGAAAAAGAAAAAAAAAAAAAACACTTCGATGTTGAAACTTTTAGGATGCCTGTGTACAGGCACAATATGCACAGGTATGCAAATTATGCATGGGTTTTCTGAAGACTCCATGATGGAATATGAACTGTAAGAATATTCTAGGAACATAAATCTGCCTATAATTGGTAAAATAGAACAAAGGAAGCAGATGCTTGAAAATAAGTTTTACTTTTGTCTTCACTTAACACTCCAGATGATTACATAGTAAAATCCATTTTGGTTGACCCTTTTCATTTAAAAGAGTGCAATCCAACCGAGAAGAAAACACACTTGTGATAAAAGTTTGTCTTTCTGGTAGACTACATGAGATCATCAACTTTACTATCTGTATTTGTAAATGTTGTTAATGTTGTTCTTCGTCCAAGGGCACATCAGGGAATCTTTCATCCAAAACATATTTTCCCAATCTTAGTGAGTCTAACTAGGACAATCAAAATAAATGAATCTCCTCATCCTCATACGACAGTCACACACCTACAAGAGTAAGCACCTCAAGCTTCTCTCCTGGGAAATGAAAGAAACAAGGTATACAACATGATGTAACTGCACACTACAGAAAAGAAAAAAAAAAGTACCTCTTCCATTTATTTATACATGCTGTGTTAAAAGTGTCCACAAATATATCAGTCTGCATTGAGTAATGCTAATAATGATTATAGTCTTTTATATTTGAGAGTCACAAAAATGGAAAGTTAAGCTTCATAACACCCTGTATGAGGTAGTTAAATATTATTACATTTTACAGAAGGTAAATTCAAGAACAATAGGTATTAAGTTGGATGTTAACCATCAAATAGGATTTTTATGATTAATTTGACAATATAATTTATGAACCCTGATCTTCAATTCTTAACACAAGCAATTTTTCCAGTTTTAATGATCATGCCATAATAATAAAACAGGCATTTTTATAATATATTTCCTGATAGCAGTTCAAAATTCTATACATTTCCTCATAGCAGTTCAAAATCCTATGTAAATACACTTCTTGACCAGAAATTTTATAAATATCAATCCACATGTAGATACAGATAAAAAAATCATACTGTCAAAACCCAAGAAAAGTTCTTAAAATTCTAAAAGTTCCTATTTGTCAGCAACAAAAACATGTGACATATTCAGATGTATTATAAAAGAGGATGATCGTTTGTCATAAAAACAAAGTGTCCTGGCTGGGAGAAAAATGTTTTTATCATAAATATCTTTACCACATTTGAAAAAGAATAAGGAAGTTTCCTGGCTAGTTTTATGTCAATTTGACAATACAGTAATTCTGGGAATTGAGAAAACGGCCACAGTGGATTGTCCTGAAGACAGGCCTGTGATGCATTTTCTCAATTGGTGATTGTTGTGGGAGGGCCCATATCACTGTGAGTAATGTCACCCTGGATTGGAGGTACTGGGGACTGTAAAGAAGCAGACTGAGCAAGCCAGAGAGAAAGACAGCAAGCAGCACTCCTCAATGGCCTGTGCTTCTCTTCCCACCCTCAGGATCATGCCCTTCCTAGATTCCTGACTTTCTTCAGTGATGAAATATGACTTCAGAGCTCTACACTAAAATCAACCCACGCTTCTCCTGCTTGCTTTCGGTCATAGTATTTCATCACAACAATAAAAGAAACCCTAACTAAGGCAAATTTTTTATACTAAGTCATTGGCTACTTCTCATAGCTTAATGGATTGTTGTGGGAACTTAGAAGATAACAATGAGAGCTGTTCAAGAGTCCACACTGAGTAATGAAGAGAAACTCAGTAAAGAAAAAGTAACCAAATGAAGGGGAGACTCCCAATGACTGGCTAGGTTTAGAAGGAAATCTATTGAATTAAGTATTTCCGGACTGAATATGGAATTTTTCTAATTTTTAAAGAAGAAATCTTCTAAAACTCTTAAAAGTCATTTTCTATGGAGGCATGCTTGAAGGCATATACTTTATGGAAAGAGAACACAATTCTTACATACTATGGAGCTCTAGATAACTTATTTTCTACTATCTCAATTTTCTTACCTAGAAAATAGGTATCATTTTAAGACTCCAGTAAAACAAAGCATGTGAAGATATTTTCTAAATATATTTAATATTTTTACTTACTGATATTTCTTATAGTGTTTAGGGGTGCTAGGCAGATTACCACCCACATTAATAGTATTGTGTCTTGCTTTAACTTGAAAAAATGTTTCTTGATTTAATTTGCTTCTAAACCTTACTGCACAAGGATAAAGTGTAGCTCAGAAGATACACACTTAGCATTTGCAAGGCCCTTGATCCAACCTTTAACCTTAACAAACAACAAAAATACTATGACATTTTCCATAAGTTAAATATTGCCAAGGTGGAAAAATAATTAATGTGATATAATAAAGCTCTGCATGTCACTTTGTCATTTTTAATATTTCAAGAATTTTAAACAACTCATTCTAGAAGTATATTTAATATGAAATATACTTAAAGCAATTATTTGATTTTTAAAAAGACACCCTTCTAATTGAAGAAGAGTGAACAAAAAAATAAGAATAAACTACTTGATTTTACTCATGAAATTTGAAAAAATTCACTTCATACAAGTTAACAGTTAAATAGTACTTCTCAGATGCTGAGCTCAGAGGAGAGGGGAAAACGTGAGGAAAGGCTTGAGGACTGAGGCCCAGTGCTGTGGAACAATCTTTTTGTCCACTATGAATGTGTATTATTCTTATTGGCTAATAAAAAGCTGACTGGCCTACAATTGAACAGAAAGAGGTTAGGCAAGAAAACCACAATAAAAGGATGCTGGGAGGAAAAGTGGTGGGTCAGAGTAGCCTCCAGACAGACAAAGAGTCTGACACACAAAATGGGATAGAGGTAAAAGCCATGAGCCTCAGAGGAGCACAGACATTGCTAGAAATAGGTTAAGTTGTAAGAGCTAGTTAGTAATATTCCTCAGCTATTGGCTCAGCATTTATAAGGGTCTACTATATATAAAAAAAAAAAAAAACTTAAATCTCCATGTTTATTATTGGGGAGCAGGCAATTGGGATAAGAAAACACTCCACCTACAGCTCAGTCCTCAGTTTCTGTGAAGATAAAAAATTTTTCCTACACTGTTGCATGATAGGATCAACATAGATAATGATAATAACATTGCGAATTTCAAAAAAAAGCTACAACAAAGTTTTATATTTAGAATGTCATTGTCGAGAAATGAATGCATGCTTCTAAGCTTCTGGGTTTTCAAGATAAAACAGTGAACATACCATGTGACTTTACCTTTTTGGATCTTATGTTTGCTGAAATGTATATATACAACTGTAGGCATATACTTCAAGCTTGATTCAACTTACAATTAAATAAAATAAGAGAACCTAGCAGCAGCAGTGATAATCGCCACCACCATGAAATGGATGCTTGATGTTTGTGAGCCTGGGAACCTTCCTGGACTCTTTCCTATCCTCTTCTACAATCCTATTGCAACCAACTGGACAGACTTCTATTTTAGATTAGCACTCTCCCTGACTTCCTCCCTAGCACTCCAAGCTGACTTACAAACATTTAATGATTCCTAGTTTCTATGCTGAAGAATAATTTGAGTAGCTTGTTAAAAACAACAAACAGACAAAAAAAGCACCCACTTCAGGTCTGAGAAATCAAAATCAGAAGATGAAGGCAATTCCTGACAAAAACATTTACCATCTGTAATCCCTAAAAGAGGTATCTTGCTTTTTCAATCATCAGTTTCTTCTACTAAAATATGGGTGAACCATTTTATTTCAATTTCATAGAGCTTTAGAAAAATAATAATTTCACAAAGTTGTACAAATGGAATCAATTAATTAAGAATAAAATCTGTTTCCCATCTCTTCGGTAGAATATATTGAAAAATAACTCCATTTACTCAAATGATAGCAAGTTTTTAATAACATCACCTATTCTCTACTGACCTCAATAACAAAAAAAAAAAAACAGTATCTTTTTTCTGAAAAAAAGATAGAAATTTTTCCTTGTCCTTAGAGTGAATTTGTCACTCTTAAAATGTGCTAAAGTATCAAATTGGGGGACAAAAACAAAGCATTATTTTAATAATTATATCTTTATATATTATATATTAATAAAAATATCTTTCACTGGTGAAGAGCTTTAATCAATCCAATTAGACAAACTTTAATGGATTCCTTTTATGCACAAGGTATCGAGAATTCTAAAAATTTTAATTTCTTTGCCTCTCTCTCTCTTAAATTATCCATCCACTCATTAAATTATATCAATACCACTTCAGAACAAACATGTCTTTATTACCATTACCAAGTTCCAAACATTTTTCTCAGAGCATCACAGAAATCTTCAAGATTTCCATAGTCTCTACTTTTCTTTTTATTTTGTTCTTCTAATATTTATTTTGGGAATATTTTCTTTAAGAGCTCTTCTAAACAACACACATACACACACACACACACACACACACACACACACACACATCTAACTTATATCACAATAATGGTACCTTAAGTCTTTTCAGAACATAAAAAGTATATCCATGCTTGTGTTCTTTCTCTAGGTTTATTCCTGTTCAGAATTCCCAAACATCCTAACTTTGGTTCAAAAACAGATTCTAAAGCTATCACCTCTGGGAACTTATCAAGCTCATTGTCTTCCATGACACTTTCTGTATTGTTCCTATACCTCTAAGCTCCTGATTAAATACTCCCATGTTAACTACTTCTCTTATTGATGTGAGCAAACACTATGAGAAAAGCAGCTTAAAAGAGAAAAGATTAATTTAGAATCAATGTTTAACTGTATCATGGTGAAGCAGTCTTGTGGAAGTACTATCCTGAGGCAGCTGACCACATAGTATTCATACTCAGGAAGCAAAGAGTGATGAATGCTGGTGCTCAGCTAGCTTTTTTTAATGCAGTTTAAGATCCTAGCCAAGTGACCTTAGCTCTCACACTTAGTGTGAATCTTCCCACCTCAATTAACATAACAGACATAATCATCCTCATAGGCAAGCCTGAAGACTAACTCAATCTAAATAATCTCTCATAGGCATGGGCATGGAGGAAGCTTGTCTCCAAGGTGATTAGAGAGCTTCTCATATTGACTACCAGTATTAATCATCACAGCTTCTCTTTGTACCATTCAATTTCCTACTCCCATATCAGAAAGCATACATTCTTGTAAGTACTGAGATCATTTGATTTCTGATATTAGATTTGGCTGTTTGGTCCTGCCTAACCTGGAATTCACTAGATGGTCTTGAACTATTGGCATGTTCCTACCTATTTCCTCAAAGAGCTGGTCCTAATCATTTTCTTTTCATCTGTCTGGCTCAGGATCTACCATCTCATCATACTTAGTAAATAAAAACTAGGATAGTAAGTAAGATACAATCTTCTATCCTCAAGTAAAATATATTATATTGATGTTTTGAAAACATTGTCACATTTTGATTCAATTTTTCAACTAATCAGGAAGATATGCATTTTATAGGTAGAGCTGAAAAATGTCAATGACATCTATGTCACAGAAAATTAGATGGAAAAGAATCAAGTAATAAATTAAAGTTACCTGGGTTTCATAGAAACCATGAAAATAATATTTAAAGCATACACAAATAAAATAAAAGATAATATAATAAAGTAAAATATTACTAAATTATTCATATAATTTATTACTATGTGGTTTCTCATTTTCAGTCTATAAATAATTCTTGTTGAAAAAGTAGCTTAACAGATTAAAATAACAAAGTATATAAGAATTAATATAAAAGTTATATAACTGATTTTAGCTAAATTAATAAAATGACATTTTTGACACTTTTCTACTTAGTTAATCCTGTGAATTTCCTCACAAAGGATTTGCAGGTATTTGGAAGATGTGCTACATGTCTACATATGATTCTTAGTGTGGATCAAATTCTACATGGCTTTGATATCTCTGCAAGGAATAACTCAGTAATAATTTGTTTGCTTCAGTCCAATTAGCTTGGTTGGAGTGGCTTTCTTTGTTTTTACATCATATGGAATTTCAAACATTTATTTTCAAAGTGACTCTTTAGAAAGAAATATCAAGTGATATGTAAAGAAGGCACCAGTAGGGTATAGAGGTGATATCACAATGCCATGCACAATAAAATGTACAATGTTTTTTAAATACATTTCTACTTTAGTAAAAGCTCAAATACATTTGTAAGTGACACAGTCACACAGTTTTCTTCCAAAAGAGAATGGAGATTGCAGTTGTATACATATGTTAGCGTATTTTATAAACTGACAGATATCCTTGTTCTTACGCCTTGAAGTGGAAAATGTTAATAAGTCTATGAAAGTCTCTGTGCCTGTATCTAAAGTACTAAAGAGGTTGAAGCCGGAAGAACCCTTGAGCCCAGAAGTTCCAGGCAAGTCTGAACAATATAATGGACCTGAAAGTTATTACTCTTCAATCAAGATATTTATATTTTGTTTAAACTAACTATGGTTTTAGCTAAAGCTGTAATAGTCTATATCCATGCTTGGCAAAACATATTTGACTAACATATATTTAATCATAACTTTCTATACTATTACTAGAGCATTCTAAGCCCATGCTAGTTGCCAGCCATATCCAGAAAAGCATGAACTAAATGTCTTTTAGCAAGAATGTTTAAAAGAAAGCCTTAACATAATTGATGATTTAAAAGGAGGTGAATAATACAAGCCAGTTTGACTCATTATGTCTCTGCTTATGGATCAAATGTTTTCTCATGTAGACTAATGCTATCTTTTACAAGGTTGTGTTTCACTGATGTTTATCATTTAAACAACTTCTTTATCTTTAAAAAGGCAAACTGCACCTCAACTGTTTTGATATAGAGATTAATCTAATTATCATCTAAGAGAATAATTGAAGAAAAAAGGAAGATGAGTTTTTGTGTGTAGTGATTAAAAGAAATCTTCATAGACTTAAGTTACAATCATTATAATGTTTTTAAGGTTTTATTTATTTTATGTGTCTGAGTCTTTTGCCTATATTCAGAGATAAATGTACTACATGCATGCCTACTGCAATGGACTCCCTGGAACTGAACTTACAGACGGCTATGAGCTGACATGTGAATTCTGGGAACTGAACCCAAATCCTCTGGAGGAGCAGCTAGTACTCTTAGCCCACCACTTTAAATGGTTTAAATAAAAGCAAGAATACTCTTTTTTCTATTGTTAAACATGCCATAGTTTTTAGAAATTAATGTGTAAGTAGAATTTATTTTACTGAAATATTTTCCAAAAAAGAACAGATTTTTTTAAAAATCAGTATAACAAAATTCTTATGCTAGAATACACATTCACCAGAGGGTACAATTCTACAAAAATACTCAAAATTGTTGTGGACAAATATATACACATATGTGCATAAGTATGTACATAGTGGCCTGTAAAACAAGGAAGCTGTGAGTCTTCATATTGTCCCAATCTCCATGAAAACATCAAGATGCCTTCCCCTTTTAAACTTCCACAGCATATCATAAATTTTTATCTTTTTTTTTAAATTACATGCTTCTGTTTTCTCATATGTGAACATTTTGTTAGGTTTTTTTTTCTTTTTTTTTGAAGGTAGAAAACCTTTTTTTGGGGGGGTGTCCTATCCTGGCCTGGTGTTACATATAGTCTTAGTAGTGAATATCAGATGTCTACATAATTAACAAAGACATAACTTATAACAAGCCATCAGGTGTGGTGGGATTCAGGTGTCAGCTGATAAGATCCGAGGATGCTTATCCGGGGTCCCGGGCCCCTGAAGGGGGAGTGGCCAACCCAATTGATAAGGGGCTGCTGGGACCCTGGGAAGGCCTTTTTCCTAGTTCCTGCCTGCTGGAGAGACCGGTTTGGCATCCATCGTCCATCTCTCAGATACTCCAGTCTCTGTTCAGGTGACACTATAAGCTATTAACTGTATCATGAGTGTTGGTTTATATTTTAATAAATATTAATCTTGACCTGAATCCCACCACAATCAGGTGTCTTATTTGTCTGTTTTATCAAGCATAATGGAACACTGGATCTTCAAATATTATTAGTGTTAGGTACCATTCCCTGAATATGTGCTAGGACTTGTGCTATGCTACTTACACACACACACACACACACACACACACACACACACACACACACACACACACACACTTTGTAAAACAAATCAAAATTTTATCATGTTACAAGTCAGATAAGTGTTTTCCACTGCTAATGTCAATCTCATAAGAACTAGAGTAAATAGTAATAATTCAAACCACTAATCTATGTGACTTAATTAACAAAACTTTAATTATAGTTTTAATTAAGTTGAACACTTATCTTATGCCATATATATATATGTGAAAGAATTAAAATACTTAAGCTTTGTAGGTTTTAAATTTTTATTTATTATGCGTTAATAGGTCTCTTGGCTGCACATATTTATGTGCAGCACATTCATACCTTTGCACACAGAGGCCGGAGGGCATCAGACACCTGGGAAAGGAGTCAAAGATGGATGTGAGCCTCTTGATAAGTGCTAGGAATCAAACCTAAGCCCTATGGAGGGACAGTCAGTGACTTTCATCACGAGCTTTCTTGTGCGTGTTAATTTTGTTTTATGAAACTAACTGTGAGTAATTCTAAAACACCCTTTCAAAACATGAGACACTGTACACATCTGTGACATTGACAAAGATGAGCCCAAGAACAGGACTAGCAGCAAAATGGTAGAGTATGGGCTAACACTGATTCATCTACAAAATAAAAGTTGAGAAGTAAGAACTGTGAAAAGCCAAAGGAAGAAGTAAAAAAAAAATAAAGGTTGTCATATTTTCTCCTGTTGATACTGATCCTCCCCACACTGGTCCTATAAGGGCCTTTACGATCTGCATTAGACATACTAGGATAACCGATACTAATCTCTCCATCTTAAAAATTCATAACATTAATTATTTCAGAAAAAAAATACTTTTTGCAATGTAAAGCCATTTTAAGAGGTTCTGGAAATTAAGATGCAACATCCTTGAAGAGCAAATAGTCAACTAACAGGACATATATGGGCATAGTAAGATGTGTCCATGGGAGCAATAGTGTCACAATGTTTATGGAATAAAACAATGACTTTCTGATCAGATTCCAGGCTTACTCCAATAGGTGAGAGCTCTTGCTTGGTTGGTCATGGAAATGTGGTTAGAAATGACAGTTGGGAAGTTCATGCACCCTCAGGGGTAACACAATTCTTTCATTTTACTAAATTGATGTAGAGTCAAAATGCCTTCTAAGTACTAATGGACATATACATACATGTGTAGGGGTATTGTGTTATTTCATGGTAAATAATTGTCCCACCCACTAGTTCAATAAAAAGCGCTGATTGGCCAAAGGCAGGAAGTGTGGGCAGGGCTACCAGACTAAAAACTCTGAGAACAAGAAGCACAGAGCAGAATGCCAGAGAGAACGCCAGAGAGAAGCCAGAAGAAGCAGAGGATGACTATGCTGCTCTAAAGAAAGGTACCAAGCCTCATGGCTGAACAGGAAGAATCATGGGTTAGATGAAAGGTACAGAGTTAGCAAGTTACATGCCTGGGCCTTAGGTCGATCAGCCTAAAACTATTAAAAGACTGTGGGACTGCGGGTCTGCCGGTCTGCAGGTCTGTGGGCCAAAACCTTGAGGCAAGGCCCGAAAGTCTGGGCCAGAAACCTCCTACTACATACATGCATATAAGTATTAGTGTTAATCTCAGCATCATCAGAGATTCTTCTTCCTAAAGTGGGTAGTAGGTATTACAAAAGTTTATCACAGTCAAAGTGCTGCAAATATGCTTGTCCCTAAATATGTCCTCTATATTCTTCCAGGGTTCGGGAAACCTGTAGATGAGTGGATAGTTAAAATAGAAAAGTCAGAAGATACAAAAATGTGGTGCAAAAAAAAAAATGTCTTCTGAACATGACATGGCTGTTACACTTATGAATTCACTGAAACCGTGATTTCGCATACAAGATCCTCAGAAGACTGGGCTTGCCACCATTCCATTAATAGAAAGGGAAGAGATGGAAGAGGCCCTTTAATTCCATCAACTATACTGATAAAATACCTGAAAAATATTAGACAACATAAAATTTTCCAAACTCATTCTCTTTGTATTAGGTAGGCTACCTAGTAAGTAGAATAACCTCCTTCATTACTTGTGTACTATGCCTTAATTAGTTGTCCCCGGTATATAGGCCAATAGTTTTCTGTAAAGTATAATAGTAATAAGTGACAATAACTCAAATATGAGGTTCTTGTTAGTTTTTAACTTCCTGTTCTGGTCTATCTTCTCTCTAATGATTATCACTATACTTGATATTATATGTTGTAAAACTTCCTCTTTCACATAGAAGAACTGCTACTTAGATATATCCTAATACCTTCACAGTCTCATATCAAAAGAAAAATTTTGTAAATGTGTTTCTCATAATTCATTCAGAATAGATAACAAGCTATTTTTTAAATTTCATTTTAGTTGATTAACATTTTTTAATTCATTTCATAAACTGACCACAGTTTCCCCCCTCTCTTCCCATTCCTTCCCTCTCTGCTGCCATCTACTCCCTCCCCATCCATTTCTCCTCTCTCCATTCAGAAAGGGGAAGTTCTCCCATGGTCATCATAAAAGCATGACACATCAAATTGAGGTAGGACTGAGCTCATACTCTTGCAAACAGGCTGGGTAAGGTAATCCAGCATAATGAACAGGTTTCCAAAAGCCAGCTAGGCATCAGGGACAGATCCCAATCTCAATCTAGGAGCCTTACAAGCAGTCTAAGCTACACAATTGTCACACATATGAAGACAGCCTAGGTGGGTCCCATGCAAGCTCTCTAACTATTGATCCAGAATCCATGTGCTCCCTCCCACTAGCTCAGATCAGCTGTCTCTGTGGGTTCCTCTGCCATGACCTTGGACCCCCTTGCTCTTACAATCCCTCCTCCCTTTCTTCAATAAGACTCCAAAAGCCTGGCCCAGTGCTTGGCTGTGGATTTCTGCATCTCCTTCCATCAGTTACTGGATAAATGGTCTCTGGTGACAGGGTATTTACCAATCTGATAACAGTAGATGGCCAGTTCTCCACTCTTGCTAAGAGTCTTAGCTGTGGTCATCATTGAGGATGCCTGGTAGTTTTCCTAGCATCATGCTTCTCCCCAGCTCCCCATCAAGATGTCACTTTCATTACTCTCCCCTTTATTTCTCCCCGAACCCAGCTTTCTGCCCAGCCTCCAACCTGTTCCATCAAGTTCCCATCCTTCCATCCCTGACCCCCACCTCAGGCCCCCAGTTTACCCAGGAGATCTCTTCTATTTCTGCTTTCCAGGGAAATTCATATATCCATCATTGAGCCCTCTTTGTTATCTAGCCTGTCTGGGGATATGGATTGTAGCTTGGTTATCCTGTACTTTATTTCTAGTGTATCCACTTATAAGTGAGTATATACCATTTTGTCTTTCTAGATCTTGTTTACCTCACTACTCAGAATTATTTTTTTCTAATTCCATGCATTTGCCTGAAAACGTTATGAGGCCATTGTTTTTGTTTGTTTGTTTGTTTGTTTGTTTGTTTGTTTGTTTGTTTTATAGCTGAGCAATGCTTCATTGCATAAATGTACCACATCACATTTCCCTTATCCATTCTTCAGTTGAGGGGCATCTAGGTTGTTTCCAAGTTCTGGCTATTAATGAATAATGCTGTTATGAACGTAGTTGAGCAAGAGTCTTTGTGGTATGATTGAGCATTCATTGGGTATATGCCCAAAAGTGGCATAGCTAGGTACAAGCTATATTATTGGCTACTAATAAAAAATGGTTCTACTGGGGAGGAGGTTGTTCATGTCTTTAATCTTAGCACTCAGGTGGCATAGTCAGGTGAGTTCAGGGGCCAGCTTTATTTACATGGCAAGTTCCAGGACAGTCCAGGCTACATAGTGAGACTCCGGCTCAAAAAGAGGTGATTCTACATCAACTAAAACATCTACGTTCCATGATAACATCTGCAAGTGGGGATGACATATGAACACTCTCTGTACATTCTAATAGTGGTGCATACCATGCAGATATTGTAGAAGAATTTTCTTCTAATTCTGACAATTATAAAATACAGATAGCTGAGATCTCTGATCACGTTCTATAATATACAGTTAAACCTCTCACTCTGCTCGTGCAATTTTATTGTCATCCTGTATAACTGTAACACATCATTAACTACTGTTAATAAGCTAATTCATGGTCGCCAAATGGATTATATGACAATAAAATGTTATTATAAAAAAGAATCCAATGCCTAGTAGGCTCAAAGTTAAATTTACAGTAAATAAATCCCTTTTCTTTTCAACCATTACAGCTCTTCTTAGATAAGTCTTAATTCTTCCTAAATGAGTTTCTGTTGTTGCTGCTGCTGCTGCTGCTGGTGGTGGTGGTGTGGGTGTGTACATGTGTGTGTGTAAAGAAGACAGGGAACACAGTCCATAGGTTTCATCAGAAGAAATAGTAAATGGCTTAGATATTCTATCTCTTTTTACCTTTACCTGGTGTATGGACCACACTTTGTGTTGAGTCTCATTACTGCATTCCTTAATCTGCTTCCCTTGCTTTGTTAAATGAAACCTGGTCTCATTGTCCTTAGAGTCACAGCAAATTGTGTAGTTAAATCCTGTGCAACAGAGATGTAAGACTTTTTTCCAGTTTATAGATCACTATAAACATTATACTTAACATCCAACAGCCTGAATTATTTCTAGGGGATTGTAATTGCCTGCCTTCGAAACATGATTTTATAATTTAAAAGGCAATAGACAAGAGAAATTAAACAATTGAAGGTTCAATAATTCTGTTTTACCCCTGAAATACAATTTTTGACATTTTGTATGTAACTTTAGAGAATATATGACTTGCAAAAATAAATATATGTGGCGGGATTAAGGTGTCAGGTGATAAGGTCAGAAGACACTTCCGGGACCCTGGAGGGGGTGTGGCCAAGCCCATTGATAAGTGGCTGCTGGGACACGAGGAGCGCTCTTCCTGGTTCCTGGCTGCTGGCTGCTGGACAGACAGAATCGGAATCCATCATGCTTCCATCGTGCTTTCATCGCTCCTCCATCGCTTGGATCCACCAGTCCTTGTTCAGGTGCCACCATAAGCTGTTACTAATATTGTGAGTGTTAATTTATATTCTAATAAATATTAATTTTGGACTGGCGCCTTGAAAGTAAAACTCCATCTACAAATATATATAACCAGAGTTTTAGCAGGTCTTTACCAACTCTCTGAAAATATGCTCATATATATAGTACTCAAGATGTGTTTTCTATTCTTACCAACACAAAACATAATAGTTAATTAAAATATTATGTTCTTAATTCAAATATCCTTTCCTGGATTCTGAATTCATTATGCCTTAATTTTCAGATTTTTAGTTGATGTATTGGTTAGTACAGAATTTTAAAATATATTTATTATGTTTGGTTCAAAGAATTCCTGTTTCTACTAACGAACTATTGCTATGGGCAATTTAATTTCTTTGAGCTTTGATTCTATGCACTATAATAAGTGACTGGCAATGCTTAACTTTTAATGTAGTTAAAGGGGTCAGAATAAATAATCATAGAATCTGGATCATATATGATGATCAATCAATCAATCAAGCTTATAGATTTTTATTTCATTATAATAGTAACTTGAATGTTCACAGTTACACAGTAATGATCCATTTAATACACTGTTTTGACAGTAAATACTGTTATTGTTAGAAGGTTATTGAGCATTTATTAAGTGACCATACATGGAACATGTATGGAAGAAGCCTAGACAATGCTCTATAGTTAATAAATGTCATTCCAGATTCTTTAATGGAGTTGGAGAAATGAATAAACTTCAAAGGCCCTTACAGAAAAGACAGAAACTAATTACTACCAGTGGACTGGTATCAACTAAGGGAAAGATTCTAGAGAACTGAGTATGCCAGAAGGCTAAGCATGTATTAGGGAAAGAAGCAGGCCCTTTAGCAAACTAAAAGTCATGCTCTTCTGCTGCCTCTGCCTCTTGAACTAATTACCTAGAAATTACAGCCCCAGGTTAGACACTGTCCTGTCTCATTAGGATTCTCTACCAACACACTGAATAAATAAGTGAAGAAAAGGAAAAGGAAATCACAGAGCTGATAGGGACACTAAAGTAAGGTGTTGACTTTGCTTCCATACAGTCTGAAGAAACTGGGGTTGGCTCTAAAAGTAGGATCTCCAGAGGCATAAAGTCCTTTTGACCTTAAGTCATTTATCCAGGTTAAACATGTATCAAGTCACCATATATATATATATGTATATATATATGCAGGAATTTGAAGTTTTTCAGAATATCACTCACTTTTCTTAATTGGTGGATATGAAGAAAAAATGAGACAGTACAATCTACTATATTTCCTTTTCTTCTGAATCATTAAAATCCCGGCATTGTAGCTTAGAATTCTAAGAAAGTAAGATCATAATTCTGGCTATGAGGACACAAAAACTAAACTTTTCTGACTTGTATTCAATTCTAAGAGAATATAAGCTTGCTCTGTAGAAGGTGTCTCAACCCCATGTGATGGGTAATCAGCTTGCTTTCTAAAACTCACATTTTAATCTTTGAATGAAGAAAAATACTGGTACTTTAGGTTCAATTTTTCCCCTCAATGTTCAGGATGATAGGCATAAAGTGCTTAATTGCCCCATACTGTGATTTAAAATCTGTTTCTCATAATCCTAGCATTATGTAAAAATTCTCTGAAAGCACAAGAGATGTGGAAAGCACTTGATAGTGTGACTCCATCACAGGAGATCTGGGAACTCCCACAGCCAAGTAAAGCAGATATTCTTAAATTATTTACATAACTAGTAAAAAATATTAATTTTACTATAATAAGATAAATGGAAATTTCTTCCATTCCATGTATAAATGTCATGTGGAAAACTCATTAGAAGCCAGGGATTATAAAATCAAATACTGTTCTTTGCAAATATTGAAATTATTCTTCATTGATTCCTTTAATAACAAAGGAATGTATGTTTAACTTACTTAAACTAAAAAAAAAAAAAACAGCAATTTTCCTAAACATAAATTCAATCCCCCAGAGTTGAATGTATTAACAGGGGTTTAGTCAGATATTTTAAGTATGTTTTTAATCATACTTTACAGTAATATAACATTTTTGTTTGGAAAAATTTAAGTCTCCAAAAGAAAAAGAGAAACCAATACAATAAATTATCAAAACCCAAATTTTACATTTACAAATTAACTTGGCCTTCTGAATTCTATACAATATTAGAATTATATTCTATGAAATTGCAAATAAATAAATGAATTCATAATCTTCAGGAATGCCAAAGTATCAGAAAAAAGTTCAAAAACACTCAAACACAAAAACCTTAATAAATTAGAATCGCTGGTTTCAATTTCTCAGATAAACAACTTAATCATTATTGATTAAAAGCAGATAAACTGTAGTTTGATGCCTTCTCTTAAAAAGCAAAGATGGCTTACAAATGTGTAAATCTAGTAAGATCTGGTATTCTCCAATAGAAAACAGGGGGTTAAGGTGTGATCACTGACCTGGTTAATGAATGCAAGAAAATAAACAAAACTAAAAATAGCAACAGAAATTTGGTTTTGTTTGTATTACATTTAGGATAGATTTCTTGAGCATTTGCTATCTAATGCTTGAGAAAATTTTCTATATTACGTATACCAAATATTCTGAAGCTGACTATATAAAAGCAAAATATAGCATTGCAATCAGTGAAAGACAAACATTATGATCTCCGTCTTATAAACCTATGTATAAGAAGGATTTTGAGGATATTCTATCTATGATAAACTTAATCAAATGGCCTTCATAATTTTTTATATTACTATAATAATCTTGTTCATTTACAAATTTTGGCATAGGTTCTAAGAAATAAAAATATATATTGCTATTACTATATCCACTTATTAATATATAAATAAATAATGTCTATATTCCATAGACTGATGTGTCAACAAATATAGGACTATTATGCTAAAAGTTCTTAGGTTTCATTTGGCTTGCCCGGATTTTGTTTGCTTACCACAGTGTCTTGCTATATTGTCCAGGCTGGCCTAAAACTCATTATATTGCCCAGATCATCCCCAAATTCATAGAAATCCTCCTGTTTCAAGCTTCCCAATGCTGAGATTGAAAGCCTGTTTCACAATACCTCAAATTATTTCAATGGGTAGACATAAAGAATCATAGTCAGATTTTTTAAAAAAAAAAATATGGTTTATATATAAATAAAGGGTTGTCAGCTGGGAAGAGGGAACTTTGTTAATTGTAGGTGTGTATATCCAGACTTTCTTCAAGGTTTCATGGGTAAAAAATCATTGCTTTCACAAAAAGAAGAATTTAAAAACCTTAGTATACATGATGGTGCTTTTCAATCCTTTGATTATGTAGACTATCCTACAGGAATTCAAATCACAACATAGCTTCTTATTGGGTACATTGTTAAAATCCTTACTGACGATTTTAAGTTAATCTCAAAGAAGATGTCATCAAAATTTGAGAATTATTTTCTTTCCTGCCAACAAAGATAACATGTCAGGTATATAGAATGTATGTGTTGCCTTGCTGTGTGTGTGTGTGAGTGTGTGTGTGTGTGTGTGTGTGTGTGTGTGTGTGTGTGTGTGTGTGTGTGTGTAAATTAGTCAGACTTCTCCACTGCATATTACTGTACCTTCAGTGCTTTCACTATCCGTTCCCATTCTCTCTTTCTTGCATTTGTCCTTTTCTTGATTCAAAACCATCCCTTTAACACATCATTCCTAATTAGATGATTAGTGCTTTGAAGGGCAGGAGATAAGTCATTTGCATAATTTAATCATAAAAAGAAGTTAAAGATACAGATTTTGCTGTTCGTTTGTACAATTATCTGCTTCAGCCTGGGGGGCTGAGATATTAATGTGATTAAACAGTATTTCTGCAAACAGGCAACTGTGTGTCCTCTATTAAAGCAAGGCTGGAGGCAAATGAAAAATTAATTTTAGAAGACAATCAATTTTATTCTACATGACTGTAATAAATAACAGCCCATCTGCAGACAACTCATTAAGCCTTGGGAGGGTACATGTGTCACAAACTCTAAATGACACACAAGGCTGAATTTTCCACCAAAATAGAACTAGTAATAAATGGCCTACCAGCTGGCATATCAGCCCAAGAAGTCAGCACACAAGAATTTCTTAGAAACTCAAGTGCATACAATGTCAGTCACAGTCAACCAGTTAATTGAGACCTCATTACAAAAGTTGCTGGAAACTGCTTCATCTTATTCTGAAATTTTCTCATTCACGTGTGATTGGGAAGTATTTATAATAGTGTATGCACATTTATTAATATGAACACGACTTTAGTAATGGTAAGCACTGACATTTACAAAGCTATTTTATGTGCTAAGAACTTGATATACACTATCTCTATTAGTGTAAGAAATACTCTGTGACTAACATTTTCCATATTCTTAGATGAAACTGTAAAGAGGATGAGGTGTCCACAAGGATTTCCATTTTTCAAGAGGAACTGTCAATCAGAATCAAAATAACATAGTCTTAAGTAAAGTAATATATCTTTCTAAAATAGAACATTTCCCAACATAAATACATTCAATCATAATAACTCATAGTTTCACAGAGTAAATAAAAACAGAAAACATTTCAAGTACATGCAATCACGTACTATGCTTGGCACTGTGAGTGATAAAACACACATCAGAATACTTTCAAGTTGAGAAATTTACAAGCTACCACCACTTTGGGGAGAAATAAATATAAACACGTTAAAACTTAATCATTCCTGTGTGTGTGTCACACACACACACACACATGAAATGACAGATGTCCTGCAAATAAGAGTTTAGAGAGATCGATGAATGTGAGAAAATTACTCCTGCAGAGGTAATTCTTCAAATAGCTAAATATCGTGCTTTCAGCAAGACCTTGAATAGGGTAATTATTCTTAGGAAGAAATCTCAACTTCATTGTTTTCTGATGTCAAGTTCTTGAAAAGCTTATATTACATCATTATACTTACATTCAGTGTTTTTTATTTTTTTTTTGAGATTATAATTACATCATTACTTCCTTCCCATTCCTCCTTTCAAACCGTTGCATATGTCTGCTTGTGGTTTTTTTTTGTCCAATTCATGGTCTGTTTTTTTTAATTAATTGCTGTTACATTCACACATGTATTCATGTATGCATACACACATATGTATGTATACACACACACACACACACACACACATATATCCTGATCAATACGTATAACTTTACCTATATCTATGTTTTAAGGGACGATCTTTTTGTACTAGGCAACCAATTTGTGTGTTCATCCCTGGAGAAGACTGTTTCACACACTCTCAGCATTTGGTAGTTACCTGTAGTTCTTTGTGTAGTCAAGCAGCCTCTTGAATTTTTCTATATCTATAGAGTTTGACATGTCTTTTGATGTCATCCTACCAATGATTCATGTTAAATAAAATCTTCCTTTAAATTTATCATCCTATAAGATTTGAAATATTAGAGATATCTGTGTTTCCCTACTTTGCTTTCATGTAACAGATACTAGGGTCCATGTACCTAAAATAGTCTTGCAGTCATGTTTTGAACTGCTCTTCCTGATTGAGATAACCCAGGTTTTAGTGTGTACATATGTCTCTTTTCAGTACTAAATAAAGAGGGGAAACAAGATTTTTTTGAAATCAATCCAGCAGAACTAAAAATTCTAACAATAGAATTGCCTTTTTGCCCTTAAAAAAGAGTCTTAATAGCAGATGTTACTACATCTGGCTTCCCTTGTTATTCTTCAGCTGCAGGAATTAAAACTCACTCAGAAACCGTTACAGAATCTAATGGGAGTTTGCAAATGCTGACCAAACCCTTCTCCCCAACTACTCTATTAGGATATCAAGTGAACATTGGACAAGCCCCCCCCCCCCATAGCAGATTTATTTCCTAGGTAATTAGCAAGGAATTAAGATTGAGGTCACAAACTTCTTAGGTTTTGTTCAGCAATAATTTTACATGAGATCTTGATTGAAAGCGTAACTGTTTCATCATCATCAAACTTCCAAGGCCACAGAATCACTGACAGCACACTATGAGTGGTTTTTGAGAAGTAGTAACTAGAGCAAGGGCTCTTAAGTAACGTCTATGTGAGGTTAATAATGCATGAGTCAGAAAACAGAAGGTGTTAAATATATTATTGATTTGGCTTCTGCCACTTTAAATGTATTATGAACCGTCCATAGATAAGCTATGGTGGCTATGTCATAGTTGTGCACTGTGCTATATTTGTATAATACTTTCCTTAAAATAATAATAATATTATTAATGAAAATATTAACTCAATCTTCGTAAATAGATAACACAATTAATATATTCAATAAATACACACCATGGAACCAGTAATATTCCTCATATTTGTAGCTTCCAGATTCAGATAATATTAACACCATACAATGGAAAACAGACACTATGCCAATTACTTAGAATATGTTACATTTCAGAATATTCTCCAAATACAGCTTATCTAAAGTATGCCATATGCATGACAAACTGAAAGTTGTTTGTTTCAATATCCAAACTTTCATAATATAATGAATATGGTTTCTTTTTAAACTTTTTTCAATAAAGTTAAATTACCAGACTTTTGAATTCCAAGAACATTAAGATCTTAGAAAATAAGAATAATTTTTTAACAAAACAAACCCCGATAATATATTTATATATAATAGAAAACTACAATAGTATATATTGACTTCTTTCTTAATTATCAATTCTAGTAAAAATGCAAATGTAGGTGATAGTAAGCATCATTCCTATATTTGTACTTCTCAGCATCCTCTCCTTCAGCATCCTTGCCATCTTTACTTCAGCCACTTAAGCCATGGCCATACCCTCAACTCTATAACTATCATGACTGCACCTGGTATCTCCAGCCCTATGATCATCACTGTCTATATTTTACTCTTTCCAGTATTCAAATTGCTGAAAAACACTTTGAACTTTTCCATTTGACCTCCCTCTTTCATGGTCTCTCATCTTGCTACCCAAAGACTTACAATGCATTCTCACTTGATAAAATTATCAATTACAAAAATGCGCAGCTCTCTTGACTCTTTCACTTTGTTATGAAACTGCCCTGGTAACAAAATGACAGTTCTTATAAAATGTGATTAGCTAACAACTGCATCAATATTCAGGCAGTTTTATGTAGTAAAATAAAAACACAAAATTTCATTGATCTTTTAAATTTATGCCCACAAATATCAATAAACATGTAACGATGCCTGCCTTTTTTCAGTAGTATATTCTCCTATCTACCCCGATATCTATTTCAAACTTGCCCTGTAAATCCTTCTATTACTTCCTTTCCACATCTCTTTCCCAATACTTATTTTCAAAGAGTGATCCATTTCTACTTCATTAAAACAAACAAAATAATTTCCTTGAAACCACAATAACTTAGTAACTTAAATCTCTATCCACATACCTAGCCTTCTCACCTATGAATATATATGTAGTAATATTGCTCCTATCTAATGAAAAATCCTCTATTTAGTCCCTAAAAGCTACTCAATCTCTCTGACTGCCGACTATCACTTCAGGAATACTCTCTCTCTCTCTCTCTCTCTCTCTCTCTCTCTCTCTCTCTCTCTCTCTCTCTCTCTCTCTCTCTCTCTCCTACAGTATCAGTTTGCTTTAGTTTGTTTCTACTGAATTGTTTTTTATAACAGCAAATGCTGTTATGTCTTCCAATAGAGTCAAAAACAAATTCTTGACCCACTCACTTCTATGTTCATCACCAACTACTTTCAGCCTAATTTTTTACAATCACTTCTTCACTCCTGACTTAAATGTATTGTGTCCTTCTCAGATGTCGCTCTCAAACATACACACACACACACACACACACACACACACACACACACATCCCCACTTGAAGTCTATTCTCTTCCTAGCCACTTCCTTTAAAAACTTAAGTAAGATTCTCTTATATTCTTTCTTAAAGGCTGCTGTGTGATCCTCAATCCATTATGTAAATTCATGGTAAAAGTTAAAGTCTTCAAAATGCCTCAAAGGAACACGTGTAAACAAACTCCACCATTACCAGTATGTTCTCTTTCCTAATTCTATTCCCTCACTCCACTATAGCCATACTAGAATTCTTAATGTTCTTCAAATATGCTGGAAGTACTGCTGTTATAGAACTTTGGCATTAGTTCCCTGAATTCTTTTGTTCTCCTCCTCTTTCAAACATGTAAACAAACTCCACTTTCCCAACAAAAATTACCAATCCATAATATTTAAAATTTCAACTTACTCCAATCCGCAGACCTTTACCTTTCTCTGTTCTGATTTTATCCATAGCACTTGCTACCTTTTAACATGCAATGTAATCTGCCTTCATGTGGTATGCTCCATGTGTTTATATTTTCTAATGTGTACAATAAGAAGAATGCCTAACAGAAGGGATACCTCATAGCTATTTGGTAAGGAAGGATGGGAAGAAAAAATGGAAAGAAGTGAAGGAGGTGAGGAAAGAGGGAAGCACAAGAGAGAAGTGGTTCTTCTTTCGTCTTTATTACTGTGCAAAACACTCTGACCAAACACAATTTAGGCTTATACATCCAGGGTACAATCGTTCATTGACAGAAGTGAGAGAAAGAACTCATACACAAAACTGAATTCAAATCCATGGAGGAACACTGCCTACTGGTTCACTATATCTGGCTCATACCTTTCTTATACAGCCAAGGCCTACCTGTCTAGAAATAGGCTGGAATCTCCTCCATCAATCTTAGTGAAAACAAATCCCCAAAGACTGGGCCACAGGCCAACCTTATCTGGGAAATCTAGATCTCATTCTAGGTTCCCTTCCCATGTGACTCTAGATCATGTCAAACTGACAGTTAATGCTAACAAGAACAGAGAATAATCTCTGTATATTTGCATATATTATATCTACAGTAAGATTCAAAACTCTTCAAGGGTAATTACACACAGAATTGTGCTTCATAAATCCTTTCAATATATTTTGATGAATTATTAGAAGTTCTACACAATTTCTTGGGATATTGCTCCTTTCTATTTTAAATTCATAATATTTTGTGTTGATTCTCTAAATGCTTTGTGCGTACATACATAAGTTCGTCTTGCCAGATGTGGTGGTGCATGCTTTAAGCCCAGTACTTAGGAGACAGACAGGTAGATCTCTATCAGTTTAAGGCCACAATGATTTATATGGCCAAGTACCAGGCCTTTCCAGTCTACATAATGAGATCCTATCTCAAGAAAGAAAGCAAGAGGGAGAGAAGGAGGAAGGGAGAGAGGGAGGGGTTGCGGGAGGGAGGGAGGGAAGTAAGGGGTAGGAGAATAGAGGGAGGAAGGTAGGGATGGAGGGAGGGAGGGAGAGAGGGAGGGAGGAAGGAAGGACAGAGTCCATTCAAGAGAGTTTTATTCTCTATTTATAAAAACATAATTAAATGGTTGTGTTTCTACAAGGGCAAGCATGTTAAAGATATTATATTGAAGTTTTTGAGTAGTGTTTCTCCTTATAGTTTATTGATTTCCACTTGTCAGTACTACACGTCCCATAAGTGCCTAACTACCTATAATAATGCAGAGCTATCTAATCTTGTTTGCTCAACTCCATCATTGAAGGCAGCATAGAGAGCATACTACCATTGTAGGCACAAAAGAATGCTTGAGTTCCAGAACTAGCTATCATTACCAGACTGTGTGTCCTTAAGCAATTTCTTTTACACATTTACATTTTCATCTTCTCACCTAAATTTAAGATCAAATGACAAATTTTATAGAATTATAATGAGAATTAAGCACAAATGTGAAGAAGTTTTTCAGGCTGTGAATTTCTGTACAAACATTATGATTCCTTAGTAAAATTGTAGATGTTATCATTGTCATAAGTAGTGCAGATTAACACTGAGTGGGAAAATCTAAATGAGTCTAAATGTTCACCAAACACACCATATAGTAAAGTAGAGGAACATCTTGCTAGCAATTTTGCTAATAATACCTTGATAGTAATTTTAAAGTGTTGGATATATTTTCAGGCTCAAAGACATATTAAAATTTACAAAAGTGACAAAAAAAAGCAACTTTGACATTCTTTACTTCAGATTTTAATGTTAAATACTCTTGGATGCAGTGATTTAAATTACTTCTTAAAAATAGAAACCTATTCACCATTGAGTTCGATATAAACTTCACAAATGCACCCAAACGCAAATTTTAATCCTTTGCATAAACTTTAAACTAAACATGTTTCAAAATGTACTATTGAAAGCTGCGCTAAAGCTAATATTAGTAAGATAACTTCTCAAAGACATATACATTAATATTTTATAATTTTTAAGTCACATTTTCAAGAATGTAAGGTTGTTTTGCTGCGGTTTGGTTGTTTTGGAAGTTTCTTTGTTACTTTGTGACAGGGTCTCACTATGTAAACCTGGTAGGCCTGGAATTCTCTTTGTAACCAAGAATGATGTTGAACTCACTGAGAAGAGAGCTGCCTGTCTCTGCCTCCCTAAAGTAGGGTTAAAGAGAGAGCCACCATATATAGCAAGAATATGAGGATTTAACAAGTGTGTGTGTGTGTGTGTGTGTGTGTGTGTGTGTGTGTGTGTGTGTGTGTGTGTCTGTTCTACTCATTCCTTGGCCATAATTTGGCTCCAGGTATGATAGTCATATTTGAAAACTTTGCTATTATCATTTTTAGATTTAGAAACTAAAAGTGCTACTTTTTTATTTAAGAAAATTTTTATTCATTTTACATTCCAACCACAGATCCCCTTCTCATCTCTCCCACCCCATTTCCATGGCTTTCTTCAAAAGGGTAAGGCCTTCCATGGAGTGTTATCAAAGCCTGGTACATTTAATTAAGGTAGGATCAAGCTGCACCCCCAAGTATAAAGGGTAAGCAGGCCTCCCACCATAAGTAATGGGCTTCATAAAGGAAGCTCATGCACCAGAAGTAAATCCTGTTCCCACTGCCCAGAGCCCTTTAAACAGTCAAAGCTACAGAACTGTCTCCCTTATGCAGAGGCCCTAGTCTGCTCTCATGCAGGCTGTAGGACTAAATTCATGCGTTCCCATGAGCTTGCTCACTCATAAGTGGATACTAAATGTAAAGCAAGGGATAATCAGACTATAACCCACAACTCCAGAGAAACTAGCTAACAAAGAGGACCCTAAGAGTAACAGATGAATCACTTTGGGAAGGGGAAATAAATGAGACCTCCTTAGTAGACTGGGAGGGGGAGCTGAGGGGGGATGAGAACATGAGGAAACAGAAAAGTTGAGCTGGGGGAGGAATGGAAAGGGAGAGCAATGAAAGACATGTCTTTAAAGAGGTAGACATAATAGGGTTAGGGAGAAACCTGGTGCTAGGAAACTTCCAGGAATCCACAAAGATGACCCCGGCTTAGACTACTAAAAACAATGGAGAGGGTACCTGAATTGGCCTGCCCCTGTAACCAGATTTGTGAATACCCTACTGCCACCATAGAGCTTCTATCCAGTAACTGATGGGAGCAGATGCAGAGATCCACAGCCAAGCACCGGGCTAAGCTCTAGGATTCCAGTGGAAGTGAGTGAAGAGGGATTAAATGAGCAGAGGGGGAAGTCATGAACATGATGGGGAAATCTAGCAATACACACACACACACACACACACACAAGAACTGTAGACCCTGACAGAATGGTATGACAGAAACATATAAACTTATGAAAAAAATGCTCCTAAAATAACAAACACCCAGGCGTCCTTAGTATGAAAAGAAACAATTCAAAACAACTACAAATTCGAGAGAGTAGCTATATCAAAGGTACTTACAGTAATTCAACTTTGAAATAATTTCTATTCTCTTCCGAAGTTACAGCTTAAGCCCATGTCAAAATAATTGCTCTTGCTGAGACATGACTAATACCATGATCATTTTATTTCCTTCCAAAACTACAAATTAAGAATTAATTATTCCTTCAAGAGTTAAAAAAACTTCCTAATACTCTGATTTTGAGTTATATGTGTGAATTGTGTTATAACCTATAAGTCATAATTCCTCTGGTGGCCTTAAATGTCTATTTAATACATAGAAGATGGTCACTTGGGGTTACTTAGTTCAAGACATCATGTTAAAATTAACAACTGTCACTGTGAAATCTGACAAATTTATGACATGTTAATATCCCACAATGAGTAGTTTATCCTTTAAGAACATAGCTCTTTCCACAGCCAACATAAGAGCAATTTCAAGAAAAATACACTGTTAGCAACACAGTTTAGTTTTGTTGGCTGTGATACATATGCTCTACTTGTTTCTGTAACTGTTTCAGATGGGCCTTTGTCACACCAGAGAACTCATGGGTTTTTATTATTTTAGCTGTGATATATATGCTGTATATGTCTTTTAGCCTTGTTTAAAATAGATATTTTATACAAATAATGTAATTTTAAATTGAATTCAACCTCCATATGTTTCTGTACTGTTACTTCACTTCATCAGTAATCATGCATAGAGTAAAATAAAATTTAATAATATGATATGCAAACAACAGAGACAATTATGTATTCTTGAGAACATCTTATAATGGATGAAAATGACTATTGTTATTGTTATTTTTCCACTTTTTTTCATCTTCTGTTGTTTCCTATACCGAAGGATAGCTGACAGCTATGTAAGCTCTTTAAGTTAGTTTCAAATGAGAAAAACAAGAATCCATCTCATAAGGAGCTTTGCACATAATAGGTACTTAGCAAATACATGCTGAAATGAATAAACAAATTAACTTAATAGAAAAATATCATGTTATAGATATGAGTTAAAACTTTGTGCTCTAATTGGCTTATAAACTGGGACCAAAACTAGCTAGTGTACCATTCACAAAATGTACTATGTAGTAAACTTTTTCTGTGAATGTACTTCCTTTAATTCTTCCTCAAATAAAACCCTAGCAAGTACTCATAAATTTTTCACAAAATGAATTTAGATGTTTAGTATACTACAGGCTATTTTCAAAATGCCAAGCTTCCCATTAACATCAATGCTTATATATATGTACTGTGAGAAATGTGTTGTCTAAAGTTAACGAGTGAAGATCTTTTTATGTGAATGTCTTCTTAATAAACACAATACCCTTTTAATATTTAACTTTAAGTTTTGAAAAATAATCTTGTAGGAAAACATACCAAAAAAATAAAACTTTGAACTAGAAAATCTGACTAGTTTAAAACTGTTAATAGAAATGAATGAAGCTTCTTCACATGGAAACAAAAATTTCATTTGTAATTACATGGGATTACCTGACAATTGTTATTGCAAAGTATTTATATTCTCAAATCTGTATAAATTAGTTAACACAATGAAAGATAATCCGATCACGTGCCTGTGATAAAGATAGCATCAGTATATAATACATCCAAAACAACAGTTGCTCTTATATACCTTGCTATCATGTGGCATATAATTAATAAGTATTAAACACATAACATAATATGACCAATGATGCAGGATCAAAATGATGGAAAAAGTATTTTTTTATTTAAAACACAAAACTTAAATAAATGGGAAGTTAATTTTATAAATGTCTTCAAATTAAAGACAGTAATTCAAAAAATAGAGTCCCTGCAGTCTGACATATATACTACAAAGAACTTTCCTGTGATCACACCTGAATGAAACTAAATTTCTTACTAAATTTAGGGGAAATTGTATCAAAGCCAGGTTTCCCTAATATTGATAGTGTTATATAGAACAAAGCTTCAATGTTTGTATGTATATATTTTTAGAAGGATAATGGTCTAGCATACATACAAAATAACAACTTAAGAGTAGCTATGTTTAGCTTTCTTATGAATGATCTAATAGGGTATTAAACCCCAGTTTCTTTTGCCCAAGGTATATCCCAGAAGTAAAGTGCTTGCCCAGCAAATATGAGACTCTAGGTTCACTGCAATACCACTGGGAAAAAGAAAACAAACTGACTCATAATTCTTACAATAAGGATTGTGTTACCTTCATTTGCATGCTATGCTACTGAAGGCCAGGATATAGTTTTACCTATAATTGTGGAGCTGTTTGATAATTTTATTTTAGTGCAGCATAGTATCACACAACTCATAGAGAATATAAATAATGCATTAGTGGTAGAGTAATTTAAATTTGTCCAAATACAGGTTTGTTGTGATAATGCTATGCTATTTAGACAAATATGGAAAACAGAATTTTACCAAAATAACTGAAAGTTCAGAATCTAACATCTTGCTGTAAGCTATAATGGTTATAACTGTTAATCCAATACACCTTTTATACAAAGCCATAAACACATGAGTGGAAAAATAGCACAGATGTTCATCTCTAATGCAATTTCCATTCAATTTCCTAAGTGCGGTCCCTGTGTGCAAACTAGCTTAACGTTATGTTTAGCTTGCAAATTCTTTTAATAAATAATGAATGCAATAAAACTAGAAGATCAATGGCAAGCTGAGAAATCATATAAAAAAAAGCCTTTTGTGTTCAGGCCATTGCCCATTTCAAACTTTAATCCAGAGACAGATCAATATTACTTTTTTTCTTTTTAACCCATCACATAAATTGCAGATAGACTAAATGTAACTTCAATGTTGTTACCAGCTAACAGTAGCTAGCAACCTGATAAGATCACTGAACACAGCTGCAATAGAATGTTTAATACCTTAACATACACACTACATTATATTCTAGGCAATAAATCTGTATAAAAATTAAAAATATCATGTAGCAATAAAATCTGCGTGTCATTATTTTTAATTTTCCGATGCTCTATATTTTTCCAGTAGTGCAATTAAAAACTTTTCACTGGAGTTTCCACTAATATACTAAATAATCACACTTGGACCAAAGAGTGCATAGATAGAAATAATTTCAACCTTACGGTTCCTATAATAAAAAAGAAATTTACTCTTCAAATTGAATTTTATAACTGATAAAACACATTATTCCTTATTTGGTAGTGGGGGAGATACTTCAGGGAAATTTGAGTTGGAATATTATTGAGACTGCGAATTAATAGGGAAAAATAGTATATTTTTGTTGCCATTATAGAAAGAAAGATGGAATCCTGCCTTACCAAGGTTTTTAGATAACTCTTTGCAGTTTGAAAAGAGGATCTCAAGTCAAATACCACATATAATGCACTGACTTAACAATCTAAATAGCTAAGAATAATTTTATGTCATTAGTCTTCTTTCATTTATTAATTCTTGCCTATTTAGAATATTATAACATCTCCCCTGGGCTTTCAGTAAAAGCACACATTAAGAAGACATAATTTCTATCAGAACATAATTCATTATCAAAGAGTCAAATTCAGCATATTAGGCTGATACCTTAGAACGTGTATTTCTTAAAGGTTTATGGCATGATTACAAATGATTTTTACACTGTAGTTAAAATTTCAAGATTATGTCTAACAACTGCACATTTCAGTAATTATTATGTAAATTATTATGTAGCAGCTATGTGAAGAGTAGAAATCAATATAAATAATTCTGTCAAAACAACAAATATGTATATTATTGCATTCATTCAGCCAATGTGAATTGGATGCCAAATATAAACTAAATATTTAGCTTAATGATGTCTTATGATGAATATTACTGAAATTTAAAAAAATGGTTCCTAAGATGTTATTATCATTGTGTATGTACATATGTATGTATGTATATATATATATATATGGTTTTATTGTATGAAATAAATTCACTTACTTTTTAAATGTTATGTTCAATTTTATATGAAATAATTTGTATTGAATCTTATATCCTCACTCTTCCAATAATAACTTCACCAATTATATAAAATTAGTATTAAAAAAGAAGATGAAACCTCACAGTGAAGACATGAAGAAGTTTTAAACAAAATTTTAAAACCCTAGTTAACTCTTCTTAGTTTGATCAAGTTCGTAACTTTCTCTTTATACTTGACTATAGCTCATAAATGATATTTGAGCTTCTGAAATTAGTACCTAAAGACAACGTTCTCCCGAAATACTGGTTAACTGAACCTCATCATTTAACATTGTTTCTTGATTTCCTAGTCAAAGTAAAAATACAATTGTGCTTAAAGAATGTTATAAACTCCTATTAAGAGTATCCACTTCTAAAAACCTATTCATTATATATGCTGATGATGGAGTTTAGGGTCTTACACATGTTAGGCAGGTGACAGACCATCAAGCCACATCCCCAGTCTTAAATGCTGTTGTCTTAAAACACATATTCTTTACAAAATTTAAAAAAAATCAAAGACTGAATCTCCTTTGAAATTTTTTCATTTAGAAATATATGATATTAACTTTAACATTCTATCTCCTACAATATTGGCTTATAGATGTTTCATGACAATTGACATTTTTGTTTTTCTCTGAAAATCAGTGTACTGAGGTAAGAGGTTAAATGTGAAAGTATGGAAGTTATGATGTTTAATGAAGATAAGTAATTTCAGCATATTAATATGAAGGTCTTTTAGGTATCTACTCTTCTCTAGTCTAAGAAATTAAACTATAGACGTAACACTTATTATTAAAAATATTTTTTGGTTAGAAATAATCAGAATATAAATAAATTATATATGCTAAGACTAAATAAATTTTTTGAGATTTTCAGTTTCACAAAGTGAGGAAATGGTTTATACACAATAAACTGACTTCTCTTTCTTGCTAAAAAAAATATTAAATATTGAATCAGTTCCAAATCCTTTGGTAAAACTATATTGTTGCTGCATTAAGCCAACAAAAAGCTTATTAATATGGCTTTAAAAACTAAAATAATCAATTTGGATACAGTATTATGCTATTTCCAATGGCATTTTCAATGTGTCCCAATCATATATTACTAATTTTTGTTTTTTGTTCTATGATTAAATATTAATGGACTGCCATTATTAAGCAGCTACTCTTTATTTAGATTTATAATATATTGGGTTTCACCATTTTACAGTAGTTAAAAATAAAGTGTGAAAAAAATTTTAAAATCCTTCTTGAAAAAAATCTTATAACTGTTCTGTTTTTACTGTGATTTCTAAATAAAATAATATAAATGTAGTTGTTCTAGCAGAAAATGGAAAAAGGGATGCCGCCACTTTAAAAGCTTCAATCTCTTTGACATTGCTGGCAGTGTATGGGAACATTAATGCATCTGTCATGATAACAAGCTAAGAATAACATCTAGACATCAAACCGAGCAGAGAATCCATCTGAAGTGATTCATTCAGATCTGTCTCATTGATTTATTAAACACAGGGCAACATCTGCAGCCTCACAGAGCCGCTTGGTGAAATTAATGCAAGATCAATTCAAATGGAAAAAAGTGTAAAAGAGATAAATCAAAACACAATTTGCATGCAGTTCCACAATCAGGCTTATTGGGTGCAAATGTTCAATTTCCCTTCCAAAGCAAATGTGTTTAAATGTTGTTTTATCTTCGTAGAATTGTGTGATCTGAAGTGACAGTGAAGAGTTTTGCAGGTTGAGCTGGTGAAATGGAAAAAAAAAAAGAGGAAGAAATAAATGCTACTAGAGACCTTTTGAATATGCAACAAGAATATCATTAATACCTAATTATTTTGCATTGGGATGACTTTTAGCCATAAACACAATATAGTCAGTTTTAGATCAACTAGACTGGTTTAAACATATCTGAAATAAAAAGTGGATAAACCCAAATCATATTATCTTTGGAAACAAGATAAAGTGCCACTGAGATCTATATTGCCAACTGAAATGTATTGTGATTAGAGATTATCCCAATTATACTCATCTACAAGAAGCATTTATAAAACATCCAGACAAAAAAAGATTACTTAAAATAACATCAAATAATTCACATTTCATAACTTCTATTTCAGGTATTAGGAATTTTTTACATAATGGCATACAAAAGACAATCATATTCTACTTATCTATTAACATCCATGTATTGTGTGTGCATTGAGAATAAATATCATCGATAAAACTCCAAAAATGTATTACTTTATCATATGCTTCACCTAAGTTGTATGTATTTGAGGTAAGTCAGTAACTAGAGTATCTAAATTAAAATTAAGCAAAAATGTACATTTAAAATTAAGATAAACATTAAAGTTCTGTACAATGACATATGACTGAAGTGCTATAATTGTAATATTAGCACCATTCTTTTAATACAAGACTAAGGATTGTTGATTATGTGACTGATTTTCAGAAACAATGACTATCTCATCACCACTCTACGAAATAAGACACATGCATTCATTGTTCAGTTTCATTTCTATAACACTTTTATTACCTGTGAAAATATATGCAATACGAAGTACCAGTCTAGAAAAGTTATACAAGCTCCTTAAAAAACTTGATGAAGATTAATTTTATTGAAAATTCAAAACAACAGTTTCACAGTTAACAATGTTACTCTATATAGATTGTGAACTCTAAAGGATACATCAAGCTTGAATGGAATGCAAAACCAAATTTGTTGAGTGCTTACAATAACCATCTTTTTAGTATTTGAAAACAGCTTAAATATGTTAAATGCCATTGAATGCTTATATGTTCTGCTTATATGATGCCAAATAAAATACAAATGAACCACTGTAAATTTTAATTGGAAAAAAGAAATTGTGTTGGAATAATGTCAATAATGTCGTCAAATAATTATTACAAGATTTTTTTAATCATACACTATTGTTTCTACAGTCATCTATTTAACTATAGA